>CM040406.1:24770321-25262821 GCA_022702515.1 Ilyophis sp. 1 JC-2022 | reverse complement strand
TCTCCCCATTCTCTCCCCGGTACATTGTTTGTGTCCTTGCATTTCATTGGGGCGGTGGGGGTAGGCGGTAGAGGGGGGGAGAGACTGCTCTCAGGGCCAGTGAGCAAACAGTTCAGAAAGGAGCCAACTATCTCCTGCTGTTCCCAGGAGAACTAGCATTTTTATTTCAGCTCCAAGCTGTCAGAGGATTGGAGAGTTTATGTCAGAATCCTGAATTAATTGCTTTAAGCTGGGGGCTGACTGCATTTATCACCAAATGTTCAGTAAAATGTTTCCTAGCGATTATATCCCCCCCCCCCCCCCCACACACACACACACACACACACACACACACACCCACACACACACCACCACCACGACCACCGCCACCATACACACAAACCCCCAACACCCTCTCCAAGTCCAGTGTTGCCCAAACTCTTTTTATTGGATACATGCAGGGCGAATTTCTGCAAGGCAAGCTGCGAGTTTACTCGACCCTGACGCGGCAGTATGAATAACGATGGGGGAGAGCGGCTGCCGAAGATTTAGATTTTGGGGGGGGGGGGGTTGGGTGAGGGCAAACGTCGACAAACTTTCTAGTTTTTTTATTGTACCTCGCTATCCAAGACTGGCGGTAGACTGACATGGCTTGCAGATGCACAATAAATATCTGTCCAAACAGTTGGTAGCCTGGGCTCCACAAAGCTGAAAATTCACAAAAAACTGTCCAATAGCCCCCCTAGCCTTCTGTCTGCCGTCGAATCGTCCCCCATTGCCAATGACTGTCACCGTCATTCTGCACATTAGCGCTTGATCGCACATGCTGGCACGGGCATTTTGTTACATATTTGGACGGGTGTTGGGGGGGAAAAAACTGGAACGAACGATACAAAGAAACTTGTCTGTTTTCATTTGCATCCTGTTTTCAGGACTCGATCCTCTTTAAAGATTTAGAGACTCCTCGCAGCCGCTCTATCCTCTCATGTGTTTTTATTGCTTCTTTTTTTTTAAATACACGTGAGGCGGGTCGAAATAGAACTGATAAAACGACACTGGCTGCACTAGAGACAAACGTGAAAAGGTCGTCCGCTTGGCTACAGCTTGATAACGAGAAGGTAGATGAGACACCTTCCAGATGTGGAGCGCGCAACGAAAATGACAATCGCGAGATAGAGCTGCAGCGCCGTTCATTGCGACCAAATCCCTCTACTTTCCGAAAAAGAATGCCTTTTAAATAAAACGATACATAACACTCAATGTCTGTGGTTTCTAGCAGACTGAGAATGTTTCAACTTTAAATCCATGAAAACCGATGGGGACAATGGAGAGAAGGCCACAGTGCTAGCAGTGAAATAGTGCCTGGCTTTTGACTTCTCTGGCCTTTTTTTCCCCCAAATGACAGATAGTTCTTAACTCTTCAGCTAACAGCTCTTCTGGCCCATTACTCCTGCTTCCCGTCCTCGTGTTAATAAGTAACCGCTGACAACTCGCTGAGCCCCCTCCCCCCTCCTCCTCCTCCTCCTCCCTGGTGACAGGTGACCCCCCCCCCCCCCCTCGACCTGCTCTCACCTGCCTGACACCGCGCTTGGAATCCAGTCCATCCTTTGTCCTGCCAGGTCTGTGTTGGGTTATCACCCAGACAAGCGCCTCAATACAGGGTCGCGTGCTCCCCGCCCCGCCCCCCAAAAAAGGGGTCACATTTTAACTTCAATTTGTAAATGGGAACCCTGCCCTTGTTTCCATTTTCTGCTCCTGTGAGTTTGAAGCACTCGATCTGTTCCACTGTTTTAAAAAAAAAAAAAACTGCCAGCATGAAAAGCTATGACATTTTATTGTGCTCTCTCTTTCCCTCTCGCACACATGCACTCTCGCTCTCTCGCTCTCTCTCTCTCTCTTTCTCCCAATGAGGGATGCAACGGTTCTTCATTTTTATCTTTATTAAAGTTTATTTAACGTTTTAGAATGTGTCTTGATGCCTAGATATACATATGTTGGGCCCAGACCCATATAATAGCTGCTCAAAAGCAACAGTATTGGCAAACACAAAGGGTCACAGATTTTCTTTTCTCTCTTCAAGCAGGTGAGTGACTGAGAATTCTCATATAATTTGCTAGAAGTTTAAAGAAGTACTTAAACTGCATTTTATTCAGCATCAATATCCAGTCAACAAAAGCCCAAAATCATAACTCGCTCAAACAAAACACACAAAATTATTACTCATTAAAAAAAAAACACAGTCACAACAGCTGCCAAACATCTGCAGATCATTCACGATTCTGGAATGAGCCGTGCACCATGTCCTAATCTGTTTTTTAAGTAAATGTTTTTATTATTATTGAATGTCCCTTGTGGTTTAGGTTTCAGCATAGTATAGAGTATATGGTTCTTGAGATTAAAACCAAACTCATGTCATCTACAGGGGGAATAAAATGAATTGCTGGTTTTTAGCTATGATTGTATTGCCAAGGATGAACATTTTACTAACATATAAATGACAGTATTTTTGAGGGATCAAAATTCAACAATACTGAAATGACCGTATTGCTGTGCGTGAATACTTTAGTAACAAATCAACAGTCACATTCGATTCAACACATCTTCATTGTCTCTGATAGATAATTTGTTTCCTGTAGTTATAAATCGAAACATTAAAACAACAAAACATGAATTCCAAAAAAGGAAATAAACACATTAAAACAATGGAGAATATGCATACAGGTAATTGTTTTATAAAAAGGTTACTCATTGTAAAAATAAAATAAAGGGTTATGAATGTTATTTTATTTTTAATCGGTTATTTTAACTTATGCAAATTGACATATTGATGATGCAATGTCCCTTTTTCCCAAATACTTTGAGTTGTCTCATCAACGAAAACGTCAATAAAGGGCGAATTTAAGATTCGCAGTAAAACTCTGTTAATTCAACTCTGGGAGAGAGCATGTGATCCATCTTATAGGCTGATACGCTGTGCATTTTATTTTACGTCATGCTCATGCTAGCAACCTGCTGGAGCTTTTTCTTCTAAGCACTAAAGAAGAATCCGACCTCCTGGTGCTATAAGGCTCCTAGCACACTCATCCTCAGTCAATTGAGAACGAAAGGTTTTTTATACGTGAAAAAATGTCATTACGCCCCCTGACTGTGTTTCCCACCCGATCCCTACCTTCTTGTTGCTGGCACAATATCTCTTCTCGTAGTCTTTATATTGCAAATCAGAAAATAAGTACACCCAATTGGGGCGCGTAAATGTGGGCACGTTACAATAGTCCAACTACTTAATCTTTGAGAAAATTAAATTACGCTCAGCGCTTTGCCTTTGTAACCTATGAACAGCCATGGGGGGAAACAATGTGTGTCTGGGGAGCAGTCTGAAGGAGGGACGTATAGCCTTTTTGCGTCTGCGAGTATTGCGTTCAATGAGACTATAGACGCCATCTCCTCAGCTGTTAACGGCAGTTAAACCGAGCATCCGTCTATGTATAATAAACGCCGCGGCCATTTATATGGGATTAAATTGAGGATTAATTTAATTCTACCCCCGGATTCGGAATTCATTATAGCCCTGATGGTGGTTTGAACAAGGAGGGAATTTAATTTGATGCCTGTTAAAGGGACAGAGGAGGGAGGAGGGGTGAGGAGCTGAGTTATGTTCTTTCTTTTTTTTGCGTCGTGTTTTTCATTAACCCTCGTCCGTTTCTAAACTGTTCAGAAGTTAATTTAAAATTGAGAGTAAAATGCCAGTTATGCGAGGGATACACAGTTACCAGTTACAACAGTGGTTGGGTAGCTTTGTAAATGGACAACTAATTAAACAGGACTCAATATTGTATCGATACTGACCATTTTTAGATTGCAATGGGGGGGGGGGGGGGGGGCATGAGTGTCAAACTCAAGTCCTGGAGGGCCACCGCGTCTGTGTGTTTTTTGATATTGTCTTTCAACCAGAAGTCAATGTAGGCCTTAGGAAGGTGTGTGGACTCTTTACCTAATCGGTGACTTATATGAGCCACCTAATTGCTAAAACACAACAAAAACAATCGGATATTGCCCGGGACTGGAGTCTAATATTTACGTTACAGCATACAGGGGAAATCCACATTTTGGACATTTTTTTGTCCATTAAACCGCCCGCAAGTAGGCCACCAGACAAAAAATGACGTACGATCCACGAAGCCCCTTAAGTTGATGGAAAGCACTTGCAACAAATGGAAATAGCGACACAGTGCGCTGTCTGGGTCATACATATTGGAACAATTGTGTTAAATGTTGTGATAGTTGCAATAGGAAGACGCCACACAAACATTTTAGGCGTGCAATACTAGATTGCTTGGCGACAAATGTGACATTGAACGTGCCCGGTGTAATTTTTTGTTATAATTTATGTAGGCTATTGCATTGTACTGACACAAATATTTAGACTCAAATAAACATGTTACTTTAATTAAAGCAATTCGTTCGAAAAGGTCTAATTCTATGAATTAGCCTATACAATAGCCTACGTTTTCCAAAACTGGCAGTCAGGTTACAACAAATGGTGTTGAATCAGCTTTTTCTCAACTTCAAAAATAGGTGTGAGCAAAACCAGCCTTTTTCTTTACTGATGTATTCGGGGATATCTAGACATCAAAAACGTTTTTATTCAAAATTTTTACATGTTCTCTATGTGCTCTAAAAACTGTGAGGAGGCGCAGCCACAAAACCAAAACGTATATTTGTATTAATTTGTAGTCATTGCACTCTGAGTGTAACTCTCACTAAAAATATTTTAAGAAGGCTCGCTCTCTATTTGGGCGTGGTTGCGCGGTTACTTGATTGTAGTGAATAAGTAGCCTACTTACTATGGTGCAGAGAGCGTTCGCAGTTGTTGCACAATGAGGAGCATCAACTGCGCTTGCATTTTTTAAAAGTTGATTTACCCCACAGTGTTTTCAAACATTGTATGTAAACCTTCATTACAATAATTTCAACAATATATGTTACAGCGGGCCCACTTCACGTACGAAACACAAGTAAGCAGCACACAGGGGCCCCTTGCATGGTCAAACCCAGATGAATGACTTTTTTAAATAATATCCAAATAATTTTTAAGCTAATTCCTGTTGTCCCAATTTTAATGGAACTATGCTACTCTAGCGCGGTAGTTTCTCTAATAAGGTGTCAATTTGTTCAATTAAAAAGTAGCATTGTTTTCTTATTTATTCCAACAAATCCCACCTGACGGCAACATTTTTTAAATGTTATGCAAAAAATAATCACGCTGTTTGGCATGGTCAAATAATAAAACGACCAGCAACTTTGGTAGCTCTGCATTGAAATTGTGGTAAACACCATGACGCGCACTAAGCATGCTCGTGAGCGCGCGTAGCTCTGCAATCAAGCGCTCTGGCACCTTTTTCCCCATTGCTGACACCAGCAGCAATCATACAGCCAACACTGAGTTATCTCAATCAGGCATTATTACACCTTTCATCAAATAAAAATAAGATCATCATTTGGCTAATCGCTCAATTTCTTTTGCCTCAGTAAAGTTGCGACAATGTATTGCATTGCACTAGTCCTTGGTGAAGGTTGAGATTAGGTATACATATTTGTTATCTGCTCTATAGGCCTATTATAGTTCTGAGGTCAGATTCAAATATATCATGATGAGATTGAGTACAATACTGCCAAAGCCAAGATTGAAACGTACATGGTATATATATATATATATACAATAGGCCTGCAAAAAATCCAGAGTTTACATATACATTTTAGTTAGAAGTAACATTTATACACACTGAGTTCTGTTCAATAATTTTTTATCAAAAAAAACACCTTCAATTTTCCTATTAATAGTGTAGAATACACATTATGAAGATATAATACCATATATAATATTAAATAGGTATAAAAGGTACAATTTGATACGAAATGTTGGATATATTTCTCTGTGTAATTGATAGAAGCAATTTCAATTAATATAAGCAAACCATGCATTCCTTGAATGCAGTTCAATTCGATTTTATCCAACACTGTTAAAAAAAAATAATAATAATAATTTTTTTACTGAAATGACTGGATTGTATCCCTATTACAAATGCCTTATACGTCTGATTAATTAATTATAGAGTTAATTTCTGTTGAACAGTGACATTTTAACATTATTAATAAATATTTCTAAATAAAATAGAAATGACATGCCTTTGGCCATTGATCTGATGTCTGATACTCTAGTGCAGCAGAATGTCTGTGTAAATTGGTTGTGGGACAGAGGAATTGCCAGGCAATGTGTTTATAGGGTCCTTTAAGTTTTAATGAGTTTGCTATGCACTCCCATTACTGGGCAGGTCTGCGTGCGTGCGTGCGTGCGTGCGTGCGTGCGTGCGTCGGTAAGTGTGTGTGTGTGTGTGTGTGTGTGTGTGTGTTTTGTATCCATGAGTGTCAGATCTGAAGACCTACTTTAGGTTTCAGGTCCTCCAGATGTAACAAACAAACCAAGTGGAATGGCCATGGCTGAGTAAGACCAGCTTTGGTGCAATTAACTGACACGTCATTTTACGGCTGTCGGCCGTAAGAAGAGCATGAATTCATACTGCAACAACAGGTCAACCCCGTTTTTTTAATTCACGAAAGTCATTTTCCCATTAAAATGTTCAAATAAGATAATACAAAGCACAGCACGCATGAATGCACATGTAACTTTTCCATTTGAAGCCTGGGTAATGCTTTTGCCTTCTATCTTTGACTTCTGTAATCTAGATTTAATACAGCTTCTTGCTGCATGGTTGGTCTCGCATGTATTGTCATTTTCCGTGCCTCCAACACTCTCAGGTCCTCCTTGTGAAAATAATCCACCCATCTCTTTGGCTCCTATAATGCCTGAGCTGCAGTGCTCTCCACCAGAGACACTACTGATTTTATCACGCATGTTTCTATCATCCACGTTACATCCATGAACATTGTTCATCTCAACAGAAAATGAATACCGCTCGTGTTGTTCTCTTTTTCCAACTGTTACATTTTTTCCCATGCAAACAGTTTGGGGGATTAACTTTGGTGATCGATGAACACGTCAAACTTGCCAAGAAAGAAATTAACGCTCGCATTGAATCGTGAGGTCAATTTAATGCTGAAGGAAATGTGCTAAGGTTAAACCAATGTTGATCGTGTCCACGGGCCGCTGAATGTAAACGTCTGCGAAGCTCCTGGTCCGGACGAAGAAAGATCACCGCAGGCCGCTTGAATTCGTCCACTTTTTTCTTCGGCTGTGGGAACGCAGCAGTGGAGAGCCTCTCAGGGCCTATGGAATGGCTGTGAGGTTTTTTTTTTGGGTGATCCTGACACCTCCAGTCCCTCTCTGCCAGTCAATGGGCATTGTTGATTCGCGCCATTCTGACGGTGACCTGTCCGGGTGTGTAAACGCCGGTACGCGGCCCTGTCTGTGAAAGGCATCCCGAGGCAGGAATTTCGCACGGTGCTGCCAGGGAGTCTGGACACATCATAAGCTCCGTCCCACATTCTTCCTCCCCCCCCCCCCGCCCCTCCCTTTCTACTTCACCTATTCCTTCACTCTCACAATAACAGTTAGCAACCCTCTCCCCCAATACTGTTACACAAAACACATTGAAAGCACATTGGTCACATTGTTCCTCCTTCCAAATGTGAACAGTGACAAGCATATGAAAAAACTGTTTCTTTAGCCTATACTCTATACGCATAGTATATAAACTTTACAAAATATATGGTTTTCAGTGAGTTCTGTTGAAACACGAATTGTCTACCACGTTAGTAAACTCCGGCGGTGCATACAATCAGTGTGGAATCCAGGTCTGGTCCGCTTAAATAAGTAAATGATGATGGGTGTGATCTTCAAAGCGCCAGCCATTTTCTTGTTTTGAGCGATTCTCAATTTTCAGCTATTTTGGATGAAAGATGGTCCTATTATAAGTTAGATGTCACATGGAACACTCCCTATGCTGTAAACCACTTGATTTTTTTTTTTATCCTGTAACTCCCTCTGATGCAAAGCTTGTCTGTACTCTTTTGACCTGGTGTAGCTGGTCTCAGTGCGCGTGCTATGGAAATGCTGGCCATGGTGGGTAACGCCGGAGACCTGTTTGTGGAGTTGAGCATCGGCGCTGCGCACAACGGTAGCCCCCTAATCCCTCAGATCTTTATCGGTGCAGGTAGAAACTCTTCGCTGATAACCTGCCTGTTTTCCCCGCTATCGAATTGCGGCAGGATCAGATTACACGCACGGTCTGTCCACATTAAACGGGAGCGGGGACTGACCAGGGTCTCGGGGAGTACTCCATGACAAGACCCCCCCCTCCCGACACACACACCACCACCACCACCACGATCAACAGTAGGGAAGCTTTCTACATGGTCTACAGACTGCAGTTATTTGAGCACATTTTTGCAACACAGGGGAATGGACAGTCTGTAAAAGTGTTCTCATACATATCCTTGGTCAAATAAAACTCTGAGATCAGTGTGTAATCTCGTTCATGTTGCATAGATTCAATTTTGGTTCTCTTTTTACGTGCCCGTCCAGCTTTTCGCTTGCAGTTTCAAGAAAAGGTTGAGAGAGGTTACGCACCCGAAGCTGAAGTATCGGTATGTTCACTTAAATGCTCAATATATGTTTGAGCGTGGGTATAACGTATACGTGTGAACGGTATCCATTGCGTCACCAAAGCTGTCGGGCATAAAGTCATGCCAAACGCCAGCAACTTCCTGGACTTCGTCTCCCATCCGAGGCAAATATTGGCAAAATAAAACTCCATATAATTTCAATCTTACGCTGATTTATTTTGTCAAGTCCAAGCATCACATGACTGCTTTGTCTTTTAGGTTATATCAGCTGCAAGGTCCAGTGGAATGCATCCTGTAAAATGCTCTGTTGATTTCCCTTGACAGCATATCAAACACATTTTCGTGAATCCTGCAGTGCACTGTGACGCATGAGCAATATTTTGCTTTCTGCCTTCATGGCTACTTCCACAGTACTTCTCCTTCCAAATGCTGAGCTGACATGAGTGAGCATGATACAAAAAGGAAGGCCATTTGTCATACAAGTTGCTTTCATTTTGTAATTCACACTTTGTTTTCAAAGTTGCTCTGGTCTCTGGGTAAGAGAATCCACTTTAAAAAAACGAAAGAAAGGAGCAAAACAGCCGAGTTTTAGCTCTAAGGTAGAAAAGGTAGTCAACTGGGTGTGTGGGGGGGGGGGGGGGTGAAGGTCCATCACAGAAACGTTTGTCTCTCAATTTGATGCACTTTAAATAAATGTATATTTTTGTGACAAAAACTCTTCGGATTTTATTCACTTTTATGCAACAGTGTGCGGGGTCTCTAATAACAGTTCTATATTATTTTATTTATAACGTTATCTGCACTGCACTGAGAACTTCTGATGTTTAAGAAAAGTTAAGGGGGTCCACAGCGGGGTAATCCTCTGCCTTTCCAGCATGTTTTTTTTGCATCCCAACATTGATATGGATAGCTGAATTCAGAAACACTACACAAGACACATTTAATAATATTTTGAAAGAAAAACTAAAATTATGAGACTCGTCTTCATGAATATCATCCTCAATGTAAAAATGCAGTTCAGACTACTGTCTATCGCACATGCCGCATGCAATACGATCAGTGCAAAAACCTTTAAAGAGACACATTCAGTAAGAATAATATCTCCTGTGTCCGGAACTCAATGGATCATGCAGGTTAGTGCACCAACTGCTGTCAAGATTCATTTAAAAGCCTAGGATTTCTATTTGCAACTCAAAATTCTCAAATGACATTAAATAAGGCGTTCCACAGCAGTATAAAAGTTGGATATTTCCTACAGCAATGCAGTAATTAATATTGTAATCCAGTGAGAGACATACACACATGTATTCATGTTAAAATGCAAAGCATATTTACAAAAAGAAGACGCTCAAATCAGGTTATGTAGCTGAGATCAGAGGCCAATACTGCACATGTAAGAATAAGCTACAGAATGTGATGTCACACCCTACAGTCTGAAAGAATTATGAATTAAGTATCTTACAAATGTGTCTATAATAGCCTACATATAATCCTGATTTGCAAATTAAATCAAATATAAGCTTCATGATGGTTGAATTTCATATCCAATGCCATATTTTTAGTCCTGGTAATCACATGAGAAGGGCATTGCTCATTCTTTACAGATTAAAATAAAATGTTTGAATGTGTCCAGTCTCCTTTAATGCACTCAGTTTTTATTATACATATAATATTAATATGTTTTGTTTTCATTGTTATGCATGATCAATTAATTAAAGATAGCCTACAGTAGGCTGTAGCTACTATGAAGTGAGGTAAAGGTGAATAAAAATGGAATTTGTTCTTTCCTTGTCTTCCCTTTGCGTTTCCGTTTTTATAACAGGCTACTAAATTCGTTACTTAAAGTCAAAGACAACGCCAACAGCGACAGTAGATTTAATCCCGAACTGACAAAAAATAAATGGTATAAATTAAATTTGAATGTGTGTCTATGACGGGTCATTGCCAGGTCAATGATACGACAACTATAGGCTATTTGACTGCCTACAATACATTTTGAAATGTCAGCAATCTCGATTTAAACTGAATTGTCTACAGCCTATATTATACTGTATTTATACAATTCTGTTGAAAAGGCTGACCACCGCCGACATCTGGTGATGCCTTAATATATAGTATTCGCTGTGTTTTTGACCTAAACATTAAAAGTGGTAATTCTTAGAGTTTCAAAAATGTATATCAATGTCACACAGAGTGGACAAGTAAATTGCATCTTGAATAACAGTGATCTTATTAAAATTCCAGCAAAAAATAAATGAATACAATATTTTCAGATTCTTAAATAGAACATTGCGGCGGTCAGCGGCAAATACGTGCGCAAAAACGTAGGCTACACCTAATAATTGGTCCAACTCAGTTTGGAAATGCGAACATGGCCATAAGGTATAGACAGCACCATGTAGGCTACATCCGTATAATACTATTACTTCTGCTGCTGCTATACTACTACTACTAAAATTAGAGCAATCAAATTATTATTATTATTATTATTATTATTATTATTATTATTATTATTATTATATTTTAAAGTTTTTAAATGGTATAAGATTCATTGTATCACAGTAATGATCAATATTGACCCAATGAATCATAAATACTTCCGAATTTAACTAATAAAAAATTATAGGCAACGAAAACACAATGCTGGTCATGCTAATATAGCCCATGATTATCATAGGCCTGCAAAGTTTATAATTACCCTCACGAATAATGGGGGAGTCAACGTGTTTTGTTTAATTCCGCTCATTGACTTCAGGTCATTGACCTGACTTCCAACAGCTGAAGTAGCATAACATATGGCCGTATTCCCCTCTTTGTCATTTCATCACAGGGATAATTTCAACGCGATGTTTAAGTAGATTTATTTACTATTGCCGACCTTTCATTTAATTAAACGTATATAGGCCTAGGTTATGATTTATGACGTTAGATATGGGAGATTTATGTTGAGATAGCAATCACAAAATTATAAAAATGATAAACTTACAAATACTATAAAAATCAAAAAAACATTGGTTGTGGAAATTGTCGGTAGCAATGTTTTTTTGTTTTTTTTAAAGGAAGGCCTATCAACATTTGGTATTACAAATGTATAGGCCTACTTGCGGAAAGCATGGTTCTTTCGCTTTTAAATAAACCTGTGCTCATTTGAGACATAATATGCAGTTTGAGAATAATGTAAAACAATAAAGTTGTCGGAAAATAGTTGTCCCTTCTTGCTTTCAAAAAGTGGGTGGAAAGGAAACTGATAGGAACGGGTTAGAAACAAATGCATGCTTTGACGAGAAAACTGACCGCTGAAAACCCCACGAACGGCTTTGAATTTTGACTTCGTTGTCCTTTAATATACTGTGGGATAGCACTTTCCCGTGCAAAGATACAGGATTAGGAGTATCCCGAATGAAAGAGGAGCTAAGTCGGGATAGTGTGAACCGTCCCACCCCTGCAATAGGCTAAAGCAGTATTACAGCTTGTAAGGCTGGTATCCAGCGATCACCCAGGAGACCGTTCTACTTGGGTGTTCCGGGTCGTGGAAGTTTAACCAAAAACTGGGGATGGCTGGGTAGTAGGCAGGCCAGCAGGAACCTTACAATACAAGCCTATCATAATGTGCACTGGGTGTAGCAGAAGACAAAACATTACAAAAAAGATGGACAATTCACGAACTATGCAGCCAATCAAATGTTAGGCTAATAAAGTAAATTGAAAAGGGCAACAAGATTAAATAGAGGAAACTGTAAACTAAATTGGATAAATTTAAGAGAGGAGGCTATTTGTTACGATGCTTTTCTGTTTAAACTCAGATATTTCCTATTCATAATTTACCCCCCGCGTTGGACGAATTCAGCCATCCATTCTCCTCCAGAGTTTTGGGAAGGCTATAATTCCCTCCCTAAAAACTAGATGATGCAAACGCAACAAAAAAAAAGAAGTCTGACCTTATTCCTTGAGAAATATGCAAATTAGATGACTGGTAAGAAATGTAATTAAATCGGGTTACCAAAGTAAAAGGATCAACAAGCTGCCTTATGGACCATCGCCGATCTTGTTGCTATAACAACCGCAAACGGGTTGCCTGTGATGTGCTACCACAGCCTTTCGTGAAGGCATTTCCCTCTCTGGTGACATTTGGAAACCCTTTTCTGTGTCTGGGTAAGAGTGTGAAATCTCCTGTGCTCAAAAATAGTCTTCTTTCCTTTTTAAAATCTGCCGACATTACAGGTTAATTTATTGTAATTATCCGAGAGGCGGAGCTAGTTAGATTATTTCTGTTCTTTATTTTCCATGTCCTTGGCAGCAATTAAGTGATAGGCCTACTTATTTGAATAACCATACGCGACTGTGTTCTCACTTGAAGAGTAGCCTATTGTAGTGAGGGTATAAATGCCATAGTCATTAAGCCAATAAAAATAAGACTATTATTGAGAGTTAAAATTACCACTTAAATACAAAAAAAACCTCCTCGCATATATAACGGTGGTAAGACACTAGTTATATTGCAATATACGTTTGCCAGGTTTTTTTGTCATCATTTCTTGAGCAAAGAAGTCCGGCAGCAGGAAACCGGTTACCTTTGAACCTAAATATCAAAAAGCCATTCCAGTTTAATTCCATACTGAAGTGGGTTTGGCTGAGGTTATCCCCCCTATCAAAGGGTCAGGAATGAGGTACGTGGGTATACACTCGTTTAATGACGAGTAATGTACAAATCCGCGGACATGCATTACTCCTGGAAAGGGGGAAAATGCATTATTTAAAAACGATTAGCCTTTCAAGTTGTCCTGCCCAGATTGCATCATCCACGTATAATAGGTTACATTTACTATAAGCAAGGGGGATATCGCCTAAAACAATCAGATAATAATAATAATAATAATGGGATCGTTCATTTTTGTTAAGATGTATGCTTAGTATTATGATGATGGTGATTGTTAGGCCGATCATATTATTATTATTATTATTATTATTATTATTATTAGCCTAGTAGTAGTAGAAGCAATAGTAGGAGTAGGCTATTACTGTCGGTGATTGTGGCGGCACCAATAATAATAATAGTAATAATAATAATAACAATCATCATCATTATCTTCTTATAATCCGGTTGTAGCCTTTTTAATGTGAAATCTTCAGGATATATTTTACTGAAAAGATTTTAAGAAATCATTTTTTCACGTAATATTTTTTTGCCGTTGCATTATTCTAACAGTCTGCATTCAAAACATTTATGGGTGATCTCCCATGATATTTCTACGGGGGCATAATTTGTTTTATTGGCCAGTAAAGGATACAACATCCAAATGTGCAATCACTTCACTGAGCTCGGTGGTTCTAAAAGACTGTCATGAGTCTAACACGTAGCCTATAAGATGATTGGTTTTGTTTTATCATTTTGTTTTGTTAAGGGACATATATTTGATGGACTTAGCCAACTTGAGATGTAGACGGGAAAGTAAATTGCATTTATGATTGAAAGAAAGCTATGAAATGAAAGGTTGTTTTTTTTACCATGAGGGAAAAGCGTTAATTGATCTAGACGTGATACAATAAATAAAACGTAAGGTTTCCTTTCTTTCAACACGTTCAAACCACATAGGCTACTGAAGACGAAAAGCCATAGTCTATATTGGAGTAGCCTATGTTCAGCTCGGCTACAACCTGCAAAAATGAATTAATGTGCGTAGCTTTTTGAATGAGGCGCTGTAAATAGGCTAACTAATCCAACGTTATTTTTTTAAAACGGTCACATATCTTTCAATGATCTACTAGGAGCAGCATTTACCATAAATAACAAGCGTAAATTAATCAAGGGATGTGGGAAGTGGAACAATTGCATAGGTCACGTTTTTTATTGAAAATTAGCATCTGCCGTATTTTACCTTTGAAAGGACAGGGGAAAGACCTAAAGCACGCTGGAGTAACCAGCCTACATTATGTGGACAACATTAAGACTGTCAGTCAGCTGGAGTAGGCTATAGCTCACATGCAACTTGAAGGGTCTGAAACCAAGAAACCACCTGCTACCATTAAAACTGACAAAAAACGATTTAACTTTGAATGGTTTATTGATATTAAGTCCAAAAAGGCCTGCACAAGGCCGAGCTCTGGATTTGAACAGATAACTAAAGTTTGCATACACCGCAAAACCGTAATTTACTATTTCTCTTCCAAAACAGTTGTACACTACTAGTTATTTTAGATGTATATATCAATAAGGGTGGATGTAGCCAAAAGTGCCTACCTGATGAAGTTGTTGCCGTTGTTTAGCCAAAGCGGCGGAGCCCAGTTTTAGAGCCTCGCCGACAAGCCTACTGCACAAGGCTCGAGGTATCACGGCATTTATTTGAGCTCAAACTCTGCCACTGTTGACTTTAGCACAAAGCAAAGATTTCACTGCCCCGCTAGTTTAAAAAATGATTATTTTACCAAGATATCGATCAGTGTGCTATAAAAATTCAGCTTAGCACTATGTCTAAAATGAACAGAGCAAAATGTAATGTCTGTGTAAATTTACTGATATATGACATATTGCTATTCAAAGTTTACACTCCTGGAATTCGGTTGTACATGTTTTTCACATCCTTTATGTATTTCTATTGTCATTTCATTGTTTACTAGCTTTGTTTATTTGCAGATCACCAATGTTTAAATGATGATCTGTGGGCAGGATGGAATGGGGAAAGGGAGGCAGCCTATAGTCTACACTTTGCACGCCCGGAGAGGGAGCGTACGTTGGACACGGAGACAGCTTTGGTCTGGTTGAGCCAAACTGGAACTGGAGAACGGGTTTGCGACCCACCAGATGACTGTGAGAGAAAGAACACGACAGGGTTTTATTCTTTCGGCCGGTCGCAATGACATCCCGTTGTTTTGTTTTATTCGACAGAGAACTGTTTTATCAGTTAGAATCAGTGGAGAGGGAGACACTAAGTAGTTTAAAAGTACCCCCCTGACAATGGCTGAGTGATAGAATATAACAGGTTAGAGCATCACGTTCAGCCTCCATTGTTCCTAAAGCTGGCCCATTTTCCCCATCTATTCTCCGACGCCCCAGGAGGCTTTTATGTGATAATGAAACAAATTTCATCCTTACAGCGCAACTTGTGTGTCCTCCCGCAGGGGGGAACACTACGAAAGAAAGAGCGAATGAGACGAGCGAGATTGCTTCAAAGGCCTTCCAGTCTCGGAACACTGTGGATGGCACTGAATGTTCGTGTTTAAGGCCTTCTCATTCTGTTTAATATTTTGGAAACAGTAACTTGCAGAACTGGACAGATATTATTATAATTATTATTATAATTATTATTATTATTATTATTATTATTATTATTGTTATTATTATTGTTGTTGTTGTTGTTCGTAGTAGTAGTGTAGTCATAGGTCTAGTAGTATAAGAAGAAGAAGAAGAAGAAGAACAACAACAACAACAACAACAACACGAAAGTATTGGCAACCGAGTTTGGACTGTATCGGAATAAATCATATTGCATATGTAAAATTCACACATGTAACTTGAGACGGATGACACAGAAGTGATCTGAATTAACACATGTCTGATTTGCTATTGTTGTAATTCAAATAAACAGACTCGAATTACCAATTTAAGTGCAGCTCTTCATATCAATGCTGACAAAGGCCTGAGCCTACACTTTTGTGTTTCTTGTAAATGCTGTTAATGATAGTAAAAGTTTTAAACTCCTGTTCCAGATGTATAATTCCATAAATGTCCATTATTATTATTATGATTACTTTTAATATTATTATTATTATTATTATTATTATTAGTATTATTATTATTATATAGGCCTACTCATATATTGATTGACATAATAATAAAGTATGTTTAAAGCATTATCTTAAGTAAATTTGTACTGTTTTGGAAAACATAGAAGTAAGGATACATGGAAAGAAGAAAAAAAAGTGTTTGGTTATATAGGAATATGTAGGCCTATGTTTAATGGTGTAAAGAGTGAGTACATTTACGTGCTTCAACGTGATCAGTGCCATTAATGCTTCATTCAGAATGTTAATTGTAAAAATGAAAGGTATTTTACTTTGTGATGTGTTGTTGCCACTCTAGTCGCACATTAAAACCAGACTTTAATTACAAGATTACAGATTACAACCGTGTCGTCGCATATACTTGTGTGCACATAGTTCCTTATGGTGTCTGACAATACATCAGATCACGAGTAAATGTTTTGACATAGTGTAACGAAACTATTTGGTTTTGGCCTTACCTCACATACTTAGAGTATTGCCTACTGAAATGGCGAGTTTTTTTTTTCTGCCCTTGAACAATTGGATCAGTGTAATGCGCTGCTATAACTCTACATTAAAGATAAGGGCGTTCCCTTTTTTGTACTCAAGTCATCATCTTTTCATTTGTGTTGAGCTAGAATTAATTCTCTCTCTTATAACAGCCTTTACAAAATGTAATATGGCTGCGTTATGGGTGCAGCCTATTTCGAAGCCTGCTCATGGAAAACAGGTGATAATATTGTAGCAACTATCGTATTTTCTTCTTCGTTAAAACCAAAAGTATAGAATACCTCTACAATTTTGTGCAATACTACGTGAACTAGCATAATAATAATAAAAAATAAATAATAATAATCATAATCTCAACATCTTTAACCGGGCCTTTATCAAATACATTATGAGTGAGGAGTGATATACTGTTTATAGCTTTGAATTTGAATAACTGACAAAATGAAACCAGACGGTCAAGTTCAGAAAAAAATCCAAATAACACTTTAATATAGATTCTGTCCTTGTTTTCCACTACAAGAATACACATTTACAAGCCATAAATAAGGATTACACTAACGATTGAAGAACTTAAGTCTCCCACGTTGCATCTAAAATTCAATTAGCAGCCCCGGTATCTTCAGCCTTATTTTACAACAGTTAGTTATTTTTGGTCTGTATTAAAAGCCGCCGCGTCAGCATGAAAACAACAGATTTTGTCACATATTAACAATCCATTACAAAATAATTACTAAACAAACCTGACAACTAAATTCAGTGGGAAACATTAAAAAATGATAAAAAATAAAGTCAATGCATGTGCCCAAACTATAATTTTACAAATATACAAATTTCCGGAAAGTGTCCACCTGCAGCAGGGGAATTTAAGAAGAGTTCATGATGGGTCTGGAATACACACCTTGATAGTAAGAAGTGTCAGGGGGTATTGACGAATCTAGCCCCGCTTTACTCGCCATTGAACTCATAGATAATGCCCCCGTCATTGGGGAACCGTACCCAGAGTAATGCATCACCTGTTCATAGGTTTTTAAGTCCATTTTGTGATGCTGTTGTTCCGAGGACATTAGATTGTTAATGGAGAAAGGATGATTGAAGGAGTAATGGTGCTCCGGCTTCAGGTGCGCATCGTGAGCGAGGACAGAGTGGTGCTGCGACAGAAGGTGCTGTGCTTGCGTAGTCGGTGAGGACGTGTGCTCTGGGCTTAGTGCCTGTCCGGACTTCATGTCCGACATGGACCTTTTCTGGTCACTCGAGGACGAATTGGAGTGGGGGGACTCGTTGCCGTTACAGCTCTCTGAGCTGCTGTTAGATCCACCCTCGGAAGTCTTCCTGCCTGACTCCTTGCTGAGGTTTTTGTCGCACTTAAACCGTTTTTGTCTCCGTAGGTAGCAGCCGTTTTCAAACATGTTCCCAGAGTCCGGGTGGAGGGTCCAGAAGGAGCCTTTCCCCGGCTTATCCGGAGATCTGGGCACTTTGAGGAAACAGTCGTTGAAAGATAAGGAGTGCCGAATAGAGTTCTGCCAGCGCTGCTGGTTCTGACGGTAAAACGGGAAAAGGTCCATGATCCACTGGTAGATTTCGCTCAGCGTGAGCATTTTGCTTGGAGACTGCTGGATAGCCATGGTGATGAGAGAAATATACGAGTAAGGTGGTTTCGCATGCGTGTAACTTCTTCGGTACGTTTTGGGGTCCCGGGATCTGTTGATATTCGACTGTCCGTACATGGGACTCATAGTGTTCATGTTGTTGTAGGACGTCAGAGAGTTCATGGATGGAGGCTGCGCAGACATTGGACTCATGCTCGGGCTGAGAGCGGCGGTCATGCCCGCCATCCCCGCGCTCATGCCGTTCATGGCTCCGGCGCCGGGTGACATGCCGGTCATTGAGGGGCTAATGCCCGTGTTCACGTAAGACATGTTCATGGAGCCGTTGGTCATGTTAGCCGTTGAGGTCATGCCCGGCATGCTCATGTAGCTGTTCATAGTGTTCATTCCCAGTCCAGCGTTCATGTTTCCGACGGAAGTATAACACTGAAAACAGAAACAGCAAGCGGCGAAGTTTCAGTCATTGGTATAGTAGTTTCAGTTTTGACTAGCTGTTATTTTGAACCACACTGACAAAAGTAATTTATAAGTTAATTTGCAAGCATGTGCGCATAGGCTATCATCTCTCATTTAGCCCTATTTGTGGATCACTTGTAGGCTATGTAAAGCCTGAATTGATTGGGAATTGAACGCTCGCGTAGCCTAATTCGTGTTTCTAAATGTCCCTGCTTCTGAATAGGCTATGGGCTAAATACTCGTTTTACGCACGACGGTTTAATGTCTCTACTCTTTAGCTATAGCTTTTAGTTTTAATTTAGGATTTCCAATAAAAATCGTAAGCCTGAGCATATATATAGCTTAAACACATTAAATCAATATAATACAATAGTATTTTCATATATTTGATTTTCGATTAAATGTTTTAAAAATCTACATTTATAGCTAATACTTTTAAAATGTAATCTTGCGAAGAAGGCTAATGTAGCCTACGATTTACCCGAAAGCAATCTCATAAAGAACGCGTGTCAAAACATTAATTTAAAAAAAAGAATAGGCTAATGATCAAATAGACACGAGAATGTAAACACCCACAATGAAAACCTGATTGAACGCCTGTGTACATTAATTCACATGCATACAAAACGGATCGGCACCATCCTGTCAAAACTAAACATACCTTAAATTATAAAATGAAATAGTATGTATACATATTATCACAATTCGTGGGGGAGGGGGAAAAGTTTCCCCTACATACCAAACCCAACTTTGTTAGGATAGTGCAGCGTAGAGATGGGGAGGATTTGGAGGCGCCTCAAGTCAATATTTGATCACACAGTTAATATTATCTCAGGGCTAATATTGAATTGTATAAAATGGGATCGGCTTTCGACGGGAAAAAAATATATAAGCTACCAACCTCGGGTTCTCCGTAATAGGTGCTCCAGTCTGAATGCTCGTGTCCTTCCATTTTGACTGCTCCGAGCATTGTGGAAGTTTCAGTCACTTAATTTTGTCCTACAGCCTCTCTCTGTAGCAGATGGGCAAGGCGTCCTCTAAAAGACGATATCGGACCACGGGGTACCCAGGTCGTTGGTCTGCTGTCTGGTCAGGGATTGGTGCATGTGTGTCTTTGAGCCGGCAGTGCCCACAGGCGCCGAAAAGCGTCTGATGATGACTTGAGTTGAAATGACGTTGCCGGCTGCCTGTAAACGCAGTGATATAGCTCTGTGCGCCAAGCGAGCCTCCAATCCCCACTTCTTTGTTGCCCTATTTGAATAATCTGCTCACACCTAGGCGCGAGACTACTCGTTTGGGCCCGCTATTGTACACCTGCGCTGGAAAAAAAGAAGAAAAAAGAACAGCCCCATTTGAAAAGGTTCACTATAACTTAATCTTATTGTTTTCCTAAGAAGAAAAGAATAGGTAATTCAGACAGCCGTCCCTAGATGCGTTTTTATTATGCACATTCCTTCGTTCCTTTTGGCTTTCAGAATTCACAATTTAGAACTTTTATTAAATTGTTTTCTTTTTATTGACAACTAGGAGTGTGGTCTGTATTCTCACATTTTACGTGCAGCCCCATGAGAGCCGCATGTTTTTTTCCCACGGCTCGGGCTAATAGGGATCTGTTTGCAATGCTTGATATATTTATTTACACTAACATTTAACAGTGAACCATTTCACAAAGTTATCGTTGTTAACTTTGCGATCCATTTGGAAGATGCTCTCCCAACGTATTATCCGTTAGCATAACCTTATTTTAGACAAAGTTGGAGCTTGAATGTTGTGTATATTGATTTGTGTTGACATGTAAATGCTACAACGATAAATAAGTAAGTAAATAAATAAACAAACAACTCGTAACATTTCAGTAGGTTATAACCTGCAAATTAGGCAAACTTATTGTGAACAATATCACATTGCCTATACAAGTTTTTATTGAGCGTGCAGTTATTTTACACCGTTCTTGGTAAATATATTTATTTTGGTGCATTTTCACGAGTTCTGGGTACACTGCATAGCTAATAGCTGAAAAAAACGTTGCTGCTGACACAGTGAGCTCCGGCTAGGTTAAATTCTACTTTGGCCCACTAATGTCACGAGTTTCGCAATGAAAGCAAACATTTAAGACGGACCCCGATTGAGCCAATTATACAGCAAACATGTACACCAGAACAGGTGACATAACTATATCGCAGAGATGACAATGAACTTTCGCAACTTTCAGATGCAACTAGGGCTATACACCGCAAACGTATTCGAAAATATAGGCCTATATAAAATAGATTTAATATTAATTTTGGTTTGACCTTGATGTAGGCTATTATGATATCATATGAATTATCATAAGAATCATAATAATAAATGTAGCTAGGCTACCACTATGAAAAAGTTAACTTATTCTGTGCCAAAAACGGTTCATCATTTATGGGCTCTGGAGGCGTCACACGCTCCTGAACTGACGCTTAATCCTGATGTACGTCTTTATTTGTAACATTAACTCCTGATAGCATTAATGATTAGGTCTAGGCATATAGCCTACAACCAATGCACGCTTACAAATTACAACATGTCTTGCACTAATTTAGATTAAAATAAAAATGTGATAATGTATTTTAACAGTGTGTAATAATGAACTACTTTGGTTACTTTTTGTTAACTAACCAAGGCTCAAATAATTCCAGTGTACTCGGTTAAGCCTGTTTTTTTAGAGGAAGAGAATAACAATGTTCGTTTTCATTTGTTATAGAGGTCAGGTCGAACATAAATGTGACAATAAAATCATCTCAGTTACGATTATGGAGTTGTGGTAATAGAGTAGACATTATGGCGACTATATAAACCTACGGTAAAATTGTACATCAGTATTAAGTTTGAGAGCGCCCTCTATTGGGTGACGTAGCGCCGAAATTCATTTCCAGTTTACATTATGGTTCTTATAGATCAGTGGTTCCAAACTCGGTTCTGGAGTAGGCTACCCCCGTGTATGTTGGTTTTCGTTCCAACCACAATTGCAATCCCGGAATTATAGCAAGCTGCATTTTCATATTTAGAGGGATCATTGTGCTATATTACAAATAATTACAGAAAAAGAGGTAACAATTTTTTAGCCGATCAAAATAAAGACTAACGTGAATCAATAGGCTCTTAATTGGTGAACGTGTGGACATATGAGCACTAAAACTAACCATTTGGTAGATGATGAAGAATTCAAAGACAAAGAAAATGACGACAATCCAAACCTGTAT
The DNA here is from genome assembly GCA_022702515.1 of Ilyophis sp. 1 JC-2022. Lineage (NCBI taxonomy): Eukaryota > Metazoa > Chordata > Actinopteri > Anguilliformes > Synaphobranchidae > Ilyophis > Ilyophis sp. 1 JC-2022. The sequence continues at coordinate 25,240,698 of CM040406.1, read as the reverse complement.
TGTTAATAAGTTAATAAGAAAAAAATGATGAAAGAACTATAGCCTACTTGTTTGCAATATAGAAAAATAAGCACAATGTGAACATGGGACTTTTATTCTTCATGGCATGCATAGCTATTTCTGACATGCGTAATGTGTCTTGAGAGGGTGAATAATCCCTTTAAAAATAAAAAGTACCCAATTAAGATTGACATGTTATAATTTTGGCGTTGCAATTGTGGTTGGAATGAAAACCACTATTCAAAGGGGTACTCCAGGACAGAGTTTGGGAACCACTGTTGTAGACCTATAGTTACCACTTATTTTCTGTTATCAAGAAACAACATTCTGGGCAATTTTGTTTTCTAGTTTATAAGTGCATAGCCTAAATAGTTCTCCAAATAATCTGTAGACACACACATATTGAAACATGCCAAATCTCAAACGGTTTAACAGTTTATTCGCCAGAGGATGAACCTGAAGTACAATAACCTGTTATTTTCTTTGTATAGAAAGATTTCTACTGCTATGAAATTTTGCTTTATAGGTGCATTTACACAATTGTAACCATGTTAATGCTTTCCTACCTTGAAGCTTAGTTTGAAGCTGAAATTTATAAGATGGCAAAAATATTTTGGATGGGTTGCACCTGAACCAGAGGGGTACTGCTGCATTTGGCCTGCATATGCTGAGCGTAGCACAGGATTATTTAAAATTCTTGTTGTTCTATACCATGTGAAAGCATAGAGTTCATACCACTGTGTGCTGAACACACGTCCATGCGTCCACGACTGCTCACAGGTTAAGCTCTGGGGCATTAACCTCTCATACATTCCCTCAGAGTCTAGCTTTTTCTGGCCATATTCTCATGTGTGTCAGAATGCAAAATACATTCACAGTAAATCTAATTAGTCTGAAGCTCAGTTTATTTCAGAGTTTGCATGTTCCGAAAGGTAAGTGTTAAAATATAAACCGTCCATCGACCATGACTCAATATTATTAAGTCAGTTTTACAGTGAGCACTGTAATTAATTGGACAGTGACACATTTTTTGTGACCTTGGTTCTGTACTCTAGCACTTTGAGTTTGAAAGGATACAATGACAATGAGGTTCACATGCAGACTGTCAGCTTGTATTTGAGGGTATTTTCAACCATATCGGATGAAACATTTAGAAATTATAGAACCTTTTGTACATAGTTCCCCCCATTTTTGGGCATCAAAAATATTGTTCAGTTTAACATAATGTAGAGTAAAGTAATAATTTTTAATAATTGGTCGCATATCTTTTGCATGCCATAGCTTCCTGATGTCTGTGACCCAACAACATCAAAATACTCTTGATATCTTATTTTCTGGTACTCTTACAAGCGATACTATAACTCATCTGCATTTGAATTCATCTCTATGGGAATTGGGGGGTGGGACTAGATTTAGCTGTAAATTATGTTGGAACAGTATGGGATACATGGTTGGCGACATGGCTGTAAGTCATCAAGGGTGTGAGGTAGCAAACGAGCCTCAAACCATCACTCTGCTGCCAGATATGCAGCAGATATAGATGGATCACTTTAAGGGTTGTTTCTCCTGACACATTTTCTTGTTGAACTCTATGGAAAAATAAGTCAGGAGAAGAATATTTTGATGCCTGAAAATGGGGGAAACTATGTACCAAAGGTTCTATAATTTCAAAACGGTTCATCCGATATGGATGAAAATACCCTGAAAGTAAAGCTGCAGGCTGCACTTTCACTCAAAGTGCTAGAGTACAGAACTAAAATAACCAAAAATGAGTCACTGTTCAATTAATTATGGTGTTTATTGTATATGCTGGTTGTATTCATATACATGGTAGCCCAACCATAGTCTATATTTGTAGGAGGAAAAAAAAACTTAGTAAAACGGTTCAGTATGTGCTAATAAGCCAAAGTCCAACCTAATTTGGGCTCTGACTTGCCTCTTACTACCCTCCTAGTGACCTCATACCTTCTCAATGGCTTTTGTCGAGAACCAAAACCTCAACAACCAACACATCTGGCGTAAGCTGGCAGGAACTGGAACGGTGATCTCAATCGCTTGTTTTTCACATCACAAGTTAGTGCTTCATTATTGACAATCAGTGAAACGTTACTGACCATCTCTGTCATCTTTAATGCCACAGAAGAAATCCTACCAGCATATGGATAATTTATGAATAGCCTACAAATCTGGGTTTTCTTTAACATTTCTGTTTTTGCTGTTATAATGTGTTGGCAGTGTTATCAATTTACTGTCACTCTTATCGCAATGATTTACACACCACAAAATGACATAAAGCATTTGTGTTCACACAGGCTGCAATTCCATATTCCAAATGACAGTACTGGGAATATAGACTTCCTTCTATTTGTAAATAGACCACTTACAGTATATTGAACAGGACGTCATCCCTCCAATAAAATGTGGCGGTGGGCCTTTGATCTTATAGATTTGCTTTGCATCTCCTGGTTCTTGGGTTCTTGTTCAGTGGAATCATGAACACCAACCAGACATTTTTATTAAAAATAATGTATCTGTCCCACCAGGAAGCTCAAACCATGACAATAGACCTCTTACCATGACAATGATCTCAATCGACCTTAAAAGTAACCAAGAAATGGTTAACTGACTACCTGTTTTTCAAAGGCGATCTCAGGCTACAGACAGACTTGACACAGTTTTAGATTGTTTACTGTGCAGAGCATTATTCCTTTTCAGTTGATAAACAAAAATAATAGTTGTATAATAAAATAGAAATATACTGTAACACCCAGATTAATTAACTTTAGTAGAAAAATTTGAGGAAACCCGTTGCCTCAAATGATCTAAGTTTTGACAAATGGTAAAATAACTGGTTAAGTTATATGTAGGCTACTTACAGTCTAAATGTTATAGAGTAGACATTTTAAGTTCAATACAATAAGCATTCGTAAAGAGTACTCAAAATCATGAGTTCATATAAATAATTTACTTTCATGCTTTTAAGATTAAGATCACTTTATTGCCAATTACACACAAGGTAACTGGAATTTGTTTTTTTCACATATCTCTCTTAGATACACATACATACATGATCCCCCTACATACATGCACTGCATCATCATAGAGGTCAGAATGCAGGGTCAGCCGTAGTGTAGCGCCCCAGGAGTATTTATGGGATTCAGTGTCTTGCTCAAAGGCACTTCGGCAGTGCTGGTTGGCACCGTAGATGTAATGCTAGCCACCCTCCAGTTGCTAGTCCACAACTGATCATGCACCCATCTGACCATGCCAGAGATCTACCTCTAAGCTTATTGCACCAGATACAAATTGCATTCCCTTTCAACTGTTTCATGAACAGAACAGACGACTTCTCCTTCCACCACAATTTCCCCTTCACTTTATCCACTGACACAACTTCTCTTTTTCGGCCAACTAGACCCCGCGCTTGGCGTCCACACAGAGTTGCCCAGTGTGTGTGTTCATTATCAGCCCTGCATCAATCAGAAGCAAGTAGGCTACCCACTGCATTTTGAGTTATAGGTTTTAAAGCCACTTCTATCAGTGCAGATCTCTGCCATACATAATTATTGCACAGAATATTCCACCTGAATATTGCGAACCGCATAATTTGATTTAGGTATGCAAATGAATTTCCCTAAAAGATAAAACGATAAGTAATGTACCACTTGTTTTTTAAATTAAAGACGAAATCCAGTGTACTTTTGCTAATAGTGAATAATTACCAGGTAGCAAGCACCAACAGGTCATTCACACTGCAAAGAATTGAGGTCAGTGTTGCAATTCATGTGTGGTAAATGAAGCAGTGCTGTACCTGGGCAGATAAAACATGATCATGATGGGCAGAGGTCTACTGTTTGTGTAGAATATCTAAAACTAGAACACCTTCTGGACCTGCATATGCAGATACAACAAGAACAGTTTTGCAGATGTTAAAAACAAACTAAAAATGAGGCCAGAACATTTGTGACCTGTGGGAAACATAAACACAGACTAGAATAAACAAGTGAAACAGATAAAAAGTGTGTCCATAAAAAACATGCAGTACACAAGCACAAGAAAGACCGAGTGGTTCTCCACTGAATAGGTGACGGGTAATGCCAAGGTTCAGAAATGATTCAGAACATATTGATAACCTTGAAATCAGAGATACTAAAGAACTGGAGTATAAAAACAAAAAAAGTGTTTTTTTGGATTCAATCAAAAAGGATTGCTTATGCTAAAATAGAAAAATACCTTGATTTTAAATTTTTGCGGGTTAGCATGAAGTTAGCATGAATGTATATGCAAATCTGGTCATTGCTACGTTATTTCGCAAAATAGTGGAAGGTGGTCATGCAAATAGATTACCTTAGCACTTGTAAAGTGATTTACTAAGCCCCAAAGGAAGTTTTGGAAAGGTATTCGCGAGTGCATTTTAGTACAAATGGAAAGCAGGTGTTAAAAAACACAGACTTGATAAGATCACAGCTGTCATTGTAGCAAGACAGGTATGGGTGTGTTTGGTATATCCATAACTGAACGTTCTGGGGGCTAATTAACTGGCCCATTCTAGCTAACGCTCAAAATACACAAGAAGAGAATTCGTAGACAGTCTACGTAGGCTCCATCATGAACAGTAAGAATATTTTTTTTAATCATGAAACAAATTGTGTTACAGAATAGAAGAGTAACTGTTATTTGAATCAAACAAGCAATACAATGTCTATTATAGCAAACAGTGAATAACAAGGAAATCAAAACTGTATAAAAATAAAACCCATGATCAAATGGAAATGGGATTTTATGTGACACTTACGGCACAAATAGGCTTAGTGCTAGTAAGCATAGTTATGATCATTTCAGTCCTGACAAACATCTGTACCTCCCGGCAGAAACTAAGAGACATCCAGGGAAACAGTTTGCAATTAACCACCAGCTTGTTCAGTGTAATAGTAGCCTATACCCTACACAAAAAAATACCATGAAAACGGCAACATTGCTGCCAGTCTTTTCACCTTTGTCTTACAGTATAACCGTTCCAAACACGCAAAATCTCTCAGTTAAATATGGGTGTTTGCGGCTGGAGTAAATTACATAATGACTCTTAGTTGATCACCCGCAAAGTGTGAAATTATAAGGCGTGCAAATACTTTGGCTGCGCCCGCAAAATAACACCCCTTATTTGGGATCTTAGTAAATCGACCCCTAACTCTTTTTACAGAAGTCTGTAACTTAATTTAACTGTAACTTAATTTGCATATCTCTTGTCCTATCCCCCACATAGTCATGCCATGGCTATTCGGGATTGACTGTGGGACACATAACATGCAAAGAAAGTTATGTCGGCCTGTCATACAGAAAATCGTATAGAGATGCTAACAGCATTAAAACATAATTTTTATGCGCTACACATAACATGCTTTTGATATTGTGTATCTAGCACACAGGTTTAGAGATGCTCGCCTACATCAGAGAAGAAAATACGGCCAGTTTGGCGTGCATTTCTGTACAGCTTCAAGCCTTCAAGATACATTGGTAGAGCCTATTTTATTCTGTTCTATTCAGCAACTGTCTGTGTTTGTGGGTTTGTCTGTGTTTGAGTGTGTCTAGAGTTAAACCTCAAATTAAAAATATTTTATCATTGTGATCAGTAGTAGTAGTCATGATAGTTGTAGAAGTGGAAGTAGTAATATTTTATAATATTAGTAGCATTGCTATTTGTGATCTTATTAAATCGACCCCTTGATATTTAGCCAGTTTTTATGGACATCCTCGCCTGTTCTTCTGTAATACCCTGAGAAACTAACATTGCACACTATTCGCTCTCAGAGAGCAAATTTTCATGCTTAGGAGAATGTGTGGCTGTGTTAGCCAATGAGCTTGTTCCAGTTCTTCAGCACCACATCTTCCTTGTTCCCAGGGGTGTAAAAAGTACCCAGAAATGATACTTAAGTGAAAGTATGGATACTGTCTCAAAATCTTACTCAAGTAAAAGTCAGAGTATCTAGGCTAAAAATACACTTGAGTAAAAGTCCAAAAGTTCCTACTTTTAAATGTACTTAAGTACTAAAAAGTAAAAGTAAAAACTTTTTTATTGCAAGGGATAGACAAGGGGTCTCAAACTCATTCCACCGTGGGCCGAGTATATACAAGTTTTCGTTTCAACTACACATTGCACCAGGTGAGATAGTTGAAGAGGTGAGCTAATTAGTGAAATCATCAGCTGGTGTTTAGGCAAGGCTGGAATGAAACCCAGCATACACTCGGCCCACAATGGAATGAATTCTACGATAGACAATGCTGAAATGAAAGAACAGAGGACACTTTTTGCATTAAAATGATTTAATGCACTTCATCGAATTTGAAAAAGCATGTGGAGGTAATTCACATCACAGCATCCAGTTGTAAAGTTGGCCAAACTACAACCTTGGAAAAAATTAAGGGTTTAGTTCAGTTTTTTATACGTGGGTTCGACATTGCACATCCTAAGGTTCTTGTCAAATAGTTATTTTGATAGCAGGTGTCTAATCAAAGATCCCCGCCTTCTAGTCTTGCACCAATCAGCATGGGTATGGGCGGGTTAATATTCCATTGATGGGGATTTGATTGGCTGTTTTAAATAAAGTGTTCCCGCAGGATTAATAACGTTAATGTTAGTTCGGCCAGAGAAACAAATATACTAATTAAAATCGTTGGACCTCCGAGATTTGTACTTTGTACTTTGAAGGTCTGCATTTTAAATGTAAGGAGTAAAAAGTATGTTTTTTTTTCTCTGAAATGTAATTGAGTAAAAGTACAAGTATACAAACTTAATAATACTCGAGTAAAGTACAAATCCCCAAAAACAGTACTTAAGTATTGTAACAAAGTACTTTACACCCCTGCTTGTTCCTGCACGTGGTGAAGTTTCACATTTTTATTTAGTTATTTATTTAGCATGTAGCAATAGTACCAAATATAAAATATACATAAATATACTCTTTTTTAGTAATCATGATAGATATAGTCATGTGGAGCTGTGCAAGAAAGACCAAATAAACACAGAGGGGTTTGTTGAGTGTCTCCATTAACAAGACAGTCATCGTGTTATGGATTTACATTGTAAATATTATACAGTTCAGGTACAAAGACCCAATATAGTAAACAAATTTAAAAAAACATAACAACGTAAAATTAAGAAATTAAAAGTAACTGAATATGGTTGGAAAATAGGAAAAAGAAAGAGAAAGAAGAAAGAAGCAGAAAAGAGTGGGAGGGTACAGATATGACAGGAAGTGACAGATATGAGAGAAAACTTGTAATCACGTGTCAAAACTGAACATTACAATATGATAATTCAGTAGACAAATACATTATGAATTAAGTGCCATTTGACCTTTTTTTTTAAACAGATGGGTAGAGAAATCAACGTAATGAGAAGAAAGTTGATTTAAAAACTTTGCTCCTCTAAATGCAGTTTAGTATGATGAGTGCTGGCCCAGATGATGTTGCAGTAATTAATTTCAGGGAAAACCATGGATTAATAGAACTTCTGTGTTGTTTTTCTCTTAAGACTGTAGCGAATTTTACTTAAAATACCAGTTTTTTGGCAACTTTGGATGAAATCTTTTTAATAAGAGGATTCAAGTTGGTCCTCAATTAAGATACCTAGGAATCTAGATTAAGAGGTTAATGAAATAAAAACATTGTCAATCTTTATCTCAACTTCTTTAGAATTTATTTCAGTTTTCCTAGAATTAAATACTAATAAGTTGTTTTTTCGCATTCAAAGAAAATTAGTTAATTTTGAACTGTTATAATATTAATTATTTATTTACAATTGTGACAAGATACTGAAGATCACTATGAGGAAAGAATACACTTAGGACATCAGAAACTTTGAATAAATCATTGATATAAATAAGAAATAGAAATGGTCCAAGGATAGAGCCTTGGAGAATTTCACATTTTATATCAAGTTGGGGGGAGTCATTAAATTGAAAGACATGAAAGACATGACACCTGCTTACAAAAAAGTTTGCTCAATATATAAATAGTCTATGCGACAACACACATTGTTTCATGTTATGTAGCTACGGGCTGATTTTTTTTTCTATTTAGATGCAAGAGCTGTGTGTTCTCCATAAACAGTTTTGCAAATTCAGAAGCCACAGAGGTTAATGAACTTTTGGTGTCCATGACTGTTGTGGGCAGATTGGTGCTGCTGCACCCCAATATTTATGGGTAAATAACATACAATGATGAATGAAAACGTTTTTATATTGGTCCTCACCAATACGGCACACCAATAACTTTACCATTTATTTCTTATTACACTGAATAAATAACACTGATTGTTGCTAATCAATGGATAATAGACGCATGCATGCATTTTAAGTGTATAATGGAATCAAATTTATTTCTGAGCATTCAACTAACTCATAATATTTTATTATCGTATTATACCAGGGTGCTAGAATGTCATTTGGTATCAACGATCTTTTCCCACAGTGTGCTAGCTTCTTTCTGCTACCAAGATGTAAGCATCAAATCATTTAGCATGCTAGAAATCTGTGACACAAACAAACCATTTACCATGAAAAGGCAGGTACGTTTGGAACAAAATGACCAATCAGACGCAACCTAATGACTCGATCACTCGATGAAAATTAATTTTCTGTGGCTAGACCCTCTTACTTCCTGCGCCTTAATGGCATATGCCGACTTTATGGAGATATGGCGCCGGTTTAATCCAGGGCAGGTAAATCTGGTTCGATTGAATTGCATATGCCCATTAAATGGTTAAGTGCTAAATAATTTAACACTGGCAAATACCTTAACATTGACTTTTTTGACAGTAGCATTAAAATGGCGGTTAAACATAAACTGTAACTTTCATATAGTGCGTCACTTAATGCATCAAACTGTCCAGCACCCAAAACAGACCCAATGTCAATCCCTGATTGGCAAATGCCGTTGGAGGTTTGAGACAGCAGCACTAAACGATTTCATGTAAATAAATACATATACAATACAGGCTGGCTGGGTGGTTACTTTTAGCCAAAAACAAGAAAAGAATAAAAACATCCATTTTATTACTACATTGTACACAAAATATCCACTTTCAATAACTGATTAATAAAAAGTTATTAATAGTTTTTAATATTTGTGAGGGTCCCTGTCAATCAGGAAAAAAGCTATTTGAACCCTCCCCTGGCGCCCCTGGCCTTAGTAGGCTGATTTGTAAACAATTAGCAGAATTTATTGTTCCCGCCATAAAATTAACATTTGCAATTCCACAGCGAATTGGCCCCCAAAAAACAAGAAGGGGTTTGCACTGATCAGGTGAACTACAGGGCAGTTAAGCTTAAATGTGTTGAGCAAACATGCTCACCAATCTGAGTAAAACATTGGAATCTATTAGCCGGAATGAGGTTGAGTTCAAGATGGCATGAGGCAGAGTGAAGGGAGAAGGAGGCAATCAGGCTGAATTCCACAGAGTAGATTGGGCTTAACAACTCTCACGGTTTAAAATTTTTTATTATTTCCAAAGGAGTTACAAGAAAAGATACGACTAATATCTGGCTTGTGATATTTTACATACTGATATCCAGCCTTAACCCTCATATTATGTTCGCGATCAATTTGACCCGATGCAATGTTTGACGTCTCTTATTTTTCCAGTTCACCTTATTTTTTCATCTCCACACTATATGACTACTCCTAATTTGATGGCACTTACCCATACATGCTTTAAACTTTCACTTACCTCAGGCTCTAAAATGAGATGTTTCATCACATAACATTATTTATATTTATGGATAAAAAGGGTAGTTAATGGGGAAACGCGCTAAAGGTGAAACAGAAAGTGTAAAAAAGAAATTATATTACAATACTTTTTTGTCAGTTTAAACTTTTGGGGTCAATTTGCACGCAAGCATAAAAGGTGTCAGAGAATGTCAAAATAATATGAGGAATAAACAAAATGCCTCACAAGTTAAATGCATTATTACTAACTATTAAACTAAAAATATGTGGATTCAATTGAATTCATAAAGCAGTGTAATTATGAGTCTGAATGGGTAGAGTCTGAGGTGGCGTTCTCCATGGTTCCACGCTGGGACTCACTCAACAATGACAAAGGCTAAAGCTACACATTTGCTAATGATAGCCATAGCCACACTGAAAACAACCATAACGTACCAGGAAGGATATTTTACATTTATATATAACTTTTACATTTATATAATATTTTACATTTATATAATATTTTACATTTATATAATATTTTACATTTATATATAACTTTATATTTATATATACACACAAATAAATAAATATAAACAAGTTCTTGACTACCTTTTTTCATACTGATGCTCATAAAAAACTGGTTGGTACAGACAGATTTCATTCCTAGTATGCAGGGCCGCCCTCAGAAGCTGACATCTGGGTACATTGTCCCTGGTCTTGGAGAAGGGGGTGCCCAGTGGTCTGTGACCTTGTGGTAAATATTATTGTCCTGGGCCTGGGAATAATATAATAATATAATTTTGTCCCGGGCCCGGGAATTTCACCCGGGAGCCCTGCTGGTATGTACTCTACACCCACACGTTCGGCAAATATTTCCTTGGGAACTTTAAACGTTGGTTCAAAGCTGTTCCGTTAATTCCATTCATGCCAGGACACAAAGGGGTAACCCCATTGTAAAGCACAGAAAGACAATCACTCATATGATATGACACAGATCTATACAATTTTCCTAAGCTGAACCATGCAACACAACCTTTTGGAGCCATAGACAACAGTATAGGCCAAAAGTCTGATCATCAAAAGGAGCACTCAAAATCATCTTTACAAATTCATGAAATTAGTTTGTTGTGATCATTTCCATAGACATAACGAATCCATTTTGATGTGTATTTCTACTTTTTTTCCAACAGAATACCGCATTCATAGATTAAGTATACAGTTAAATGCAAAAACAGTGAAAGTTGTGTCAAATTGGTGTTTTTTCCTCTGTACTAATCAAATTTGTATTTGACTATGAGGCAAAGTTCACATTGTCTGCATTTATTTTATGTGGGTTTTTTTTAAACAGATATTGAACTATATTACAACAATGCCGGACAATGAGTCAAATCCCCCTATTTCAAGTCAGCATAAGTATTGGGACAAAGTAAGTTACGACAAATTTAATGACTTGCAGGGTAAACGCTGCATCGAGTTTGCAACTCATGGACATTACTAGGTTCATGAGGTTATCCTTTGAGATGCTCTGCCAAGCTTTTACCGCTGTCTCCTTCAGTTGCTGTGTGTTTGCTGGAGTTTCAGACTTCAGTTTTCTTTAGAGCAAGTGAAAAGCAAGTTCAATGGGGCCACATCAAACTGACTGGGCCACATCAAACACGTCCACCTTTTATTCCTGATACGTTTCTTGGTTAAGTATGCCGCATGTTTTTGGACATTGTCTTGCTGCATGATACACTTCCATCCAACCATTTCTGGGGCATTTCTCATAAGTTTCTATACACTTCAGGTGTCATTCTGTTGCTTCCATCACATGAACGGGCAGATGCAGCCATACAGGCCCAAGCCATCACACGGCATTCCACGATGCTTGACAGATTAAGTAGTATGCCGAGTGTCCGGAGCAGTTCCTCTCCTTCTCCACACTTTCACCTTTCCATCACTCTGGAAAAGGTTTATCTTTATCTCATCTGTCCATAATAAGTTCTTTTTTGAAACTCATCAGGTTTATCTTTGAATTATAATTTTTTCTTGTTTTGCCAATTCCAATCTCACCTTTCTGATCTTTGTGCTGAGGACAGGTTTGCATCTGTATGCCTGTTTGCATACAGTGTCCTGTGATACCTTCATCCCCAATGTATGGAGATCATTACTCGAGCTGACAATTTAGGATTTTTGTCACAGCTTTTATAATGATCCTGTCATCACTTTCTGATGTGTTCCACGGGCAGTCTGACCGCTGATGATTCCTAAGTCCCCTAGTAGTTAGGTTCTTCTTTAGGACTTTACATACAGTTTGGAATAATACACAAACATTCTGCGATAGCTCTAACTGATAGCTCCACTCTACAAACATATCCAAAGGATATAACCCATGCTCTGAAATTTCAATTCATAGATAATTAGAGGAATATAGTAAACCTGTGAATAAAAATTTGAAACAGCTGATGGTCAGTTTTCCCAGTACTTTTGCTGACTTAGAATAGGGGGATTTGAATAATTGAATGACGTTGTAATATAATTCAATGTGTGTTTAAACAAAACACACTAGATAAATGCAGACATTGTGAATTTTGCCTCATCGTCAATTTTTAAATTTGAAAATACAAATTTGATTAGTACAGAGAAAAAACAACCAATTTGACTCAGCTGTCCCAGTACTTTATAATTTAACTATATATCAGTATTATTTCAACTATCATACATACTACCTGAGAAACTCGCAGATCTAGTCCATCCCTACAGGAGACTCCCACAACATTAAAACTGTCATCTAGGTTCCACAAACCCAGTCATCTATGCCCACATTATCAAAACCTATTTATTTACTTTTATTTAGTTTATTATTTATTATTTAATGTTTGATAGGGACAGATACAGTTTACAATTTACAATTACAAAACAATTGTCTAATGCAAGGCATCACAGCATTATTTAAGTAGCTTCTGCTAGAGGTAATTGCTATTCTGTAACTGATTAGCGACTGTCAATGTAGTTAACCGATAATTGAGGCTTAACCGTTAGCCTTATTTCACAAAACTGTTCTATTCTGCTGTTCAAGTGTTGTTTGTTTGATGATTATGTTCACAATGATAACAGAATGTCCGCACATCTGACTGTGGTGTTGGATTTTTTTGGTTCTGGGTTGCGTTCTTTAGCTGTTTGGATGCTAGACAGTGAAAAGGACACAACTCAAATTATTTCGCTACTGAGACGAATAGCAGAGCCTATGACTCAGCCAGTTACTTGCATGAATGCATTACTCTGAATGCATTTTTGTTTGTTTCACTGTCCCTTTCATCCCACTCTGAAAAAAAGTTCTGGGGCAATAGGTTAAGCTTATAATTTGTCAAACCGAAATTAATACTTAAGACCTCCTTTCTTTTGGGGAAACTATGGAAAGTGTTTGCTGCCAGCCGCCTGTGGTGACAGCAAACATGCCAGAGAGCGGCTGAGGTTTGGGCCCGTCTTTATCGGCCACAGCTGTGACAACGCCCATTGGCCGCGGGTTTTGCGGCCTGCTCCGATTGTGTTTACCTGGAAATGAATCTGAAAAGCGACGTGACTGGGAAGGCACACAACCTGGTTAAATAAAAACTGTGGAATGCCGGAGAAGAGGGGGCGTGGGTAAGTGCGGTTATTACTCCCACCGTGCCAGTGTTCAAACAGTACTGTAAATGGTTAAGAAATTCCACAAATAAGCACCTTTTCATATTGAGATCATTATCTCCGTTAATGACGTGCGGTAGGGTGCTGTGCGTATCCAAGGCCTCGCAATTTCTCGGCTGAATTGTTCTTTTTAATCTCTTGTCATGGAAAACAGCCCTGCGCCACACACAACTGACCACACATTCCATACATACGGTAAAAATGAACATAGTGGCACCTAGGAGTATCTGCTGTGAATGCAAGATGCAAATGTCAAGATTCAATTTATTGAATGAATCCATATGAATTATAAACGTATAAAATGTCTGCTAAATATTGTAACAATGACAACAAGTCCACTGTACATGGATGTAATGGATCCATGTCTACGTGTATTTCAATACCACATTCATGTGTTATATAAATCAATATTATTTCAATGTATGAGCACACCTGATATCAAAACAAACAAAATGGAGAGGCTAATCACCTTCTGTACGTGATCAGCAATAACTATAACACAATAACACTCGGTTTGTTTATTTTAAAGCAACGCAAGTACGTCTAAGTAAACAAGAAGACTCCCGTGGGCATCGCTGCAACAATCCGACTTAAGATCACAAACTACAATCATTCGCACTCACTTGCTATGTTTTCACACCACAGCCACCACAGTGCAGAAGCTAAACTTGGGCAAACTTCACCACTGCAGGCTTAGATGAAAGGAATTTGTAAGCTGTATCATTATTGACGGTAACATTCTTGATCAAATATTAAACAGCTGCAACTGGACTTTTTTAAATAACATTTCCTCCCCCCTTTTTATTTTTCTCCCAGATTCTGAAATTGAAATCTTCAATGACCTCTTCGCCACCTGCTCACCAGGATCACATGCCCTCCCCTTATGCACTCGCCTGTGAGCCAGTGACTATTTTACATTCATTCTGAGGTATGTCTTCTTCACTGACAAATGCTCCGTGTGCACCTTGCAGATTGTTGAAAGGAATTAATGTGGCAGTAACCTATACAAATCTGACTGACGTGCAATCATTCTACTACTGATGAGAAGAGCCATGTTGTGTCCTACCATTGTGAACACCTGGTCATATGCCAATGATGTAGCCATTCACTGTCGACTATAGGGCACAATCTTAACTAGTGAGCAACTTTACCAGCTGAGTTAGCGACCATAATTTCTATTAATTTGCGTGGATTAAAATGTTTTAATATGGATTGAAAAATTAAGAGGATGCATCAAAGCAAGATATTGAGATGAGAAAAATAGGCTACAGCAATGACAAATGAATGCATTCTTTTAATTATGACTATTTTTAGTTAGATGCCGGCTTCCTCTGTCTGTATGACTACATTAAAAAGAGTCACTGATTTTGACGTCTGTGTTTGTTAATATCTGCCCAGTATCATGCAAAGGTTAGGTATGACAAAACCCCATTTTGACCCAAACAAAAAAGTGTGTCAGTTTTACAAAATGCTTGGTTCTTTGTGAAATGTAGAGGCTTTCTTTTACGTGTTGCATTTTACATGTAAATGCCTGGGTGCCCTGGCTTTAAATGGCTGATTAGCATTCAGGTTGGATTTGGTTACACCTTACCATGAAGTTAAACTAGGACAAGCTGATCATTAGAAGCTAGTTTCAGAAGCTTTACGTTTCAAACTCACGTGTTTGTTTGTCTTGGAAACCAGTGATAGCATCAGACACCTGGGTATTAAGTGTAATGCATATAAGAAAGTCATGAAAGTGTGAATATTGCACACAAGAAAAAACAAGCGTGAAACTGATGGACTTCAGGTAAATAAATTTGCCTGAGCTGCACATTTGTCTGGTGTTTAGAATCCTTTTTGTTTCAGTTCACAAGCCTGGGATCGGTATACTTCTACGTCGGGGAAAGTTGGAGACGTACAATATACAATGGCAGTGATACGTCAACATAACCATGGTTACCTACTGAGCCTTTCAAGTTAGAAGGCAAGCTTTTTCACTCACTTCCTGTCTTGATCTGAGGCTGAATAAGAATTCCTAGACTGCAAGCAAACCCAGAGGAGCAGGAGGAGAGAGAATACATTCTGGTGGTCAGGAGTATTAAGTCAGAAAGTTTCCCTAACAAAAAAACTCAAATAAACAAAAAAGAGGGAAGATATGGGCATGAAGAAGGCCTTTATATCTGCTCTGGTAGTCTCTTCCTTCCTGCTTCACCTGACATCCTTCCACATGCAAATTGATAATTTGTAGTGTTTGCTGTATAACGGCGTGGGGCCAACTGGCCAGGCGGCTGAGTTCATGGTCTGAATGTCACCGGAAGGCTGGTGACAAAGCTCCCTGCCGACCCGACAACATCAGCGTCCGATCTGTGTTTGTTTAGCCGGGGACACCCCTCATGGAGACCCAGGGAGGCCCGTAAATTTTGCCTTTACAGGCCCTGACAGCTAACAGGCTAACCAGCGCTGGTGCTCAATGACACGGCCACTCAGCAGATTAGCACCTCATCAGCCTCCCGCTGCTTCAGACAAACATCGCCTTCACCTCGCGTGAAACACAAAGCGTTCGAGGGGCCTGACAAACAGCCGCTCTGCAGGAGGGTGTCCCCCAAACATCCTGGCCTCCCCCGCCCCCCCTTCTCCCTCACCAAGGCAGCTGTTTGGGTCTGAACCCCCGAGTCGAGTGGATGTGCGTATTTCAGGTGAGCAAATATTGCCACTAGCTCAAGACCTCAATGGCTGGCCTTCTTTAAGAGGACTGCGTATTCGCCCCAGCCTACAGGAAGTGCGTGAGGGCCCACGCGGTAATCCCGCTGGCAGAGGGAATTCACAAGGGACACAGCTGGGATGGGGAGGGGGTCATCCACATTAAGACAAGTGGATCTCCCTTTTAGCTCAAAACTTGAAAGGCATTTTCCGTTTCTTTTGCTCCTCCTCATTTCCTTTCAATTACAGTAACAAACGAGTATTAACATCTCGGCGAGGAAAATGTAGTCGCAAGCAGATACCACACATGAGAGTTTCCTAGTCAATTATTTAGAGTTTTCTAAATAATAAGGTCTAAATGTCCCGCACCATAGATATACATACATTTCGGAGAAGCAACACCGTTATGTGTATCTCCAGCGCATGACAACTTAATGGCTTAGAAGTCAGAGCTAACGGCAACCGTTATTGACTGGTGTCGTGGGGTAAACATTTTTTAAATCAAACTATGACCAAACACAACAGAATCAAATACTGCATAAATCGGTCAGTTAACCATTTTGCCCTCGTCGACTGTAGTGTACCAGTGGCTGACATACAGATGTTAACAAGATTCATGCCACTGTTTGTGACAATGTGAAGTCCATAATCTTATGGGTTCTCCCTCCGTGACGCAAAAAATTAAAACAATGTGGAATTTCCACATCCTGCCGTAAGATGACAGGTACAGTGCGCTCCAAATTATGAATAGCCTTGATAAAGATGAGCAAAAGCTGTCTGAAAATGTACAGTTCATGAAAAATTTTGTTTACAAAGTTATATTTTTCTCTAAAAAGACATGTGTCATAATTATTCACACTTCTAATAATGATTTAAAATAAAAAGCCAACAAAAACAAATCCATTTAAGATCCATAGGCAATCCCTCACCATGAAGAAAGCCAAAGAACTCTCAGAAGAAACAAGACAAAGCATTGTTCATCATTTTCATCATTCATCATCATTCATCAACCCGCTTATTCCTGTTCAGGGTCACGGGGGGTGCTGGAGCCTATCCCAGCATGCATTGGGCGAGAGGCAGGAATACACCCTGGACAGGCCGCCAATCCATCGCAGAGCACTCACACCATTCACTCACTCATTCATACCTATGGGCAATTTAGAGTCTCCAATTAGCCTAACCTGCATGTTTTTTGGACTGTGGGAGGAAACCGGAGTACCCGGAGGAAACCCACGCTGACACGGGGAGAACATGCAAACTCCACACAGAAAGGCCCTCGGCTGGGATTCGAACTCGGTACCTTCTTGTTGTGAGGCGACAGTGCTAACCACTGCACCACCGTGCCGCCTACAAAGCATTGTTGACCTGCACAAGTCAGGAAAGGTTAACAAATTACAACAAAAAACAACTAAAGATAAAGAGGAAGAAAGTGCATCTTGCGCCCACGTGCAGTGAGGCTGATGGTTTGGGAGAAAAATCCAAGGGCCACAGTAGGAAGTCACCAAAACTTGGTTGCATCTTGGGGACACAACATCTTCAAATTTACCATCAGAAACCAAGTCTATGCAATAAGCCAGAGGTGGGCAGCTCCAGGCCTCGCGGGCCGGTGTGTATGCAGGTTTTTACTGCCACTAGTTAACCTGGCTCAATCAGCTAATGGAGGCCTGTCACCTACGTCACAATTTGGCCAGACACGCCCACTTTTTACGCAAACCGCCTTACTGGAAGACCAAATGCTGGTGTTCCATAACGTTATGCAAACCAAACTAATAGGCTATCACATTTAATCGGGAGGTTGCTTAATTTCCCTTTATTGCCATCATCGGAATTTGCTTTACGCAATGCTTACAGGTAGCTCAGCAATATACAAAATATACAGTGCACAACATAACGAAACAATTTCTCAGTTTGGCGGTGTACAGAGACCGCGGCACTGCATGTATGGAGGAAATTCGTGGATGTGGAGTTTGTGCGTTGGACTGCTTGGTGACACTGGACATCTCGGGACAGCGGGGGCCATTTTTAATCATGGCTGTATTGCACTTTCATTCACTTGATTGATGTAATGATTCTGTTGGATATCTTTGTTTGATATGTTTGTGTGTTGTGGGTCCCACTGTCTATGTCTTTTTTGTTGTTGCTGGGGCTACAACTGAAGTTCCCTGGCGGGAAATAAAAGTTATTATATTCTATTCTAATAATACCAACATAAACAAATATTATAAGGAGTATCGCGGGGGTATACGTACGAAGTAAGATTAATTACAGAGTAAACCCCGGAACCCTCCCAAATCTGTAACATGCATGGGCTGAAGTAGAAAGAGCTGTTCTGTTTTATTGAGTTATCCAGCTAGTACTAACTCAGTAATCCTGCTTTGTATACCACCTTGGTAAGTAAAGTGCTTGTGCAGTTAATATGGGAGCAAAGCGATACGTTACATGTTAGGTAGGCTACAGTAGCCTACTTCAGCAATAAAACATTTTAGCTCGATGGATAGAATATAATAACTTTTTTCCCCGACAGGGAACTTCAGTTGTAGACACCATAAAAGGCAAATCAGTTCTACACATAAAGTACATTTACTGTTACTTTAATTATTACTTTCAAATACATTGTTATTTGGTGCTTACTATCGTAACGTTACATTTTATTTTCGCCCTCTTCTGGATTCTCTCATATTGCTCGAACCCTGCCTGGCCAGCACAGGTAGCTAATGTTTACAGTTTATCCAATCTATTTGTGAGACATCGTACAACGTAGCACCCCTAGCAATGTAATAATAGTTCAAATGAACACTGTTTTGATGTTCACAATATGCTTGACGTATCGCATTAGGTTAACATTAATGTTTCGCAGGCGTAGCAGTCGTTCACACAAATGATATAGCTAGCTACTAACGTTAGCTAAACCAAGCGATTAATTCACTTTTAACTTTCTAACATTAAGATAATGCACATAGATGTACATTAGGCCAGCTAGTTATGTATATATTAACTGGCTAACTTTATAATTAGTTCATAAAGCGTAATTTACCATTAATGATCCGAGCCTATGCGGTCTAAACCCTGCTCACTCCTCACTGCTTTCAACCACCAGTCTCTTCTTTCGGTCGTAAAATTGAGTTCGTTCACCCTGCCTGGTGGTTTAGCTACTATGGTGAGTCCTCAAATTATCATGTAAAAGGACATTTTCGCCTTTTCCCAGTTTTATTCGCACATCAGTACGCAGTGCAGAAGTTCGTCATTGTAGGACAGCAATCATAGTAGCGTTAGCATGAAACTCGTTTCATGGAGTAGCGAACACTACGAGTTCAGTGGTAACGTTAAGCGTCTCTGTTAGGGATGGACCTCCAACATGGCGGCGCGTCCCTGTAACCATTGGTAACGACAGTTCTAGTTCTATGTGACAGGCCTCCATTAGTTGTATACGTACACCATCGCCGATTCACTCGTAAATTACAGAATGATAAAGCACTACAATACACGCATACCGGCACAAGAACATTCATTAGCTGCTGTTCATATCGTAGAATGTAAATTCAAATATCAGATCATGTAAACGATTTGGCTAAGTAAATAATTGTTAACTGGTGGCCGCAAAAAACCTGCATACACACCGGCCCGGGAGGCCTGGAGTTGCCCACCCCTGCAATAGGCTTTTTGGAAAGTTACCCAAAAAAAACCTCTAATGAGCGCAATCAGCAAAATGAAAGTTAAACTACTTTAAAAAGGGAAACATTACATTAAAAAAGGCATGCACCATGCATGTAGAGAAAGATTTAGGTAATTGAACTTCAGGGTTAAGGTTCAAATCACTGGTGGTGTTGAGTCACTGTCACTCTTCCCTGATTGGCCTCATGAAACTCTCTAAATAAAAATAGAAATACATTTTTTTTTTTTTTTAAACATATCGTATGTGTGTATTAATGAACATTCATACAGTAAATATATTGATACATCTTACTAGATGTTCCAGTAAAGTGCAAGTAGGTGTGAAAGCATGGTTGTGACTGAGCTCCTAGGACTGGCGAACAGCCAGGCTGAGGACAAACAGAGGCCTGTCAGTGGAGGTCAGTCCCTGGGGTTTTCTCACACCATCAACATGAAATGGAACAAGCTCGCGGAGCAAACAAGATCTTTTACCATCAGTCCCCCAAGCCCCAATGAATCTTGTTTACCCCGGACCTTTTCTGAAGCATTGTAGCTGTTTGTTTGTTTGGTTTCACGTTCAAGACATCTTGCGCTGAAGGGTAGGATGCGGAAAAGCACTGCAGCGATCTGTCACGAAGAAGACCACCCCTGGAGATGTCAGAGTAGGGGCAAACTTCGCAAACATGGCTGCCTGAGCTGTACGGGCTCTAGGACCTCTGCTTAGCTGAGGACTGAAACAGAAGAGTTTTCTTTTTAGAGTAATTTTTCTTGTTTTTTTCTGATAAATCTGGAATTGGAAATTGCCTGAGTCACTCGCAGGCATGTAACGTGCACTGCAGCTAAAGCAATTAATGCAACTTCATTGTGCTCTTTGGTACGAATATCTCAGTTGTGCATTACACTCCAGGCCCACTAGTTCTCGTATGATTTTGTGTTTTTGTGTTTCGTTTTTGCATGTTTGTATTTCGCGCCTCAGAGCCACAAGATTTTGTTTGTCAATGTTTTATCCGCACCTCAGGGTTATTGTCTTACGCTCAAGGGCTGCAGGTTTTTGTGCTGTCTTTTTGTAATTGTGTTTTGCACTCCAGGGCCTTGTAAATATTACTTTAAATGCATTCTAATTGTGTCTGTGTTTTCTCTGAACATTAGTTATGAACTTAATGAAAACGAGCAGTTTCGGATCACAGGGAGCGAAAATCAAGTTTTATAGTGTCAGAGATGGCTAGCCTCCACTCTATTCAATGCAGGTGAGGAAGGGTCTCAGTTATGACACTTGTAGGAAGACTACATGTGTATCCCGTCTATGTCTATGCATGGAAAATGCTTTTTGGGCCACAACTACAGTGCCCAAGGGGTACCCCTTATATGCAGGGTTTGGTGTATATGCCTTGATGCTGGGGCAGGGGGTGGTGGGAGATGCCTGCCGAGGGTCAACAGTGTGTCCTACGTTTTCTGCCAATAACTACAAGACACCTATATTAAGTTTTGAAGGGTAGTTCATCTGTCAAATTTCCTCCCATATTTAGGCCACCCCACTTGTGATAGCAGTTCTGAAACTTTCTGGGTGCAGGACTAACTTAAATGACCAAATACATTTTCCATGATCCTCCCCAGGCTTAATTGTTCAAATACGGATTCAAACATAAAATCAAAAAACTGCATGTACAGTCGGTACAAGCCCTAGTACAGTGTTTAATTTGACTGATCTGCAGGTTAGTGGAGAATATTATGATATGCAGTATCTTTCAATCAACCTCAGCCCCTTTTACAAACCATAAGTGGGTCCCAAACCATAGTTTGGTCACCACTGGACTATAGGGTAGGGGAAGACTGGATAAGTGATTGAAAATGGAGTACGGTTTTGAAACTCAAACAGGCATAATTTATTCATGGGATTAGGCTGTACATTTTTTTTCTGCACGAAATTTACTCACAAGTGAGCCAGCCATCTGCCATGGCCGTCTGTACCAGACAATTCCCAATGCTACTGTTCGGCAGTTCGAAAGAATCATGCATGTTTCAGGCAAACGCATTCAACAGTGTCAGACTGGCATCACAGATGAGAGCTGGACATTTGACATCACCATATCTGAACCAAAGGAAACCTGTGGATACGCGGTGCTATTGTGCTAATCACAGCTAGAACCTGTGCGATCACTGCAACATTCCTCCTCAGCCTACAATGGGCAGCTACGTGATATATGACAATCAAATGCGTTTCAGAGAAATAAGACAATCCAGGGCTGTGGCCAAATCCATTTAAAGATGCAGTCTTGTGCACTAACACTCACTATTTAAATCTGGGGAATCCCTTTAGAATACAAAATCTGCTTGTCACATGGATTGAGTGTGGTCCAATCAATTAACAATGCATGAGAATATATATGAGTTCACAAAACAGTACTTTCAGCAGTTAAATTGCCTGGAATGCTTTGTAACCTCTAATTTCCTGTTGGAAATTAACCTATTATCTTCCAGGAAAAATTTGTGAAAAAATTGAGAAGAATGTTAACATGTAAAGGAAATCATTTTCATTGCGCAATATCATACTTATTTTCACGTTTATGTTTTTTTGTCGATTTCAGGGTTTGTTTACTTAAATATTAGTCTCCAGCTGAAAGTTTGATGTTATGCATTGCAGATATAGAATGACTCTTTTGACTCATTTCCAAGAGCATGGTGGTCCAATTCAAATAATTCTGTCCTCTCCATTTATCCGCCACTTGATTAACAAGTGTTTGTAGATGGCACAATTATTTTACAATTTCTCCCCATTACTGAATGCAAATAATATAATTTTACCCCTGTGATATTTTTGCATCCTCCTACACACATTTTCCTTCATATTTTTGTTTTGCAATTACAATTATTTATTTTCAATTAATTCATTCTGATATTTAAAAATAATTCAGCAGTAGCTCATATCAAGACAGACAAAACCAAGTTCACAAATCAATGTTTTGATCTGAAAATGTCCCACTGTTGTAACCCGGCATAACTGTTTTTATATGTAACTATGCAACGAATGGTATATCGGACTATACAAAGCCCGACTGATAATAGTAGTAGATTGATAATAATCTATGATGCAGTCTTACGTCCACCTAGTGTTACTCAGTGTACAATACAGGATTAAAACAGCCAGAGAAAAGGCTAATAGCAAACTTTAAACTATATCCTCCTCTTTAAACGTTCATGTGGTAGGGGGGCGTGGTTTTAGGCGCAGCTAGCAAGAGAGATAGTGAACGCGGGTGGTTTAGGGAGCCGGCACAGCTGTCGGCAATCGGGCAATTGGTGACGATTGATTATAGGATTGTTGTTATCAATTAACCAATTGCCTTGATTGTTCAACAGTGGGCCTGAGATCCTCAAAAGGAGCTGCAACAGAAGAGGAGGGAGGTTGAAATGACCTGTACGACTGTGTGGGTTTGTGCCAATAAACGCACTGTTGAACGGAAAATCTCTTGACTCTGGGTGTTAATTCCACGAGCACTATAGCTCACTTCGCCACAGTTCATACAGTACATTTCATCATACCATACTGGAGCAAATGCAATGACAGCCAAGAGAGGTCCTGAAAAGACCCTAGTTCAGATTTTAAATCCACAGATTACCCACAGAACCAGAGTCAAGACAAGCTCTTGCCATCCCTCCCACTTGAATGTGTCTGCATTTCTGGTATTCTCACCATCTTTTCTGCTAAATCTTACTGAAAACAAACACACTAGATTTACAGCACACAGTTTGTGGCTTTAGAAAGTATACAGTGGATATAGTGGGAAAATACAGCACAATTCAATGACTACATCCACCATATTATAGATGCCTTCAGATACATGGTTAATATTGTAGGCCTACTGAAAATATGTTTTACGTAATAAAGAAAACATTAAATAATAAAAAAATATTTTAAAATGTTTCTTTTTAGGTACAAAAAGTCAATAGACTGCATGAAAACAACAAAATGGAATCGCTTGTTCGTTTGGACCATGAAAAGAGATGCAATTCAAAGCAATAATTCAGGAAGCCTATTATTATTTGAAAAATTGCATGGGATAAAAAAAGGTTTCTGTCAACCATAAAATTTACCTTTGATCAGCTAAATGAACATAGTTTGTCATTATTACTTAAACTTAAATTTATTTAAATTGCATAACTTGAAGGGTTTCTTTTCCTGACTTATTTTTCCATAGAGTTCAATAGAAAAATTTGTCAGGAGAAACAACCCTTAAAGTGATCCAGCCATATCTACTGCATATCAGGCAGCAGTGTGATGGTTTGAGGCTCGTTTGATACCTCAGACCCTTGATGACTTTTTACCAACCATGTATTTCATACTGTTCCAGCATAGGTTACAGCTAAATCTAGTTCCACCTCCCAATTCCCATAGAGATCCATTCAAATGCAGAGACGTTATAATATCGCTTGTAAGAGTACCAGAAAATAAGATATCAAGAGTCTTGATGTTGTTGGGTCACAGACATCAGGACGTCATGGCATGCAAAGGATATGCGACCAAATATAAAAAATAATTACTTTATTCTATATATAAATGCAGGGGTGCCATAATTGTGGCACATGTGGTTTTGTTAAAAATAATTATTTTTTGATGAGGGTTTTTTTTTCTCATAATAAATTTACTTCAATTAAAGGTTGGATTTTTCTCATTTTTTCAGTGTGAGATTAAGCTAATTCACCAAACGGTGCATTTTTTTTAACCCTTTTTACTCATCTTTACCAGGGCTGCCAATAAAAGTGGAGGGCACTGTATGATGAACACATCACTGCCAGTTCGACCCAGTCATTTTTGACCCAGGCCATTGTTTTTATTATCAATATCTCCTCATCAATTGCATTTAATCATCAGAAATTCCAAATATTCCAAAATAATTTTGCTCACCAATTATATTCCTTTCACACCGAAGCGAAAACCTGGGTAAAACCCGTGTTTGCCTTTGGTGTGAAGGGGTCAACCCGCATTATCCGACCAGGGACCACAACCCTGCTAACGACCCGGGATTTACGTGGGTCGGACACAGCTCAGCTACGTGGGACATGGGTCACTCTACACAGCACGGTTATCTGACCGACCCTCAACATTGTCATGTCTTTAACTTGTGCAGAAATTATGTTCCAGAATTTTTTATTCAGGTGAATGTATATTAGAATTATCTTCATTTTTGCTAGTCACAGCTAGATTCACACAAGAAGAGGATTGCTCAATTGTCCACAAGTAAATAGGCTATGTAATTGCGAATAGCCTATTAAATAAAAAATTATGTTACTTAAAATGTTTTGTGACAGTTTTTACATTAAAAAGTATTTGCAAGATTTGGACCACATCGGTTCATGAGTTAACATACTCTGTTAAGTCAGCATAATGACAAACTACATTGTATCTGCTAGGCAGCTGGCTACCATACTAGCTGTATTAGCAGAAAAAAACAAAAGGTGTACAGATATAAACTTGCGGACCCGGGTCTTGTGTGAATTGTGATGACCTGAGACTTATACATGAACATAGTGTGGTGCGAATAGTTGTTCTGAACACACAACAATTTGAATTCTGTGCTTATCTTTCCTACTTTTTCAGATACTTTTTATGTGTAATTTACCCAATCATTTTCTATGGGAATTATTTTAGAACCTATAAACCTATAGAACCTACCTTGTAATTGTCAGGTATTTGCTGTGCACAATGTATCAAGTGAAAACAGCTTCAGAAACTATATCTGCTGAGGACATCTGCAGAAGACACCTGAAGTAAAAAAAAGTATTTTCTTCAAATCACTTACATTTCAGTATGTTATGACGTCACGTGGCACTGTAATGGCGACATGTAGTCTGTCTCTCGTGTTCGTGTTTGTTAATTTGAATCTATTTTGTTGTGTCTGGCTTTTGTCTTTTGTTTTTTTCATGCGCTGTGTGTCTGTTGTACAGGGAAGCGGGCTGGAGATTTTTCAGGGCACTCCTGCTGCTTGTTTTGATAATATTGACAAATTGTCTAGTCGGGATCATTTTGTTTGTGGTCGTCACCATGGAGACGCATTTGCAACATATGCACGGGAATGTCCATTGGATCTGCAGCAACAAAGTTTACCATTGCTCTTCACCGGAGTTGAAGATGTTGGAACTGATCCAGGAGTGCAGGCAATCTCCAAAAGGCAACCAGAAAAGGGAAGGAGAAGATAATGAGGGGGAGGAGCGAGGTGACGAGTGGGAAGGCTGAGGCAGTTCGGTGCTCCGTTTTGACAGTGTACAGAGACCGCAACACTGCGTATATGGAAGAAAGTCGTGGAGGCGGAGTTTGTGTCTTGGACTGCCTAATGATAATGGACATCTCGGGACAGCGGTGGCTATTTTTAATCATGGCTGTATTCCACTTTATTTCACTTAATTAGTTTGATTAATGCAACGGTTCTATTGAATGTCTTTATTTGATATGTTTGTTGTGTGTTGTGGGTCTGCCCCACTGTTATATTTTTTGTTGATGCTGGTGGCTACAACTGAAGTTCCCTAAAAGGAAAATAAAAGTTATTCTATTCTATTCTATTCTATACAGTATATATTTTACATGATTATTAGTAACCATTAATTGATTTGCTATTGATATTTGTGATTAGCTCTACAAAACATTACCCCACAACAAATTCTTTTTTTTTCCACATCAGACTCATTTTTGTAGAGCGGGTCACATTTGTCATCACACAGAGGTGCAAATAGTTAGTGTTAAATAGCGTGCTATTATAGCTCTGTGTGCACCAAACAAGGTATCAAACAAGCCTCAAACCATCACTCTGCTGCCAGATATGCAGTAGATATGGGATGGATCACTTTACGGGCTGTTACTCCACCCTCCAATTCCCATAGAGATCCATTCAAATGCAGAGATTATAATATTGCTTGTAAGAGTACCTGAAGATTTGATATCAAGAGTCTTTTGATATCCTTTTATACCCAGTCATGATAGCATCACATGTTTACTTGTGGAATGTTCCAAACAGGTGTTTTTTTAACTTCCCACTCTTTTTTTTTGTTGCCCCTGTCCCAACTTTTTTGTATTTTCTAGTGTTAAAATGTGACAAAAATATGTAAAATAATCAGGTTAAATATTTAAATACAGGTATCCTCATTTTTAAAGGCTTTCTACATGGGATCACTGGTGACCTCCTCTGCTTAAATATGTCAGGTGAGGCATGCACCTATTTAAAAAAATACATAAAAAGCAATGTTAGTTCACTCAGTTTTTAAAACAAAATGGTCATAAAAATCCAGATCAGTGAAGAGATTTACAACGAGTTTACAATGTTGTGGAATTGATCACTTTAACAATTAATAAAGACATTTAGATATTTTCCTGATATGACATTTTATTTATTTGTTACAAAGTATTAAAATGTGACAAAATGACTAGAATTTAGAGACATAAAAATATTTTTAGATGGTCAAATCTATAATCCATAGCAAGGTCATTCATTCACTGGTCCCATTAGATTAGGTGATCTATGCATTCAGTTAAACTGTGCAGACGATCAGCTAAACAGACAGCGAGCTCATCACTTAACAGAAAGCTCAACCGAGACAAAATTATCTTTATTTCGTTGGCGTAGGCCTACAGTTTATTCTGCTGCCTAATTTTGCTCATCATGGATCTGTGCAGCGCTTGCACTAAACCGATGTTTAACTGATGATCACGCCTTGAAAAACTACTGCTGTTCCGGCAGCATTCTGGGAATAATTCACAACTTCCGGCTGGAGCCTTTCAAAATAAAAGCAACTTTACTCAGATTTGTATTCAAAATAGGAATGGGGATACAGGAGCCGAATGTTAAACACTAAAATAATTTTTGGTGATATTAATGTCAATTAAAGGCTAGAAGTGACTGTACATAGATATAGCTAATAACATAGATAATGATGAAAAACTGTTATTTCAGTGTAAAACAGAGTAATTTCCCAAAACAGTAGCTACATTTACGATTGTTTACATACTAGCCTATTGTAGGCTACTACATACCTTCTTATAGGCAGCATATGTAGCAAGCTGTTATTAGGTATAAATAGCAAAAATATGTATGATGAAAGAGTGATCTAAAACGAATCCCATTTAGTCACCAGACATTCAACATTGTTAGTTAACAAAATATTTAAGCTATTTAAGAATAACATAAAGCTGAAGTGATTTGAAGAAAGCTTGCAAACATGTTATTTTAGCCTACAACCTAATGTTACGATTGAAAAATCATATCGCCTACTGAACCCATTAATGTTGGTTCAGTATAAACAATAACCGGGTCAATCCTGTTAACCGGTGCCTTTTGGACCTGGTAACTTTTTTTTTACATTTTTTGAGATTTTTCATGTTTTTAACATTTAATCAGAAAAGGGATATGTTTAACTGTCTGGAAAACATATTGGCCAAGCTCAGGCACTTAAATCCTTCTAATTATGGGCAGTTTGTTCAGACAGTACCGTGACAGTATTCCACCCTGTTAGGAAATATGAATAACAATCACAAAGTGTTAAAAATGCAAGTGCATAACAATATTTACATTTTCTTGTGCATTATGTGTCCCTTATTCTATTATATTTGTTTATTGTCTAAAAATAAAAAATGTTTGAATGTGTTTCTTGTGTTTTGTTCAGCTAACAGGATGGAATGTAACATAACAGGGTGGAATTAACACCAACAATAAACAAAAAATCAACAACTCATCGGGGTGTCCAGTGTCCAGATGCAAATACATTACAAATATTATAAGTATCTTAATATAAATCATTTATTTACTATATTTTCTATCAACACAACTAACAAGGGGGAACTATGTTAGCCTTAGCTCTGCGAGTGATCATGATCTAGCTAGCATGAGACCCTACATGTGAACAGCATTTTACTTCTTATATAAAACTAGTTTTGAAATGATAAAATGTACTTAATAAAGTAGCCTAACAGGGTGGAACTTTAAGGTTGTGACAAGCAGGTTGACATTATAAAACCTGAATAAAACTGACAGTTTATACTTACTTCATTTGGCTTAGTTGAATTCCCTCCAAAGGAAATTATGTCATTTCCTGAACATTATATAATGGGAAGTGTAGGCCATTTTTTTAAAGAAGAAAAACTACAAACTAACAGGGTGGAAAATTATTTTGGGGACACACAGTAAATAACAAAATTGATTATTATTTATTTTATTTTCCATGAAAAATATGTATGACTAGAAAGATTTTAACTTGGTCTATAACATAATGAGCAAATAATTTTAGTATTTTATT
The DNA here is from genome assembly GCA_022702515.1 of Ilyophis sp. 1 JC-2022. Taxonomy (NCBI): domain Eukaryota; kingdom Metazoa; phylum Chordata; class Actinopteri; order Anguilliformes; family Synaphobranchidae; genus Ilyophis; species Ilyophis sp. 1 JC-2022. The sequence continues at coordinate 25,211,715 of CM040406.1, read as the reverse complement.
ATTTAATGACTAATATTTATTGTAAAAGTTGCTCATTTGTGCTGGGGACATGGCAAAAACGAACATGGTTAAATACAAAGTGGTTAAAATACAAAATAATATCTTTAAGACCCTTTTTTATTATTTATATGATAAGAAAGATCTAAACCTATAATTGAAGCCTTTTAGAATAAAGAGTTTAAACATGTTACATCAAATACTAAGTAGGGACATTCAAAGGCACCGGTTACCAGGATTGACCCAACCAGGAAATATGAAGTGTATTTTATTTTGAATTGTTCCCCCTACGTGAAAACCGGAAGTTATGTCCTTGGTTGCTCGCTTACTTTAGCACTTGAAACAGCAGCTAAACATGAGGGCGTTACATGTTTTGCCAAGAGCTTTCGTCCGACAAATTGCGTTTACGTGTTCAGGTAATTCATAACCGTTTATCTAACACACAGTTATTTGCAGTCAGTTAACATAGGGTGACCATATTTTGGATTTTAAAAAAAGAGGACAGGGTTAGACGGGCGTTATGAACATAATACTAGGCTATTTGTTTGTTTATATATGGTCTAACGTTATGGAACAAGGAAATCCTAAACAGACATTTTAGGAATTTAAAAATCCCGCCTGGACGGATATTTTTGGTCCCAAAAAGAAGAAATGTCCGGGAAAAAGAGGACGTCTGGTCACCCTAGTAAACAAGATAGGACATCTTACAAATTTGCTTGCGAACTTGCTATAACTTCCCATATGTTACAGTTTTATGCACAATGTAGCACATATGACTTTATCTTAAGCAGTAAGGTTCCATTTCAAGCCAAAGTAACGATCCACGTTTGGAAAATGTGCAATTGTGTTTACGCATTCTTTAGCTTAGACATATCAGGTACTTAATATTAGCTAAGTTACATTAAGTTTACTTAGCAAGCTAGTAACGTTATAACACTCTTGATAAACTTTAGAACAGGATATATAAGCTACATAGATAAACGTTATAAACGCTGCTATTATTTCTGTGGCGTGAAGCAGCAAGATGGAGATGGACCCAGAGCAGGAGTTTCTCAAGCACCATTCAGGAGAAACATACGCCGAGCAGCGCGATGTTCAAGCACCTAACCTCCAAAATGAAAGCAACGGGTCCCATCTCGGTGGCAGAATACACAAGGGAGGTTCTAACCAATCCGGTGTTGGTGAGCACTTGTAACTTCTATGCCAAGCCTAGATTATTCCCTACATTATTTAGTGTAAAGCCAGACTGTGACTGCAACATGTGGAAACGGCAGTCATCAGATTTAATCAATATAACTTGATAGGATAGGTTTCACAACATTATGAGAACACTAAAACGGCCTCAACTCTTCATTCTCACGTGTTATAATCATGATGTCAAAGGGAAACCCCACACATTTTTAAAAGGGCAGAGTTGTTCATTGTTTTCCAGGGGTATTATGTAAACAATGACATGCTGGGACCAGATGGGGATTTCATTACGTCGCCGGAAATCAGTCAGATCTTCGGAGAGGTTGATATGACTTTCATCCCAATACTAACCTTCTTCAGATATTTGTCCTTTGCGGTTACCTACCACTGTTGAATGCAATTGTTTGCCTGTTGATGCATTTGTAGAAAAGTATAGTGGCATTTGAAAGGGTGTGTAGAAAGGTTCCAGGGTGGGCTAATTAATTAATAATCTTCATATGCACACATGTACACACACACATACAACTTGGCATAGAACAGGGGTTGGCAATTCCATTATTCGAGGACCAGTGTTTGCAGGTTTTGTTTCCACTCGTTAACCTGGCTCAATTAGCTCATTAGCTCTATACACCAACACTGTTTCATTTGTAGATTAGCTCATTACATTACATTACATTATAGGCATTTAGCAGACGCTCTTATCCAGAGCGACTTACACAGCATTTTTGCATTTATACATAGTATCCATTTACAGCTGGATATATACTGAAGCAATTCAGGTGAAGTACCTTGCTCAGGGGTACAACGGCAGTGTCCTACGTGGGACTCGAACCTGCGACCTTTCGGTTACAAACCCAGTTCCTTAACCATTATACTACACTGCCGCCCTCTCAAAGCTCAAAGTATAAGGTTTATTCTGGGGGCACAGGAACAGTATTCGTCTGTTATTCAGGTTGTAGCAAAATGTAAGATCATATGAATGACTGGATTCATTAAATAATTAAGAGCAAAAGTTGGCATGAGATCCAGAAATGGATACGGCCCTCCTTGCCCACCCTTGGTATATAACAGTCTCTATCATAGGGAGGTTCGCTCCTGTGAGAAAATTACCAGCCCATATCTGTCACACTGCTCAAATTACATTGAGTGAATGTGATCAATGGTGTAGATTTCATATCTTGTTACTCTAAAAGAGATTATATCGGTTTTGTAACTCTGGCACTTCATGTTTTTCCCCACTTTGCTATGTAGTTGCTTGGAATCTGGTGTGTAAGCGAGTGGATGGCAGCAGGGAAGCCAAAGGAGTTTCAGTTTGTGGAATTTGGTCCTGGAAGGGGTTCCCTGGCCAGTGACATCTTGAGAGTGAGTGCATCATTACATTACATCACATCCTGAGAGTGAGTGCATCATCACATTACATCACATCCTGAGAGTGAGTGCATCATTACATTACATCACATCCTGAGAGTGAGTGCATCATTACATTACATTACATCCTGAGAGTGAGTGCATCATTACATTACATCCTGAGAGTGAGTCCATCATTACATTACATCCTGAGAGTGAGTGCATCATTACATTACATCCTGAGAGTGAGTGCATCATTACATTACATCACATCCTGAGAGTGAGTGCATCATTACATTACATCACATCCTGAGAGTGAGTGCATCATTACATTACATTACATCCTGAGAGTGAGTGCATCATTACATTACATCCTGAGAGTGAGTGCTTTGTTGCAGTACATTACCTTCTGACACTGAGTGTGTCATTGCAATGCATTACATCACACCCTTTTAACAGAAGGTCTTATCCAGACGGATATATTAAACAAAATACTTCAGTGCATAGGTCACATGTAAGAGTCATGAACACTCTTAGATCTGAAGTGAGTTTGTCCATCGTACCTTCAGTTCTGCACTTATTTAGGCTTATAACTGTTCCAGTTCCTCAATTACACGTTTGGATTTATCAAAAAACATGGAGAGGGAGATGGGGGATCAACTTTAGAAAAAATACTTTTACTATACTTTTACATTATAGCCACAGGAGGGTGCTGTTCCCTTTTCTAATATGTTGAGCAAAAACAGACCAAGTCATGTTTTAGTATTGGGGGCCTGAAACTGATGGAAGGTTTTTTAAACCATCTCTGTAAGATTCATAATAAGTGTGATATCCCCTGTACACACCCCTTTCCGTTCAAAAAACGTAATGGGAGCCATTTTTTTTCCCTCTGGAAGCTATCGCTCTTGCTCTTTATGAATAACACAAATATGAATATTATGAACTACAGCCCCTCCTCCGACTCCGGTCTGTGCGAGCTTGGCTGTAGTCTGCGGTGTGAAAGGAAGCAGCTGGCGACACCACGTGTTTCAGAGGAGAATAGTGGATGTCTACACTGTCCCGAATTGGCTTTGGGGATCGCGCAATGTGTGCGGCCCTGCGGTGGTAGAAGATTGGCCATTCCAAGTTGTGTTTGGAATTGGATATGCTCAGCCCGCGTTGGTGCGCCAAATGTATATACTGTATATAAAATAAAATCTGTTCCCGTAGGCCAGCTATGACCTTGTATCATTTGTGCCAGGTGTTCAGCCAGCTGCGGTCGGTGTTGGGCGGGACGGCCGTGTCCGTTCACCTGGTGGAGGTGAGCCCCAAGCTGAGCGGGGTACAGGCCCGCACTCTGACCGGAGACCACAACCAGGTGTCTAGCAGCGAGAACGACCCGGTGTACCGCCGAGGGACCACCGGCACCGGCCTGCCCATCTTCTGGTACCGCAACCTGGAGGACGTCCCTAAAGGTGCGCCATATCCTTTTCCTGTTCTAATTCCCTTATTTGGAGCTACCAAATCACGACTGCCGGCCTGTTCCATCACAATAAGGCCCGATCGACTGGAGGTGTCACAATTGGGTGGACCACATTTGCATACCATTGTCAGGTCTTCCATAATGTTTTTATTTTATTTATTATAGGGCAGAAACCAGCCCTATACTTCCACATTGATGTTTTATATCTGTGTTTGTAAAAGTGCAAATAGGCATCATTGTCATTACATGATGGAATGTGTATTTTTCTCTTTGATTTAGGCTTCAGTATCTACCTTGCCCATGAATTCTTTGATGCCTTGCCGATCTATAAATTCCAGGTAAAATTTTACCCCCTGGGTTAACCATCATATACTGTGTCTCTCTGTAATAAGGTAAATACCGCCAGCGCAACTAAGAATCGGGGGTTACGGTTTAGTGCTTCATGCTTCCCCGGGTTACTGCTGCATTGCTTCCTCCAGCGCATGCCCACAGGCTGCCTGTCATTGTCAGGTCAACTCTGATCTATGCCAGCCAGGGTGTGAAATTAACACCAGCCAAATGCTGGTAAAATTTTGATTGTGGCTGGTAAGATTTTTTATCTTTGGCAGGTTCTTTTGCAGGTAGCCATACCAGCTTGTGTTATATTGTAAAATGTAATGTGGCTGGTAAATGGTAAATGGACTGCACTTATATAGCGCCTTTATCCAAAGCGCTTTACAATGGCCTCTCACTCACCCGTTCACACACACACATGCAAGGCGCTAGCCTGCTCATTGGGAGCAATTTGGGGTTCAGTGTCTTGCCCAAGGACACTTCGACATGTGGACAGGAGGAGCCGGGGATCGAACCGCCGACCCTGCGATCAGCGGACGACCCGCTCTACCTCCTGAGCCACAGCCGCACCTTCTGGTCTTCTTGTTGAACTGTGTACTCAAGTTTATACTATTTAGAAAATAATTGTAGTAGAGATGATTTACCCAGTTCACTGTGAACTGCACTGTGTTCGTTACTAGGGATAGCTGATACTGTATGGGAAGAATGTGCTTTCTTATCTGTTCTGTAGTTACTTCGATGACCTTTCTATATGCACTTACTGTACGTCGCTTTGGATAAAAGCGTCTGCTAAATGACTGTAATGTAAATGTAATGTGTTGAAAATAGTGGCTCGTTAGAATCCACAAGCCACTCTGGCCAGTGTGTGAAGAAGTTAATTTCATACCCTGACACCAGCTGTCTCCTCTCCGAATGTTAAGAGTGTAGAATAATCACAAGTTAATGGTTCGGCCGTTGAGGGTGTGGGTGGCTTAGCGGTAACTAGATGGGCATGATTAGCGATTCCGTATTGATGAGGAATAGGGGGAAAAAGGATGAGGTGTTTTTATGAATAATAACAATGATAAACTAATAAATGCATGATACTTGCCTGTTTGCGAATGTTAAGAAAACCAAGAAGGGCTGGAGGGAGGTGATGGTGGACATTGACCCAGAGGATGTGGACCGGCTGAGGTTTGTTCTGGTCCCGGCCCCCACCCTGGCCTCCTCGACTCTGATACAGGTTCGAAGCATTTTTAAAGCTCTTCTCTTTCAGTCACCATTCCCTGAAACGGGAACGGGAGAAACAACAGTACCATTTTGACAGGGTTCTTCTGCCTCCTGTTAAATCGCTGCTATCTTATTTAGAAAGAATCACTATTTATTTTTGGGAAGTAGGGAGACAAAAAAAGATTCCGGCTCTTATGGTTGAGGAATTGGAGCTCAATCCCTTGGAGTTAATAATTCTATAATAATTATGACCATTATGAATAATTTACTTGCAACTTAATGGCACAGAGGTTGTTATTACAAGAAATACATGTTATTACATTCCATCACTGGTGTAAGAGTTATAACCCCCCCCCAAATTCGAATAACACAAAATAGTCAATGTATGACACGGTCTTTTTAAGATATATGGGGTTGGGGAGGAGGGGGTTACTTCATGAATAATAATAACCTGCCAATCCAGTAACAGCTTTTGTGGAAACGAGTGTGTTGTCCTCCACCCTCCAGGCGGACGAGAGCAGGGAGCACGTGGAGGTTTGCCCAGAGGGGGGCGTGGTCATACAGAAGCTGAGCAGCCGGATCGTGGAGGACGGGGGCGCCGCCCTGATAGCGGACTACGGCCACGACGGGACTGGGACAGATACGTTCAGGGTGAGTGCACTTAAGAGTGGGCTACTTGTATGTCTGCAGTCAGTCAGCAGCCTTTAAGAGCGAGGGCCTGAGGGGTTGGCGAGGGCTTAATGGGTTGATCTACCATGTGGCTGCCTGTCAATAACTTATCTGAACCAATGGAATGATTTTGGCTGTCCACAGCGTAACGCGATTTGTTCAGACCAGCGAGTCACTGATAAAATTGGTAGCGCTTTGCTAAAAAAGCACACACTTCATTTTCTTTTTGCCTTAGAACTTCTGGAAGATAACTAACCCCACAAAATGGTGGGAGCAACACTAAGCCCACTGCCCGTAAATCGCTCATTGGTTTTCTCAAAGGGTTTTCGGGGTCACAAACCCCATGACGTCCTAACCGCTCCGGGCACGGCGGACCTGACGGCCGACGTGGACTTCAGTTACCTGAGGAGGCTTGCGGAGGACAAGGTGGCCTGCTTCGGCCCCATCGCCCAGCGCCAGTACCTGCAGAACATGGGCATCGATGTGCGGCTACAGGTGAGCCAGGCTCGGAGGGCCTCGCTCTCACACACAGGCAAAAGGCCTGCCAATTGCAAGGGGCCCGGTAAATATTTTCAGTTGGGTTATTTCTTTTTTCAGGTTGGGTAACTGGTTTTCAAAGCTTGATATTAACTTTTAAAGGAATTAATTTGCCTTAAAACAAATTTTTCCAGGCGGGTTTTTTTTTCTTCAGAAAACAAAACATTGGGATAATTTCATATTGAGCTATTTTTTTTTGCTCAAAAGTCACCGACACTGCACCAAAAAAGGAAAGACGTAAATACGTGTACAAAAACTTGACAAACCTTTGAGTAAATTTGCCAACTCAAGTTACTTCAACCCAAATTTGAAGGCTGAGAAGGTGGTAATTTCAGGCACTGGATTCTCTTAAAAGTTCTTTGGGTAATCTAAAATGTGTTAGGGGGGGAACACTAGCTCAGTTGCAGTGAGACCAGAACAAACGGACGCCTCACTCTGCACTGGTTCCTCCCAGGTTCTGCTGCGGAACAGTCCGGATGCCACGACCCAGGCCCAGCTGAACGGGGGGTTCGACATGCTGACGAACCCTGCGAAAATGGGTGACAGGTTCAAGTTTTTCGCCCTGCTGAACCACAACCGATTGGCCCCGCCCCCTCCGGGGGAGAAGGGGAAGAAGAGAGCACCGGGGCCCCTCCCCGTAGCGGGATTCAGCGAGCTGAAAGTTTGAGCCCGAGGAGGACCATTGACGGGCATGGCTCACCCCTTCCTGACACCAGGGGGTTGACACACCTGTCATTAGCTGAACGCCCTAATTAAACCTTTTGACCTGTGTGACGGGAGAGGTGGAGGTCAAAGCTACCATCTGCCTGGCCTGGCTACCGTGAGGGTTCTCCTTCCCTTGTGGGTGAAAACTACTAATCTGGGGCATGGCAGCTCCACTTCCTGTCAGAGTTTGAGTGGGAATCTGCTCCCAGCAGGCAGTGCTCCTCTTTACCATAATGGAGACGGGTGTGAACAAATTTGTTCGAGCGGCAAACAAACCATCGAATGGAAATGTGGTCCTGGTTACCGTGGAAGTAGCTATGCACCGGTCTGGATCGATCTGGCCCAAGTGTTGGGCCGTCGGAGAGGGAACTGCTCCAAGCCGTTCTACAGACAGCTTTCCCCGTGGCCAATTTGATAAACCCAAACAATTCTGTAAAATCCCAGGTTATCCTGACCTTGTTAGACCCAGTAGAACATACGTGACCCGCACGACAAAAATGAGTCTGATGTGGGGGGAAAAAATTACATCAGTTGTGGGGTGATTTTTGTTCTGATAAGAAAAACATTTTTACATTTCTTTCAGACTAATTTTTGTAGAGCGGGTCGCATATTTGTGTGCCGCATTTAACTGTTTTTATTGTATCAAACCTTTGAATTCTTCAGTTGTGTATATTACGTGGTAAAGTGACTTGGGGTATTATTATATGTATGAAGAAAATGCTTGAGCTGGAATTGAGAAGGGTTTCATGCGCTGGATCAAACCCCTCCCCCCCCAGACTCGTGGCCCTCGCATGAACGCTGTGGAAAATCATCTCAAAGGGAGATCATGTAATCCAACCGTGGCATTAGCATGTGGCGCCACTATTATGCAGTAGTTTGCTTGCGGTCCCCCACCCCCCTCCTTCAAACTGCTGCACATGGTAGCACCATACGACCCTAAACAGGCCAGTGATTTTGGCACAATGTTAAACCTACATTTGGGAGGTCCATGTGCTTTTTTTAGTAAATCAGTCAGTCAGTCTCATTACTGCGGTATCCTCAGTCAGTTTGGGGGAGCGCAAAGAAGCACCTGCCCTCATCTGTCTGAAACTACTGTTGCCAGCCACCACTTCTTTTCAGCGTCAGTGTACGTACTGAGCTATGCAATCGTTTCGTTGGAGGAGCACACTTCAGTCTCTGCTGCTGTCGCCCAATGAAATGTAAACCTTCCCAGCGGGTGATCCTCCCCCTCCCCAGGTGGCATTATGTCAGTTACGTGTCTTGTCAGTGCCAAGGAATTATTGCACTATTCAAGCTGGGTATGAAAGCTGGAGGCGAGTTTATTTAAAAAGACATTTTCGTGGCAAAAATAAAAACCAAATTCAAGAATGTTGTAGCAATTTTATTAAGTCTAAATACTAAAATGTACAAAAATACTGACACCTGCCAATCCAGCGGCAACACAGGTGGGTAACAGGATTTCCAGGATTGCTTGTCGGCCGTCCCTGGTTCTTGCATTGCGTGGTCGTCGGCGCGACCTACGCTCTGAACCCTAACCCCTGCTTTACCTGTCAGGGCTCCCAAAAGCACTCTTGCTTCAGTTCAGCAGTGGGGGGGTGGGACGGCTTAATCACACTCCGATTGGCCCCTCTGGAAAACCAATCGTGGTTCAGGGAGAACCACTTACTTTCTCTTATCCTCCGATAATGGTTTTGAGCCTCCAGTACGAGTATACACCATTTCTTTGGAAAATCATATTTAAAGATATACTGTTTAGTTCAGAAGGCTGTATGTAGACCGCAGCCTGGCATAGTGTCACACCGCTTGCTCCCATATAGTGCTGTACCCAGATCAGAGTGATTTTCCCTGACCATATTTACAACCGTGGATGAGCATCAATTCAACTTTAAAAAGGTGACTGGCAGGTTGGAGGCTCGGAGCTGTGTTAGCTGTCAGTTTCCGCTGGGTGCAGGACATTCTCTTACTGAAGGTGAACACTAACCGTAACTGAATGTCCTCAACTGAGGGCATTTCTGTGTTAGCTGCAGCACGACTTCCTCCATCTCCAAGGCCACAAAATGGACGCAGTGCTAAAACGTCACGTTTTTAAGGAATGTTACGCGGGATTGTCGCAATCTCACCGAATTGCACTTTTGAAAAAAGGAAAGTGTTCCATAGCCGGAATGAGCAATTGCAAACATATATTCAGGCCGTGCCGTTCAGGAATGTGGACTGTCCTACAAGCTTCACGCAATTTGTTCCAGTACATAACTGCATTGACTAGGACGTGCTGCACATTAAGGCAAAAACAAAACGAGTGTCTGTCCGTCCACCACAAAAAGAAAAAACCATACGATGTATAACACACAAAGACCATGCAAGTATCAGATATCGCCATTCTTTGTGCTGGGTTCTTTACCTCAATTGTTCTTGGATAATCTGTCATATATGTGGTATACATTTTAAGGTGTGCATCCATCTTGGAAAGGAGTGTCTATTCCGCAAGGGGAAAAAACAAAAACAAAGAAAAACATTACTGCTTACAACAGTGATTTCAATTACTGACATTGCACTTGGAATGTTGGTCATCAATAACATGTTAAGAAAACATTAAACAAGTCATTACGCCCTGATTGTCATGAAACTCGATTGTCAAAAGTAAACCACTTTGACAATAAGGGTTAAAGCTTCCCAAGTAAATGTTTGAATTGTCCTCGGGAAGCCATACCAAAAATCTACTTTCTTTGCTCAGGTGAAGGGGAATTGTGAGTATTCAGCAGCTTTTTTGAAGTGACTGAATGTGAGCAACTACATTAGGTAGTTTTGCAAACCTTGTAAAACATTCATTCTTGTGGAACCCCTGCCAAAATATTTGAGTTTTTTGGGGAATAAGCAGCAACTGTTGTTTTTCAAACCTCTCCTTGATTTTTTTGAGAGCCAGTCAGACAAGGGTAGCTGACCTGTAGTGCAAAAACATCCTACCCTTTGTTCAATACAAATACGCATTGAACACATTAGCCTACATATTACATGTTCCAGTTCAAACAAAACATCTGAAAATCTCTTGGTATTAGGAAAATTCATAACCTAGTTATGTGGAGATGGCAAAAACACACTTTTTAAATCTCCCATGTAGAAAAATAGTCCATGGAAACGAAGAGCAAAAGTGCCCTTTACTTCTTCATTTGGTCCAAGCTTTTACCCTTTCTCTGTGTGGACTGGAAGTGCACTGCAATTATTACCATTTTGAGACAGAAAAATATTGGGGAAATTATATTTCAAACCAAATATGTTCAACAGCTGCATTTTTTATGGCTTGTTAAAAAAGGCAGTATTTTAAGTGGAGAGAGAGGGGCCTTCGTCCAAGCTCTGGAATGAGTTTCCGTCTATTTAAAGAAAAGGAAAAAGGAGAGCATGAAGTGCATTGGTCTCCTGTCCACCGCAGCGGAATGCTCGTGCTGTCCCACAGCGCCACCTCTCTGTTTCATGCGGCGTTGCGCGCCGCTGACCGGCTCGGAACAAACACGCTCCTTCGCCCAGAAGCTCCAGCAGCGTCCAGCGGTCTGCGCGGCGGCCAGTTTCAGAGGAGGGAGCACTTCCCAAGGTCTCTTGCAGGCGGAGAAGGGTTTCTGTGGTCCCACCGCGTCGCGCGTGGGTGCAGACCTCTCCGCCGCCTAGGGCCCCTCGTCCATGTCGTCCAGATTGGGCGCCATGATGAAGTGCTTGGGGTAAAGCAGGTTATGCGTCCTGGCGTGCTCCTCCCAGCGGGCGTCGTCGCTCTCGTGGGTTATGTAGCGCTCCCCTCTCCGCGTCTCAAATTCCCTGAGGTCCAGCCACGTTTGGTAGTCCTGCACGGGGTTAGGGCAGGGTTTTACCATTGGTACACACATGGCCTGGCCTAAACTGACCTGAGATCAGAAGCAAAACTATGAAGAGACTCACAAAGCAGAAGCTGACTGTACTGTGAAATGGATTCAACTGATCTCAACAACCTGACCTGAGTCCATAAAAATGATGTTCAGCACCTGCCTATACTAAACTCCTCAAAAAAAGTTTGGAAATTTGTGTTTGGTCGATCATATCTCTGTTGTCACTGTATTACTAGCATTGTATCTTATATCATTGGAAAGCCTGTTCATTTCATTTTACAATGATGTCCCATTTGTAAGGATCATGCATTTGTGGGATGAGCAGCACAGCTGATTATATGGGTGGGGTCCCAAGTGAAATGTGCCAAATTTCCCTGCCAATGTCAAGCAGTGTATTCTCCTGTTGGTATTCACTCTATTGTTTTGAGTTGTTTGGGGGATTGGATGTGTTTTGAATGGCGCTGTTTCTGAGACTGGATGTTAACCCATGTTTTTTGTCTCATGTTTATGTTCTTCCACATGCGACTGAGGCTCCTGACTGTTTGATCAATGAATAAAGCGTAAAATTACCAATATGTCTTGTTCCTTGTTACTGATAAGAGTTCAATCATCCAATCCCCCAAACAACTCAAAACAATAGAGTCAATACCAACAGGAGAATACACTGCTTGACATTGGCTGGGAAATTTGGCACATTTCACTTGGGACTCCACCCACATAATCAGCTGTGCTGCTCATACCACAAATGCATGATCCTTACAAATGGGACATCATTGTGAAGGGAAATGGACAGGCTTTCCAATGATATAAGATACAATACTAATAATACAGTGACAACAGAGATATGATCGACCAAACACAAATTTCCAAACTTTTTTTGAGGAGTTTATAAAAACCTGCAGATTTTACTGGACACCTTGTGTGCCTGTTCTGTAGATTGGTAAAGTGAAGAGATTGGGAAGTGAAGGGAAGTTAAACCTGACATGGAACCTCAACTGCACCAGTGAACAATCCAACTTCATAACAAGGTATCAGAGTACGTATGGTGTACAATTTCACAACCTTCCCTGGGTAAACATGTCCTTTAATCAAACGTAACAAAATGCAAATTATCAACATCGTCGGGTGTTTACCTGTAGCCATGGATGGCTCAGGGACTTGTCTACGCTGTACCGTTTCCTCATCTTCACTTGAAGAAGGTTGTTTATCAGATCTGTAGCTGAGAAAGGAGATGAACAAAAAGTAAAAAAAGTTGTACGGGAGTGCTGAAGCAAAAAAACAAGGCTCTACACAAGGAGAACAATGTAGACTTTGTGCTTTGTACACAGCAAAAGAACACCTCCTTTTACTCGAGAAGGAAAAACTTGCATTTGAGCTTGACGTCACTTCTAAGTCAAGCGCGCAAGCAAGGCGTTGTGAAATGTCTCACTTAAAATCGGGAGTTGGTCCGCATTTTTGTCTAATTTGTAAAATGAGTAAATTAGTTTTTGGGAATGTGCAGTTGAGATAAGGAGCATGATTACTGGGTGCATGATTCATGTGAAATGTACACAAAGATGTCAGAGGCGGCAATCTGAAGGCTGTAGTCTCCCCAGATGCTTCGGCGGGCAGTGTATCAGCTGTTGGGCCACTTTTGCCCAAGTTGGACTGAGAAACTGCGTTTGAGTCATCATTGGCAGGGCTGTCTGCTGAAGCAGAGCTTCTCCTCGAATTGTCATAAACGCTGAGCTTACACCTTTTCAAATCTGTAACAGTCACACTTCACCTGAAGATTTAACCACAAAGTGGAAATGCTTCCAGTGTGTCTGGCCACGGTTGGAACATACACATCACGGGTAGTGATGGCACACAGATGGCATTTCCTGCTTTCCGTTCCTCGAAAACTAACAGCATTGTCAGTTTCTGAGTGCAAGAAGGCCTCCTGTACAAGTGGTCTTGAATGTTAAAAGCTTGAATATGCATCTTGTTCACGCTTTTGCCCCATGTACCTTTTTAAGCCTACCCAATACTAAATTTTTGCTCTCAAGTTACTGCTGTGTCACCCCCAGCTTAAGTGTCTGCACTCGTCTGTGAGCCAGAGACTATTCTGCTCTCTACAGACCATACGGTATTATACAGTGCGTCATTGGGAGGAGCTAAAGTCGTGCTAACCTAATTTACCCCTGGTGGGACAAGGCAAACTAAGCACGGCCACACCCATCAACCCGCTTACCCTCCCCAGAAATCTCCTTCCAGGGCGTAGGTGGGTACATGAAGGCTGCGTTCTGGATCTGGTCATTGATGTCCTCATCCTCATTGAAGGGGAAGGTCCCACTCAGGCTGACATAGACAATGACGCCGACCGACCACATGTCCAGTGAGCGGTTGTAGCCCTTGCTCCGCAGGACCTCAGGGGCCAGGTAGGCCGGGGTGCCCACCACCGAGCGGCGAAACGACTTCTCTCCGATGATGCGGGCGAAGCCGAAGTCGCACAGCTTCACCTGCCGGCGAGCACAACAACAGAAAAAGAAATGTTCTATGGATATAACAGACAGAAGATAGAAGCTCTAGATGCAAGCCTCCAAAAAGTAGCCATGACATCGTGTGAGTACTAATACAGCTTGTGTGGATCTTCTTTCTTTAAAAAGTAGTTTAACAGTTGTTTCACTTGAAATGGAACCAAGTTGAATTAATTCTTTGTGTGGTGAGCCTTTTTTGTTAGCTTTGTAACCCTAACCACCCCCAAACCCCAATCCCAAAAAACTGGTTTAAAGAAAGACACAATTATGCATTATGATAAAAGAAAATAATAAAGAGCTTTGACAGGCCCATTCATCTAGTCTTTTTGACAAATGTATTGTATCTGCCTGCAACTTCCGCCTAACTCCAGTCCCAACTCTATCCCTAACATTCATTGGGATGGATAGCTGGAAAACCTTTAGGAGTGCTTGGGTAGACTCTGTTACTCACCTGAGGGAAAGGTTCAGCAGAGGCCAGCAGGACATTCTCCGGCTTCAGGTCACAGTGGACAATGTTCTTGAAATGCAAGTGTCTCAATGCCACCAGGATCTGTGAGACAAAATAACTCGAGCTGTGATAACCTACACGCTGTATTTATAGTAAAATACATATCGTTCTCCCTTGCAAAATTGATTTTATCAGTTCTGAAAGGATTTTGGTACAGTGCACCTGCTTAGGTTTGTTTTCATGTACACTTATTGTTATTGATTTAGAAGACACTGTTATGCACAGCAACTGCTAGTACATACAAAGTTGAACACCAGTATAAACGAAAGCAGCTAGATACAAATGTAAAAGCTGTTATGCTAGAACAAGCAGTGTCATGCAGTAGTGCCATTATTTTGGCGCAGGCTATAAAAGTCTAGCCTGGGCCACTCCTGACATGAGCCGAGTGAAAGGGCAGGTATGAGCGCTGTGTGGCTGCCCATAGGAGGCGGACCTGAGTGACCAGGAACTTGGTGATGCGCTCAGGGAGCTTGCTTTTCTCACTGGACAGGATCATTTCCAGCATGTCTCCGTGAAGCTTCTCCATGACGACAAAAACCCTCTCGGGGGTCTCAAACATGCACTCGAGGTTGACGATACCAGGGTGGTGCAGGTTCTGTGAGGTAGGGAGACAATGACCCTACAGAGATTAGGGCACAGTCTCATTATTGTCATGATCCCATAGTGATGACACCACAGGTATGACCTCACAGAAACTTACATTGAAGACCCTACCAGACTGACCCCAGAAAGATGTCTCCACCAAAGTTGACCCCTCCCAAAGTGAGGACAGAGAGGACCCCACAAAAATGACCCCTTAGTGCAGACAAACACAGCATTGGTCACCGTTGGTACAGTGGTTGACATTCTCTTACCTGAAGGATGGCCACCTCATTCCTCAGCTGGCTCTCTTGCTTTGTGGGGAACCTCATTTTGTCGATCACTTTGATGGCAACGTCCCTTCCCGTTTTCCTGTGTTTCCCTTCCAACAGAAATGGAGCACACAACTTAATGTAAAATTCAACCGCATATATTTATAACATCCATGGTATAAATCCAAAAAAAAAATAACTCCTAAACCACACAAAAATCACCACAGCAAAAACAACAAAAAACATGAACATGGAATTAAAAAAAAATCCACAAAAAAACAAAATGTTTGGTCCAAAAAAATTTTGATTTTGTCAAAAAATTTAAACATTCACAAATGCATGATGTCTTGTTGTTGACCTATGTCACAAAAAAATCTATCAATTGTCAATGTTTTCACAAATTGATTGCGATTTTTTTCAATGGCATTTCAAAAAAATTTTCATTCAAAAAAAAAAAATCGCTTTTTTGCAAAATTTCCGCGCAAAAAAACGAAAACAAAAAAAATGCATGAAAAAAAATGCATTTCAAATAAAACATTTTGTGCGATTCAGAAACATGTATTGGAAAACAAGTGATTGTTTTAGACATTCTCAGAGATTAAGAAGATATCTCTTATTTAGATTAAACAGAGATTAGATGTAACAAACAAAGATTTTACAAAAAAAAAGTTTATTATATAAGTTTATTTATAGTTTTTTATATTTTATTATAAATTAAAACTATATCACTACACTTTTAAAACTACCTACTACTTTACTAAAATTAAAATAAACTTAAAAAAATTAAAATTACACTTTTATTTTTTAAAAAAAAAAACTACTTTAAAATAGGTAAAAAAAACATAATTTTTTTTTTATTTTTTTTTTTTTTTTTTTTTTTTTTATGATTTTTTTTTTGGAAGGGATGGACATATACTATGTATTAACATAGCATTTTCGCTTAAACATAGCTGTTATCAGCATTGTTTCGCTACTGCTCTCGCTTCTTTCTCGGGGTTGTCTGCACTCTGCAATGTTTATGTCGGCCACGGACAAACGGGCCACGGTCGAACGAACGGAATAAGCACGTAAACGTGTCTAATCGTCCGTAAAGTGACGTAAACATTGTAACACTGTGAACTATGTTAAAAACTGCCATGCACACACATGACACACACACGACAAACACATGTGGAGCACAGCAACTGAGCAATGGATGGACATTGTGTGTGGATGTATGTGGGTTGACAACAATTAATATAAAAAAATATAAATAATATAATTTACAATATTATATAATAGCTATATATAGTAATATAATATAACCTAATAGCTAAAAAAAAATAAATAATAATATTAATAATTTTTTATTTTAATTTTTTTAAATTATTTTATATTTAATCTGACAACATTCAAAATTTTTTCTGACCCCCACCCCCTTTTTTCAACCCCAAGACCATCCTCCCCACACCACTTACCACCCCAACCCCACCCCAACAGAACGACAACACGATACAGTCTACAGTCTTGTTGTGTCATTTCAGCATTCATGCTGATTATGATTTTTTTGAATTTTTTTTTGAAGGGATGTTGTGAATTGGTTGTGCTTTGGTTATTTGTTTTTTTAATATATATATTATTATATTATAAAGTCATTATAAGTCAGAACGATAACATTGTAACATCATTTCGGTTAATAAAAGTATTTTTTTTATTTTACAGACAGTAAAGTACCCTGTAAGCCAAGTGCCACTTTTTTTTTTTTTTTTTGATAATTGACAGTTCGAAAAAAAAAAAAGAGGGGGGGGATGAAAACGATTGCAGATTTACAGATTGCCTACATGAACGCACTTTGCGACATATGTGTTCATGGCTTGCAATTGCGATTTCTAAGTGAAACACTCCAAAAAGTGCGGGAGAAATTTATCGCAGCTCGCACGTCGCAACTTTCGTGAAACGAGCCCCTGTTTACTACCTGAAAAAATATATAGCTCTTACTGCTAGCCAGATAAGCATGCTAATACTTAGCTAGTGCTAGCTAGCTAACTAGTAGTATTCATAAAACTTTCATCTCAGTCAGCACCCAGAAGCTCACCAAGTCAGATAGCAAGGGAGTTTTAGCTAACATTAGTTAACTAATGTAGCTACCCAGTGCTAACTAGCTTAGGCAGTTCGTTTCTAGCTTGTTTTTTCCTGCTAATTCAGGCTAGCTATTTATAACATTAGCACAATTTTTTTCAATATTGCCATTGGTCCCTAGGTAATCTTGACCTAAGGTAACAGGCTTTCTCTCTGAATAAATATCAGCTTCGCCACACAGATATCCAAATATCTCTTCTCTCCAGGTTTTTACTGCCCATTGTGCCATCTACTACACACTACTATCTATTAACTGCATTTTAACAAATGAATAACAATGTTTACTGGCAGGTTTACACGTAACACAATGTCACAATGCTTCCTTCTGAACTAGCCTACATAACTAATTTTTGCACTTGTATATTAATATCTATTGATCATAGGTAGCCATGTTATAAGCTGAATAAAGCACTCCAACTGTGCATTCTCTGTATATGACTCTTCTAAAATGCATACTGAGCAAAATAAAACACAGACTCAAACATCTGCCTCTACGAACTACACAAAGCAAGCAGTTCACCTTGGTCTATAGCACCACAACAGCATACACAATGTGTAACTGCCAGCACAGGAAAAGGTTGAGTAGCCTACCACTCATCAGTCTCCCATCCCTCACTCTTTTGCCATTGTTGATGCTGTTGTACTACCAGCACATTCTTGATGGCTGTGCTCCCAGTGGCTCTGTATTCATGCTTTTACGAAGCTATATTTACACCAGTCGGAAGTAGTGAGAACATTTATGAATATTACAAATCTGGCTGCTGGAAAAACTGTCAAATGCTTCCTTGTCATTGAGCTAAGCCACAGGTGATGACGACGATTATGATGATGATGATGATGATTCTCATCTTCTTCATCTACTTCCCCTTATTATTATTATTATTATTATTATTATTACTATTATTCAATAATAACAACTTTGGTACAAAATATTTATTAACACTGAATACAGAGGTTTGAATATTAACAGATGGCAGATGATGATAGTGCACAATGTGGCTGAATAAGAAAAAGGTATGCCAAACAATCTGCATCAGTGGCGTGAAAACAGACATGCAGGAATGCATCAGCGTACCTCCATACACAATCCCAAACTGCCCCGATCCCAAGACTTCGTCAGCAAATATCTGGTAGATGGAGCTGACATCCTGCAGAAAAACAAAGGCATGCTGACTTATCCTTTAATTACTACAACAACAACAACAGTAGCAGCAGCAACTACAAACTCATTATTTGTTTTTTTTGTAGATTTATTGTTTAATTGTTATTTTTGAGAGCTCTTTTAACACATAATGTCAATGTATCTATTGCATACACGCAAATGGCAATTACTGCTTGCATCAATCTATTCAAATAAATCACCAGCACTTACAAAAATGAACACCACTGGCTATTTGCTGCAAATATCCAACAGACTTGTCACATGACTCCACAAATACAAATATTAAACCCCGAAACTGGGAACTTTCACCCACTGGTGAAACTCTGCCACTGGTGGCAAATCCCAACCTAAGAATATTTGAAACTTCCATATTTTGTTACTCGTGTGATATGTAAACTCAGCAGATAGAATGGAGAAGTATAGAAAAGGGCGCCGTAAACAGTTCTGGGAAGTGACGCCACACTCACCACATTCTCCTGTATCTGGCAGTTTGACACAGATATGCTGATAGACAACTCTTCTGGAGGGGAACACAAAAGAAGAAATGGGTTTAGAGAGTTTGTATGAGATATAGGAGATATTATTCTTACGTTCTATACAAATATTTAAAAGCATCAAAGTAGGAAAAGCTAACAGCAGAGCTGATGTCTACACTTCAGTGCACTGCAGAGTTCACGTCTACACCCACTAGACTGAAAATTCCACTACAGTTTATTTGTGTGTTGTGACTGGCTGAAAATACCAGCGAATCAAGTTAAGAACAAAATGTGTACCCATAAACTAAATACATAAATGTTGCAGGAAGTGGCTGAAGTGACTTTGTTATCTCCGGTGCCCTATGTGTATGATAATCACATATTATAATTTAAAGTGCAGTAATCTATATGAAGAGAGATGAGTGAGGATTGCTGTGTCACCATTGAAACCGGAATCTTACGGAAGTATAAATCTCTCCCGAAACCATGTGAAAACTAATGAGGAACCACAAAGTCCACCCACCAAAGTTTCATCTAAATACATTAAAAAACTTCAGTGCAGTTGTGTCCGTGCCACTGTAGATTACCGTAAAGAGTACTGTGGAGTTTGGAAGCCATGCCGGCAAAATCGCACTGCTTCTTTAAAGCGATTCAAACGTGGTGGGGGGAGAGAACGAGCTCATCTGTTTCGCTTTACCCTAATGTGGCATCTGGCAAACTGCTTTCAGAGCACTTGGGCCTGGAGGTCAGAGCCTGCTTTTTTTCTGTGTGCTTTTTTGATTCACTATTTTTTATTCTTGGAATAAAACATATTCCAGTGTTACTCTTTGAGTGGACTGTTTGAAAAGCACTTATTATTATTATTATTATTATTATTAATTTTATTTTTTTCCCCTGCATGACATGTTTTTGCTTTAAAATCTTAATTTTAAAATATCCAATAAAAAAAAACGAAAAAAATTATGATAACAAAGGATTACTTTGGGTAAAAAGCACAGCCCTTCACTATTTAATGAATTAAGTATATTAGAAGAGCGAGCGGTGATGAGGGTGTCCAATGGAAAGGACAGTTTTGTTTCCTCAGGTATCGGACATATTCAGGAACACAGTGTGGATTAGAAGCGCCCGG
The DNA here is from genome assembly GCA_022702515.1 of Ilyophis sp. 1 JC-2022. Lineage (NCBI taxonomy): Eukaryota > Metazoa > Chordata > Actinopteri > Anguilliformes > Synaphobranchidae > Ilyophis > Ilyophis sp. 1 JC-2022. The sequence continues at coordinate 25,191,675 of CM040406.1, read as the reverse complement.
CCAGCTAGGGTGCCCCCCCCCGCCGGCAGCTCCCTGAAGCAGGGCCCCCAGCAGTAGCCTATCAGGATCAAGAAAGGAAGGGGAAGCAGTCTGCTTCATATGTGCTCGCCACAAATGGTCACCAATGGTTACAAATAGGTTAGTGTGTTTAACAGTCTGTGTGACACTGAGATGGCAAGAGAAAGTGAAGCAGGACTCTATGATGTGACAATACAGACTGTGTTTCTCACAGTATTTCTAATGTAACATTCAAGATTTTTCAAGAGACTTCAAGGATAAATTTTAAAAGGGCCTTGCTTGTAGAATAAACTTATAACTTTTTGTAGGATGGTACATGTACAGGTACAGAAATAAAGCCAACCAAACACCTGAAGCATCTTCACAACCTGTTACCCAGTACTACAACCATCGTACTGAATCACGGCCTTTTCCTTTACGGATCCTTAAAGCTCAGATGCACACTAGCCAGTCTGTGGGATTTTCTGAATTTGCACTGTGCTACTTTAACTCATTCAGTGCGACATAAGTCGACAAAAAATTAAAGGTCTGAAGTGCCGAGGGCGACTAATGTCAACCACAGCCGTCTCTACACTGCTATACCGGTAAAGAATTCTGGATTTGAGTTGGAAAAAATTTAACAATGACCACTTTACACTGACCACTTTTTTATTACTGCCTTTAACCCAGATTTGATATTTTTTTTATGGTTCTAGATGGCAATATTTGAAGTTATATTTGGCCTATGTTTTAAAATTCACCTAGAATAACAGACCACCTAAACCAACATCGGGGTGTGGGAATAACATGGTCAATTTGTAAGCTACCAACACCTTTCTCCGCCACGTTACTTTCTGCCTTAGTATAACTTTTGTTGAATAGTTTCTGTTGAAACTGCTGATACAAAGTAACGCACGCCAATAGCCCATTTTTATATATCTATACAAATTACCACTGATTATGTTTATTCTTCATTTTTACGTATACTGTGCAAGAGCCGATTTATATGGAAAACTATTTTCACTATTACACATGACCAATGTAAGAGTCATGTTAACCAAACTGAAAATAAACTATTTATATTACCATCAATATTGTTTGAGGTTGCTCTAATAGTGAACTGAACCAGCAGGTGTGCCATCGAGTACCATCTATCTTCATTAACAAATAATTCTGTTCAATAGGTAAAACAATGTGGTTTTATTAGAAGTTTCCACATTGGCAGGATCAATCTAAAAACATTTAATGTCAGCAGCCATATTGGCTAGGCACTGGTGAGGCTTAGTGATCCAGAACACTATGGCATTGAATGAGTTAAGGTCACTACATCCTGCAAAAAATGGGATGTGTATACCAGTCAATGGGATTCTATGCTGCGCTACCTTAAGGTCACCATGTCCAGTGTGAGGGGAATCGTCAGTTGCGAAAGGTACTCACTGTGACAGTCTTTGACTTGTCCAGCAGCCGTGCAGACGCTGGGCTGAGGGGTGACGGGCATCAGCGCCTGCCGGATGGCCTTCTCCCAGCCCTGGGCCACCTCCAGGCCCACTCCAGACGCGGCCAGCACCGGATTGGGGCAGCTGCCCCCGTGGTTCTCGCCCACGTAGTAGACCATGGTGTCGGTGATGATCTCGAAGCAGTGCGGGTTGCTGCCCTGGGGCAGGCTGGCGAAATCCCGGGCCAGCTCCACCTGCAGGATCTCCGACAGCGGGATCTCCTGCGCCAGTGAGACCAAGGAGCCAATCAGAGTCCCCCAAGAACAGTCCTGTTTTTTCCCCACCAAGCCAAAACGCACACCGAGCTCTCTTAACACCTCCTTCCACGACCCCCCTTTCCTCTGCAGCCAGTAGGATCCTCTACGGGGCAGTGGACGCGCACTTCTGAAGTGAAGCGCAGGGCAGCCTAGGCAGACTTTTAAATCGCGTCCCTCTCCCGCAGCTGCACACTCATGAAACTTCAAAAAAAAAAATGTTAAAAAGGGAGGCGGCCACCTCCTGACCAATTGGAGCTCTGCTCAGCCTGCTTAAGGCTCCTCCGCGCTCTGCTAGCGCGAGCGGCAAACGAAGCGCCTGTGGTTTTTTTTTGCCGCGCGCACCACGTGACCAAGCACTCAAAAGATTAAAGGCCTATGCTGATTAGAAGGCAGGGCGCACGATTTCAGTCTGGGCACGAGCCAGGCTGGCAGCCAGAGAGACACAACGACTACTGTTCCGGGGTGGCCGCTGGCCGAGAGCGAGCGAGAGACACCGAGCGGAGTCCCCAAACCCCCACCCCGGCGGAGAGGCAGTAAAACCACAAGTGCAGGGCCTTAACTTCAAAGTAGAAGTCTCTACAACTTCAAAATGCAAAGATGACAGAAATGCCGGGAGACGCTCGCATGCCACACTGCTGCTGCTGACCAGAAGAGATGAAAGGAGGAGAGAGTGAAACCGAAATGAAAGCCACGCACCCGTGGCTTTGGAGACAGCTGTGGGTAGAGGGGAGAGGGGGTGGTGCCTGACACACTACAGATGCAGGGTGTATATTCGGGCAGCCAAACGGCATCACTGCAAACACAAACCGACTGAATCCGCCAAGAATATTCTGGCGTAGAAAAGCAAACAGTGAGACACTCAAGAGAAAACTAATTGTAACGCAACAACCAAAATTGTGAAAACTGCAGTAGCAAGCAAAATAAATGTTTAAATTACAGACGCCTACCCGGTCTCTTCCTCTTTCTCTCTTGGTCTGAGCTGAACAGCAGGACGATAATAAACGTTCCTATAAAAACGCTCATAAACACACCCTGATGTCTCAATTGCTGTGGCAAAGGAGTGATTTTTTAAACCTTGGTTCCCAATGCTGGGAAACAAAAACGATCTGATATTACGCCGTAACATGACTTCTCCCTCTTCTCTTCTTCTCTAATACAAGCCAGAGTGAAACACTGTGGTCAGGCATCGAAAGACCCAGTAGAAACAGGCACTTCTTACAGAAGATAATTACAATAAAGACAAGGCCAGTTTTTTTTTAAAAATTTTTTTGATCCATTATATGCTATATTACACATCAAGGCTTTGCTGTAATCTTATTCTTAGAACATAAAATGAGTTTAACCATTTACGCTGCTATGTTATAGTCGTACTGCATAACTACGGATGAAATTAGACCTGCAGTTATTTGGCCTGAATTTGTTTTGAGGGTCATTCAAGAGAGACAAGCATTTGTTCAGTTATTAGAGGTATCTGCTTGAAGATTGTATCGCTGTGTTCAATGCTCATTACAAAAAAAAAAAAAAGTATTGAGGTAATACTGCGAAACTCCAAAAGAGAGCTTACTATGGGAAACCACCATTAGAAAACACCATGCAACTTGTATCAGGCAGACTGCACACATATGTGTAATAAAAAGGAATGTACCCAGCCAAAAATAATGGAGAAATTATTACAGTAAAAATTCTGAGCATTAAACAAATTATAAATACAATTTCTCAAAGATACACAAAGACTTGATTTTTGGCTATACTCGTACTGACAATTTCCTCTGAGATAAGACAGAGAAGGATAAAGTTATACTGGTAATGTACTAAGTAGTTGTTTTACAATTATAGCACCTTCACACAAACACATAAACACACACATACACACCCACACAAACACACACACACACACATCCTGAATGTAAATAAGGCACAGTCATCTCAAAGTCCATGCCCAATAAACACAAGCTCCACTTCTCATTCCTCTGGATTCTCTAGCCACATGCTGGGGAGGTGACAAGCACACGCTCACCGCTGCACATTCACAGCACTGCGCTACATTCGGAAGCTGTTCCACAGAGGGAACAAAGCGGCCGTCTTTAAGCCTATTTCCTAATTAGACTCCTATTAGGCTCCTGCGGGAGGCTAACGGCCCTCTCTCAATGAGAGCCTTCGGTAGGGAAATGACACGTTCCGTTCTGCTTTGTCAAAGTTCATTTCATTTTAATGACACAGTGCGCTGTCACAAAGCAAATGTATGCTCTCCAAAACATTTATCATTTCGGCTTGAACTGAAATGTTTTAAGGAAATTACACAAGGAATATAAATGTGACTGTAGCCAGATGCCGCGAGGAGGAATAACCATATAAATCCCATGCAAAGAAAGCCTCAAAAAAACACGCGGAATATTTATCGTTGCGACTGAAAAGCTGAAGAAATGCCAGCATCCTTCACTGGAGACCACTAACTGATTGACGGGCTCAGTAATGTCAGTATTCTCTTTACCACTAGATGGCCTCACATTAAGGCGATCCACCAAAGTAGTCATGGTTGCTGGACAGGTTTTGGTTTTGCTCTTAGTTTCTTCCAAACTGAATATGTTGTGTGGAAATATGGTCCCATCATTGATCAGGAATATGCTCTATGTCAAATTGCAGTATTACGAGTGTCTTAAAGAGGCTGAATGCATTGCACAATGTGTTCTCTTTTGCATGGCCAATGTCTGTATATCATCTAACTGCCACTGTTCATATGAAACAATTTACAAAATCTATTCCTGATTTTTTTTTTCTTTATGTGTGTAGACCTATGGGTCTATGCGTTTTGTCACAAATACCAACTGGGTCCAATTATGGTTCCACAGAAATTGCCTGCAATCCCCTATCCAATAGAGAGGCTAAAAGAAACCTTCTGTAAGAAGCTTCCCATTACCACCTCTAACTAATTTTGTGTCATAGCCACTGTCTAATCTGTGAGGACTAAGAATACGAGGAGATAAATATCAAAGCTTCCAACAGTCACCTCAAACAAATAGCGATATCATCAAACCAGTCTATCTATCTTGAATAATGAGAGAAATTAGAAATGCGTGTACAAGTTTGACTTGTTCAATTGCAGTCCGCCTCCTCAGGTTATCCAAATGGAGTGTCTGCGGTTCACCGTCTAGCCCCATTGCTGAGTGTTCGGTGACTAACATGACTTCTACACCGAAAGAGACACAAACGCATGCTCCATTATGGTCATCGGTGTCTTCTCCACCACCCACACTGTCGCCACGAGACCTTTTTCTCTGCAAAATCGCTGGGTTTGGTACAATCTGCCCTGTTTCTATGCTGATCCAGTTTCTATTCTAAGTAGAAATTGTAGAACAACCCACGCCTGGTAACACGCAGACAGACTCGTAGTAGGTTGCGTCTACAGTAAACAACTGCAATAGGAATACACAATTAGACAAATACTGTACGTGAATTATTGAAGGCACACTTTAGCTCTGTCCAGTAAGTTGGGAAAAGGTCCAGAAAACCAGCAGAAGATTGACTGTACTTTGTAGTTTGTACAGCGTCATTTACAATCGGGTTGTCTCGCCACCCTTCAAAGTGGAAATTTTCTAGAAGAATGAAATAACCAAAGAAAACAACTTGAGCCAATGACAGAATAACTGGAAATGAATGTAATCCCTCAAAAGGAGGTCCAGTGGAACTCCTAGAAAATGGGGGGATACACAGAAGAATGTCAGGCGCATGTAAAAGTGAGTCACCCCGCCCACAGGAAACCGTAGCAATGACCACAGCGCTGTTTACCCAACAAAACACCTTGGAATTTTCAGAGACCGACGCGCCTCCAGAATGACTGTTTCTGATAGCAACTAAAAGTTTTACACGGGAGCTCATGAAACCAAAGAGCAGGGGATTTTGTTCAGTTTCGGTTTGTACTGCAGCACCCGTGGGCTGAAAGAGGTCAAAACCCACCCTCGATTTTCAGTTTCCCAGCTGTGGGCGTTTAATTAAGATGACCTTCTTATGCGCATCTATTTCAGATATTTTAATTCATTAGCATCATCAGTCAAAAAGCTAGTTAGAGCTAGCTTACACACTGGAAAAGGAAAGAAAAGCAGCACTGCTGAAAGTATCTTTACTGCTCACTTGGTATAAAAGTGAAAAAAAGTGACCAGGTGTGGTGTGATAGCAGGTGTTTCCACCATAAGAGGCTTTGATCAGTGCAAGCAAGTGGCAGTCACAAGCACTCATACAAACATCCAACACGGCTCCCTCAACATCAAACAATTACAGGCGAGTAGACAATGGCCATTGTCCTTGTAAGCTACTCAGCTGTATTATGAAAAAGTGCATACACAGAGTACCTTCAGTCTAAAACTGAAAAAATGACATTATCTGAATTGTATTACACTACCTCACTTGTTTTTTTTACCTTGTAGTACTTGGCTGCGGTGTCGTTCTGAAACAGGGTCAAGCTCTTGCTGTCCAGCCTCCAGTAATGTCTCTTTCTCTGACAATACAAAATACAAGGAAATCTGTCATACAGATGAACTAGAGCATTCACCACCACTTTAATTTATTTACATAACCAAACACTTTTTTTCAACATGTACAGTATTTTACTGATGAAATTCAGGTTAAGCACATTGCTCAAGGGTACAGTAGCAGTGGCCGATTTAGGATTTTAACCTGCACTTACTTACAAGCCCATGCTGAGACTGGAGAAACTTAGGTTCAGAATAGAGAGCTGGGCCAAACAGGAAGCCGGTGTTTGTAGATGTTTATTTTCCATGTTTATTTGGCTATTTAAACTGACAACCATCGCAGTTTATTCATCTGACTTTGTCTCCTTTCGCGTGAACAAATCAAGAAAGCTGTCTCCATTGTATCATGCTGTTGTTTTGTAGTGATACTCTGTGACTGTAAAAAGCTCACTTGTAAATACACCTGAAAGGCAATCGCACCTGAAAGTGCTGTAAACCTCTCACTGTGAAAGGTGCTGCAGAACAGTCAAATAATTGCTTGTGCAATATTGTATAGCCTCTTCAAAAGTAGACACGAATACCTTGCATGGTGTCAAGCCATGGAGAGCACATGGACGCCCGCAACTGTCATAACAAGCAGCTCAGTAGACTGCATATTTATTTTCAGAATTTCATCAAGGAAGCCTTTCTTCATCAACTGATAAAAACATAAACACACAAATATAAACACGTATCTGTCAAGCTCTTACCAGGTTGTCCCTACTGGTGTAGTGCACCATCCATCCCTCCCGCACCATGGTAGAGCTCCTCCTCTTGGTCTGCTTCATGGACTGCACTACTCGCATCAGGGGGATGTTACTGCTGGTGGAGGGACTGGGAACAGACACACACACATACACACACACACACACAGGCAAACATGCGCACCGATGTACATATACCGTTAAGACATTTTGCATACTGCACAGTGCGCACACATTCAAATACACCTATATGCAGTCCATCTGTACACTCTCCAACACTTGTGCTTTGAACTATACAGTGCCTGAAAAAAAAAATTATTCAAACCCTTAGTAAAGATAAGCAAGGAAGGCTGTATAAAATAAATAATACAGGTAACAAGCTATATTGTTTTTCTCAAAAAAATTGGAAAATTATATTATTTTATACTAATACATTTGCTCAGAAAAAATATTTAGTTTAATAAGTAATACTTTTTAACAAAAAGACACGTCACAACTATTCACATCACAAGCAATCTTTTGAAATAAAACCCGCCAAAAATGTAACTACATTAGCATGCTACTTTTTACGGTTCGTCCCAGTCATCGAAAACTAGTTTCCTGTTTCACTGGAGTATGAAAATGAGGTAACTCGTGTAAACTCTACGTGCCATCCATCACCATGGGGAAAAGAAAAGGACTCTGAAGAAACAAGGCAAAAGGTTGTCGAATTTAAGGAGATGGTAACAAAGATACCATGTTCCACTATTTGGTGAATAAAGAAGATGTTTAAAACCACAGGAACATTGGCAAACTTGCCCGGTTGGGAACACAAGTGCATCTTATCACCACACAAAGTGAGGCAGACGGTTTGGGAGGCAAAAGAAAATGCAAACGCCACAGTTGTAGATTTGGCTGCATCTTGGGGGACACAACGTTGCCAAATCTACGATCAGACACCAGCTCCATGCCAATAGAATTTTTGGATGGATTGCCAGAAAAAAAAAAGCCTCTGTTGAGGGCAATCGACCAAAATAAACGTCTGGAGTTTTCTAAAAGGCACTGGAATTGTATTTGGAACTGGGTGTTATTGTCAGATGAGACCTAAATTGAGCTTTTTTTGTCACACACACCAGTGGTGGGTTTGGCATCGTAGGAAGGACGCTTATGTCGAAAAGAACGTAATACCTACAATGAAACATTGAGGTGGATCTTTGGTGTTTTGGGATTGTTTTGCATCTGCTGTTCATGGGGCTCCTGTTGAGGTCAATGCAATCATGAACTCCAGGAAGTACCAAAATATTTTGACCAAAAACCTGATTCGCTCTGCCAGGAAACTCAAACTTGGCTGCAAATGGATCTTTTAGCAAGACAATGATCCCAAGCATGCATCAAAATCGACCAGGAAATAGTTAGATAACAACAAAATGACTGTTTGGCCTTCAACAGCCATCTTAGTTTCCAGACTTGAACCTGATTTGTGGTTTGACTTGAAGAGGGCAGTCCACAAGTGCAGACTGAAGGATACAAATGATATTGAAAGATTCTATATAGAGGAATGGGTAAATACACCCCCCGCCTCAATATGTTCACCAATCTCAAAACATTATAGAAGATGACTCCATAGTGTCATCCTTGCAAATAGAGGGTGCACTAAAATAAGGGTGTGAATATTTGTGTCATTGTGTTTGAAGTATTATTTGGTTGATTTCATTACTATTATTATCTACTATTATTACGACAATTATTATTTGGTTGATTTGATTACATATTATTATTATTGTAGAATATTTTCCAAATGTTTGAGAATGTAAACATAGCTCAGTACTTATTTATTGTATGCAGTCTTTCTGTTCATGTATATCAAGGGTGTAAATCATTTTGGAGGGCACTGTATAAACAGTATTCAAGCTCATACACTAAAGGCATATGCACAAATTCAAACACATCTGTACTCCTTCAAACTCCAAATTTCAAATGTCCAAACACTCAACAAGAGCAAGCCGCACTTTTATATTTTTCCCATACATAGGCATACATACATGCATCTCATTATCTACACACAACACACAAAGGACATACAAACCTGACGCCACGCAATATATCCTTCTTTCACTTATACACACAAATACAGAAGCATGGAAAAATATCATGATATAACCTCATAGTACCACACACACGCACACGCCGCACACACACACACACATCAGAACTCACAAAACTATAAAACACTAAAATACACATACACTCATATTAACCGCAGTGCTGTGCTTACAATTTTTATGCAAACATTTGATATACAAATCTGCCAGTGTTCTGTGAAAATCAAAAACCAATGCTGAAAACACGATCAAGTCACACTAAATTAGAACACTGCAACAGAAATGTAGACGTATACGAAGATAAAAACAAAGATGGAGACAGAGACACAGACTGCAGGACAGACACAAGCACACATAGCCAACAGTAAAAGACAGGGAATATGGGGAGGGCACGTATAAGGCACTATGGGTATGAGTCACTCTAATGTGGGCCCTGTGTGAGACACCGCTCTGCGCTACCTGATGGTTTTGCCAGCCTCCTCGTCCTTCTCCCCATCCAGATAGGGCGGGTCCAGAAAGGGCGGGTCCATGAAGAAGATCTTGCCCTCGGCGGGGGATGGGACCTCTGAATCGTCCAGGCCCCGCCCGCTCTCGCCCTCGCTAGCTCCGTCGCTAATGTCCACCTCCATGGTGGTGTCCAGGTCTGGACCTGGGCTCGCTGGCTCTGCAGGCAAGGAAGACAGAGATAGATAAGATGTGTGCAATGGAGAAATCAGTAGATGTAAATGAGATTAATAGATTGGCGGTATGATTGGATAGACAGACAGACAGACAGACATTAAAACCTAAAGATAGAAGAAGTCCTAGCATGGTAATTCCAAATGTTAAAGGAAATGTACAATTAAATGAATAACAAAGTCCTTACCTCCATTGAAGACCACCTCACCAAGGCAGTCTCTCGGTGCCTTTGATGCACATCGTTTGTGACAATTAAATTTACAATCTGTAAGTGAAAAAGTATTAAAGAATAATTTAAGTTTTAAAAACTAATGTTCATTTACAAGACCGACAGAGCTCAACTGAAGTAAACTTCTGCACATCACGCTAAGCTAATGTAGCCATAGCCATTGATTGTTTCTTTGCTGTCTACTTGAAGTGCTACTTGCACATTATATGGCATTATCTGCCTTATCTGTGTGTCATATAGCACTTAATTTGTATCTATACTTGCATTAAGCATAGCCTCTACGATTGAGTGTACTTTCAATTGTATTACACCATTTTTTTCCATTTACGGACTGGTGTTCATCTAACCTTGTTGTTTGCATAATGCTGTTAGTGGTTCTGGATGAAAAAATGTGTTAAATAAATAAATGTGCAGCCCTGTTCCCAAGAAAAACTCCTTGAGAAGATAAGATAAGTTAATAGTCCTTTCACAGAGGAAAAGCATTAAGTGCACTTTAAAAAACAGTTTCAGTGTTGCATTCAATTACAAGAGCACATCTGTGGAAGGTTCCCAGTGACTGGCCTGGGTGACCTCAATGTTTGTGTAACTCTCTCAGCAGTGTGAGATGGTTTCTGGGGCGGGGGCATGGGGTCCTACCTTTACACTGCATGCCCTGCCTGAACAGGCCCTTCAGCAGGCGTTTGCAGTACTGGCAGATGGTGGGACGGGTGTAGGTGTGCACGGCGAAGGTGTGGGGCACCTTGACTCGCCCCAGCACCATCTTCTCCATCCAGATGGGCCGGCCGCTCCAGGATGGGACCCGCTTCCCAGCATCCTGGTGGGAGCGCTGCTAGGGAGACCGGCGGGATAAGTCAGCGAGCGAGACAGAACCAAGATCATATTGGGGCTTGCAGTAAGACCATGAGACAGAACCATGGTCACATTTGAGGCTGACAATAAGACCATAGAACAGAACCATGGTCTTACTGGGGATAGCAGTAAGACCGTAAGACAGAACTATGGTCATATTGTGGATGGCAGTAAGACTATAGGACAGAACCATGGTCATATTGGGACTGGCAGTAACACTGGACAGAACCATGGTTGTACTGGGGCTGGCAGTAAGACCATGGGACAGCAAGACGGTCATATTTGGGGCTGACAATAAGACCATTGGACAGAACCATGGTCATACTGGGGATAGCAGTGAGACTATAAGTCAGAACCATAGTCATATTGCAGTTAGCAGTAAGACTATAGGACAAAACCATGGACATTATTAGAGCTGGCAAAGACAGGCAAAATCATATTCACAAAGTGGTAGACAGAGAGAGACAGAGACAGGGGAACAGGCCATTGACAGACTATGTCAATTAAAGCAGATCTTACCCTGACGCATCATGATTCGCTGAATCATTTTAACCTGTGATACACCACAAATCGTATCTCAAAGCAGGAAGCAGAAACATCATTTGTTTTGAACTAAACCTATTTGACTCATTTCCTCTTCAGTGCCAGTCTGTAAGACACAACCCCGAGATAGAACATCTTACCCAGGGTTTGTGTTTGGAGCTTATGCAAAGGCCGTTGTGTAAACCTTGACTTGTTGCCAGAGACACCAGAGGTAGTTTCTGAACACCAACTGTCTTTATCTGTCCAGCAATTCACGAGATACAAGAAGAGATTTGCCTGAACAACTGGCCATTAATACATTTAGATGTGAGCACAAAAAGTCATGGGGACATTTTTAACAGTTCGCCTCAGGGGTATTATCTGTTGAATGATTCAGATAATTAACCAGCGGACTGGACTGAACAGACTAACTGAGAAGCAGCGCGCAAATACAATGGGTGTATTTTGTTGATAAAAGGCTCTATTTAAGGGCACAAGATTTCAGATGGCTAAATTCATTAAAATTAGCTGTGGTTCAGCCTCTGCTAAAGGAAACACATTTAGATTCAAAGCCTTTGGCCTACCCCGGACTCTCCCCTCGGAAAATGTTGCGGAAGCCAGGAAGCCAAGAAGCCTCTCATTTCTCGTTATTTTTATTCATACTTGGCTTGTTTTTTGTTTAATCATTACTAATTCCTTTCTTTCCCCTTGTTAAATAATTTTTTATAAAAAAGTTTATTGTTCATTTCATTTCATTCTTGTTTAAACATTGAAAATTTTTATAATTTCTCCTTTTTCTTATTCTCATCCTTACAGCTTAATCATTGCTCATTTTTCTTGCCTAATTCTTTTCACTTTTTGTTTTACTGTTCATAATTTCACATAAATCTCATTCCCTATCTCATCTCATCTTTCTTTAAATAAAACCCCAACAAAGACAACACAAGTAATCCCCTCACTAAATTGTAAAGGTGCTCCTTTTCACAAATGCAGTCTGTCAGTATTGGACTTTGAATAAATTACCCATACTGTGGATTTCCATTTTCAACAAAAGAGAAAGATACCCTTCCAGCATTATTTTTCCATAATAAAAACTCTTTATATTCTGACCATAATTTGACTTTTTTCCCTCACCGGGGCATGATACACAAAGTCAGGACATTCTACTGGAATGCTGGAGAGATTTGCTTCAGGCAAAAAAACTATTCAAATAAATAAAAAAACAGAGCCCCTCCCACCACCTCTTCCGGGGCCGGGGCATGCTCAACTGGGGCCGGGCGTGGGGCGGACAGCGAGGGTCCCGGCAGCGACACATTGGACAAGCGTCTCTTCCGCACCCCGCTGCAGTTGTTGGGGATCTTGAAGGCACAGCGCTTGTGGTAGTTCAACCCACAACCTGTGGAGACATTCAGGTCTTGGGGTCACGTTCACACAGGACTGGAGGCCACGTGCAAAAGTACATGTAAGGGTAGGGCTTAAGGGGAACCTGCATATTAAACCAAGCTGGTATCTGGCAATGCAGAATGCGCTTCGTAAACATGACCCAAGGTCCTTTTCCCTAAGCCTAAACAAAATTAGCACCTAGTTGAGCAATACAAACTAATCCAGGATTGTGTTTATGGGCCCTTTCTACTAATGGTGATTTAAACACTCTCTGAAATACAGTAACGATCCAATCTGGTTACTGGCATGACTGGTAGCGTAGCGTAGCTGCTATAGCGTAGTTGATTCAAATATGAAAGTGACTTTTAAAAAGTTTTTTTTTGGTGTATGGAAGACCACAGTCAGTTACAGTCACCACTGGCGTTCTCCCACCATGTTTGAAAAACAACAGAGTCTGTGAGTCTCCTCATCTGCTGAGCTCTGACTGACTCCAGTAGGTCTCCACTTATAACTTTGACTCCACATAACAAAGGCCTCATAGCCTTGCAGGCCAGGCTTATACTTCTTGGCTATAAGCCTGGTGAAAGCAGTGCAGTTCACAGCAATAAACAGAGCAAATGCCGGCCTCACACTGCGAGCAGCTTATCGGGGACACGGCAGAATTTACAAAGGCTGAATCTCACAATATTTGGGATTTCTTTGTTTACGTGACGCAGTTACACATAGCTACAGGCAAGCGCTTTCGCAAGCTTGAGTTTTCCACGAGCATCCGCGGAGGACCCTTTACCTTCGCATTTGAGGCCCTGTCGAACCAGCCCCCACAGCATCTCGCCGCAGTAGTCGCAGAAGGTGGGGGCCTTGTAGGAGTGCACGTAAAGGGCATGGGGCCGGATCTGGAAGTCCTCGACGGTGGCGAGAGCTGAAATTCAGAAGAAAGTCAGTTACATAGTTACACAGTTGGGATGTCCTGTATTACGGCCAAAATGTGCATGTCCCATAAAGAACGCTCTCCTGTCCCGTATGCTGTGCTGTTTGTCTTTCCAAATTCAGGATGCCGCATGATTAGTGGGTGCAACCAATGCAGTCTAATTGTAACTTTTAACACATAAACTCCGATGATATAAAATGAAAGTTCCAGTAACTTCAAAACGAATTCATACATTTTCCCCAAATTTTGTAGGATGCCAAAGGATGATGTCCGACATCAGCACAGTGGGGTTGTGAGAGATTTGACTCTGGGGCACGATAAAAACCTGTTCATCAGCTTCATTGCGGAATAATTACTAGGCCCCAATAATTGCTGCTCGCATCTGTATTTATCTTGTATTTTTTATATACTATCTATTTATGTAGCTGGTTATTTTTACTCAGCAGTGCAGGGTAAGTGTGTTGATGCTACCCATGTGATTGTATAGCTACCACTGGCTGCCAATCACTGAATTGTAAAAACCAAGCAAATCAGCGAATGATTGAAAATGTGATAGCTTCATCCATGCTGACCTCAGCATTCAGACCTCAGCACTGGTGTCATAACCAGGCCCAGCTGCAGGCCAGATGGAGCTCCGCCTAACCGACCGCTCCACACCTTCTCGAACACCACCAGCGGCTCACGCTCACAAAAAAGGGCGAGTGGCGCAGGGTGTGGTGCTGTGGTGTGAAAGCCAACCAACAGGAAACATAAGCTGCAAACTATTCACTCAAGCCGCATAAGCATAATAATGACAAGGCAGTCCATGTTGCAATTGCATAAATCATACATCGAACACGTTTTCTGACGTCATCAACCCTCTTCCCAACCAGAACAGACAACACCGAGGAGTCTGTGCGTGTATACTACTTGTATTAGCAATAAACCCTTCTACAATATAATAATGTTTATTAAACTGTTCACAGCATATCACTGAAAGCAGCACCCAAGCGTGGCATATTCTAACAAATATCAAGACACTAGAAGAGTTTACCTGCGTACTTAAGTCATGGAAATGAATGTGTCACAAGCAAGAAAGTCAACTTTGCAGTTTGAAATTTCCGTAATGAGTACGTTTTGGAATACAACTCAAATATTGTTGAAGAATTTGAAAGTTTGATATGTTTAAGTTTTAAATGCATAGAAATTGAATTGATATAACTATTCATGGATGGAGAAGGAACTAACTAGATAGACATTATAATGTAAGTCTGCAAGCTGTAGACAGATTGTACTCTGCTGGGGAACTAAACAGACATGCAGTGATTACATTTAAATTCATATTTAAAAATAAATATCTTTAAATTAATATTTACTGTAGATTCATATTCAAGCAGAACATGGTCATTACACAAAACAATGATCTTGAGATCTAACTTGAAAGCTAGCTAACTATACAGTCTACTTGTGTAGCATTAATAAATGCATTAAGTTATTGACTCCACAGCAGGTAATTTTCTGAACAAATGGCAGACCTACTTCATAAATATGCATGAGAGGCACCAT
Organism: Ilyophis sp. 1 JC-2022; assembly: GCA_022702515.1. NCBI lineage: Eukaryota > Metazoa > Chordata > Actinopteri > Anguilliformes > Synaphobranchidae > Ilyophis > Ilyophis sp. 1 JC-2022. The sequence continues at coordinate 25,176,501 of CM040406.1, read as the reverse complement.
GTAGGTAGTTGAGGTAGTGTCAAATAACAGAAAACGGACTTTACAGCTTTACACAAAGGCATACTAGAAGTGCAGAGATATCCTACTAATTGATACACTCCTTCTCAACTTTTGGAAGAAGATTTTAGAGTTTAAACCGACTTTTAAGAACGCCCTCACAGTCGTCTCGAGCTCAGCCCAGAATCAAACTCTATTCCCTTCGGTGACGGTGTTGGAGTTGGATATGTCTTGTGTCACATGTTACAAAGTCGTTCTCAAAAGTTCTCATGTCCTGAAGGGAAGAACTTCCATTTAATTAAGGTCAGCAATTCACTTTGCTCTCAAAAATCCCCACATACCTGCGAGCCGCCCACCGTCAGAAAGAGAGCAGGCTTTTCCAGCCTTTCAAATTGCCGTCTCCATCAAGGTCCCCCTCGTTTAAAAGCATGAAATGAGGACAGCCGGCAGCCAGAATGACAGCAGACAGATAATGAGTCTAAAATTCTTCTGGCAACCCGCCGTTTACCTAAAAACCCTCCTCTTCCTCAGAGACTCCTCACCGCCTCTGCGATTCTCCTTCACAGAGCCTCATAATGTGGATGTTCTGGCTCTGGGGAGAACCAAACATGGCTTTAAACACCAGGTTTACTTAACTAAATTTACCTGCGGTTTGTACTGTGTCTGTAAGCTGACCCTCCTGTTATTTGCAATGATGACAAGCCAGTTCCCCCTTTGGTATTAATAAAGTATGCTCTTCTTTACTCTTGAATGCTTGGATTTCGCGTTAATAAAGAGAAGAACAGCGTACGGCCACACAGCAGACACGAGGACCCTCCAGCAGGCTGTTCGCAAGATGGCCGCTGCTGTCCCACCTCCAGCTCCAGACTGAAAGACTGCGTCCCAATATTCTTCACTCCCCACCTCCTTTCCTCCACTCCTCTCCTCCACTCGTCTCCTACCCGGAAATATGACAAAACTGTCTGTACGTTTCAAGTACAAGTAGTTGCATGTACAGTATACAATGTACCTGACATTGCGGTTCATGTTGAGACATTAATTAATATCTAACAATTGATATGTCATTAATATGAAATCAGTAACATTAGATTAGGACATAAAGATCCGTTTCCGGGGCACGGAGGAGAGGAGGTGGTAGTGGAGGTAGTGGGACGCACCCAAAACCGGTGTAGTCAGATGCTTCTGCATTTCTTGAAATCCCGCTTCAATCGACTCAACTCCTCTGAAATCTACTCTAAAGGCTTCTTACAAACTCCCCTACATTTGGGGGATAAAACCCACCAATAGCCAACGTGCTGAAAAAGCCCAGGCTGCTCATGCTCATGTCAGCTGCCGTACCGTCGCAAAATCCCCCAGTTTTACGTCACATGCTGGAGAGCCATGGGTGGAAAAAATAAGCGTGAACACACATCTTCATAGCGGAGGCCAGACCAAGAAGAGAATCGGCTCTCAGGTTGTGGATTTAACAAACCCTTGGGGTTCCGGGTGGCCAGGAGACAATGGATTGGCTCTGTCACCCCACGATTCGCCTGTCATTCCTCGTGGAAACCTCTTTTGCAGGCACAGGCAGAAAGTCAGACATACCTCTGACAGAAATGTGGAGAATAAAAGTGGGATATATAGAGCTTTACTGTTCCGCGATCTCAAATATTACTTCAGCAAAGGCAGGGAGTATTAAATCACACAGAAGAACTGACTGAAAAGCCAGACTATTAAAAATATGAGCTCACTCTCAGAGCTCCTTCAAACAAAAAGGGCTTGATTTGCTAAGACCTTTAGCATGTGCAAAACCTTTTAGCACACGCGAAACCAATAACATGGCCAATGATTGGTCTTTTTTTTTTTTTGCACCAATCATGAGTTTTGTTATTAGTTTTGCGTGTGCCAAAAGTTTTTTCACACGCTAAAAAACCTAGTAGGCTAAATCAGTTCCAAAGTGACTAGCCTTACTTTTCTTTGATTTCAAAAACTGATATTATCACATATTCAAAATGATCATATTACACATGCAATAGTTGATGCCTATATGATCACAAAGTAAAATATAGAGTTTATTTTCAACACGGCTCTGTATGACTCACACGAACGAAAGGCTTTGGATCGCAGCAGGCAAGCGATCTCACGTTGCCAAATAAAAAAGGGGTAGGTTTATTGACTTATTGGAACTGCTTTGGAATTGTTCATGGAGCTAAATCATACGCATCGTAAACACAAATTCTAGCTTTTGACAGAAGGTCTCTAATATTTCAGTGGAATGATAGCTTACTGTCTGAGATGGTATTTACAATTAAATTAAGGATGTATTCAAATGAGTCTTGTCCTGGTGCGAGGCTTCAGTTTCACCAGCAGAGGGCACTGTTTGCTCCACAAACATGTTCCAGTCGCTAATATCACATAACCTCTCAAACCACAATCTTCTTTTATTCATTAGGGAAACAAACTCAAGCAAGAACATGTTTACATCTACCATGCTATTTTCCTATTACTCAAATGTTCCATTTAAAAATGCTTTAAACAAGGAATGATACGCTTTATTATTATGCCATGGAAAAGTTCATTGCAGCCATGCCATGCTATTTGCATGTCTACATGATTGACACTCCTCACACGCAAAAGTCAGGCCTTCACTATTCAATACTACAGTCTGGTGTGGTTTCAGAATCGGGAAGACTGCATATTTCATATTTGACATATTTCCTGCTAAGTGGATAACATATTTGACCATATATGACCAGTGGGTGTTCTGCTCGTACATTACATTTTGATTTTGCAAGATGACCACTTAAAAGTCAAACAGTGCTGAAGAGATACTGATGCGGACAAAACTGCAATATCAATTTTTCATTATGTTTTAAAATCAGAAACACGTTTTAAAAATGCAGCAGTAGAAGACCAATCACTTGCTTTTTACTATGGCCAGACCAAAATAAAATAGAATCTGTGGCCAACTCAAGTGAGGGGTTCTGATGCTGGACTTGGGGATCTCACGACCTCAAAAACCACTCCACTACTCTGCCAAAATACTAGTGGGTTTTTTTTTCTCCCTCAGAGACCTGCTGAAATCCGATACCTGTCTATAGTTATTTCTTGTCTTTTGTTTCATGCACACAGGGGAATGGCGAGGTACAACTGTTCATCGGCCATCTCGACCGCAGACCGCTCTGCCGAGCGTGCCGCAACGTGGTCGCGAATGCAAAGTTCACGGTGAACGTTTTAACCCGTCGGAATCTTTCCACGTCCCGTCCGAGCTCTGGTGACGATGACTTGCAGTCAGTATTACCAGTGAACCAGCGAGAAATACGTTCAGTTGGAACGTCACTTCCGTCTGTCACTTTACACGCAAATTGAGCATATTATCCACTTTGTTTTAAATATGTATACGTAGAAAAGGTTAACAAATATTTAAAGAACTGCTAAATGAACTGCAGACTGCAGCTTGCAGCCCCAAAGAGCGGTGTACTATTCTGTAGAGTGTCACCAAGGAAGGGAGTGTTTCTGTCAGCAGCGTATGTGCTTGCGTTCTGTCTGCAGAAACTACATGATAAGATAGTCCACAGTCTAGACTATCTTCTCATGCAGTTTTGTGCAGATATTGTACAGTCCTACTGGGAGAACAATTTGGGAGTACGCAGATTCCTTCAATCTGTGGATTTCCAAATTGACAGAAGAGACTGCAATAACGGGACAGGCTAATAACTTTGACTGCGTATTTGAAATTGTTAAAATAATTTTTTAAAAGATCGTACAATATCTATGCGAATGAGTGAAACACTTTCTCCAAAAAAGAGACGCAAAAACACTTTCAAAGGAATGCCGTTGCAAGCCAATGGCCAGCGCTGACTTTAGACGCGGCCGCACTCGTCTGCCACCACACCACATGAAACTGACGGCACAAAGGTCCAAATTGTGGCGAAAAACCAACACAAATTCTGTACAAAGACAAAGTCATAGAAGAGTAGAGTATCTCCTCCTCAAAAAAAAAAGGTCGAAAATCTGGCCGAGAAGATGCCATGAATATTATTTTTCTTTATGTCCAGCTCCTTTGAGCCAATTAAGTGCCTCATTCACACTCGACGTAGAAACTAATTGCATAATTTCAGCTGACATTAATGTACTGCCATCTTGGTTGAGTTTATTTCTTCAAAGGATCTTTGCGACTTCTGTAGTAAACAAGCTGGTGAAAACTCCCCAGAAATGAAAAGATAAACACAGGAAAATGAAGCAGACTGTATTAAGAGACAACTGTATTTTTCCAAATTTGCACGGTCCGGGCCGCATCACGGGGCGCGGGGGCAGTTTTTTGGGATCACTTCAAAGGAGAAAACTGGGATATTTCAACCGCCAGTGAGTCACATGAAAGGAGCAGCCGACTACATTGCAAAAAAAAAGAAAAAAAAAGTGAAAGAGGTCTTTCATAGGAATTTCATAGAAACATATGAGAAAAGTTAAGGATCGCATAACAGTAAAAAAAAGTTGACTGTACGGATTCTTTTAAAGATCGTAAGCGCCTAAACATCTTCATGCTTTCAAGAACATAAAGTAAATCATCCGCAAATGTGCATAAATGGCCGTGGCGCGTTGAGAACGTTGTACTGTGCACCATTTTGGAAACACGCCGTGGGTCGCACACGCTCAGTGCAAGCTTCGAGGATTCAAACATTTTGGTTTTTTGCTATTTTATAGCTTAGAAGGTATAGCCGACTGTATTCTATGTTCATTATTAGGAATAGCTCCTATGTTGTGAGAAAGTTGTGCTTCATCGGATTTGCTTTGTAGTTGTGTCAATGACTTTCAATATGCACTTATTGTACGTCGCTTTGGATAAAATCGTCTGCCAAATAACTGTAATGTAATGTGCAAACAGGGCCCCACAACTACTGACCTTCCCGGCCAGGAAGGTCCATTCATGCTTTATAGTGCAGCCCCTCTGGGCTCTGTGTGTATGCTCACCAGATTCACCACAGAAGCTTCTAGCAAAAGCAAGCCTTCATTGAATCCCCATCAGTCACTGAATCCCCACCCAAAGAAGAGCTGCTGTTTAATTGCTGCCTCTCTGTCCCCTTTCCACCAACACAAACCTAGTTCTGGTTCTGGGCTGGTGCTAGTGCCGGTTCGCAGTTGGTTCAACTTGCGAACCTTCTAAGAACCAGTTTGCTTTTCCACAGGCTAGAGAGCCACGTCATTACGTCATTGTATATGTCTGTATACGTCTCCGCTTTCCCAGCAATGCTAGCGCCAACTTCAAGCACAGCAACAACAATGGCAGACTACATCTCTTGTGTTGCTCCCGGCTTTGGGAGCCTATATGGGCATCCAAACATGACTGGTTTTGATTTCACGTCCATGCTGAAGCTCTGGTTTTTTTAAAATGGTGATGACAAAGTTTTAGTTGGTCTTGGTTGGCCACGATAATCCTGCCCCCAGCCCCTGACGTAAGCGGTTCTTGGTTCTAGACCAGCTAAGTGTTGGTGCCGCTCTGAAACCAGTTTTCCTGGCCGAGAGCCGGTTCTTTTGCTGTTGAAACACGAAGAACTGGTTTGCGATTAGGCACCGGCTCCGAACCGGCCCTCGAACTTGCTTGGTGGAAAAGGGTTGAAAGCTCTGTCTGCTTCTAGCTATACAATATGATTGGGCACGCCCCACAGTCCATGATCAAATCCTGGCCACTCTGAGGCTGATTGTGGCCAGGAGTCCACACCGCGGAATATAATTGACCATAGTGTCGCCCGGCGATGAAGGGTTTCAGTCAGCAGGGTTTCTCTCTATTCATCGCACATTACCAAAATGAACCCGCCAAACTTTGGGAAGAAAAAAAATTGCACTTACATTTTTTTTAAAAGATATAATTTTAGGGTTTTTCAGCTTTATTGGACAGCACAGTGTTGAGAGACAGAAACAATGGGAGAGAGCGAGAGGGAGAGGCATGCGACAAGGGTCTTACGGCCGACGTCGCGGCTTGCAATGAACATGTGGACGGTGCTCTTACAGATTATGCCGCAGAGACACCCCCCCCCAGCCACTTACTATTTTATTAATACAAGCTTGGGCTTTTACAAAAGTAAAGTGAATGTTTCAAAAAGTAATTTCAGATATTGAACTTTCTCTTCAGATAATTTCTCTTCAATAATTCATTTCAGACACAAATAAAAAAGGCTATCAAAATACATTTCAAAACAAGATAGCTAATGTACAATGCTGCATTTTGGGAGATGAGAGGACTAATATGGATAAATGAATGTACTGTGTTTGATACAGCATATCACCAAAGCCAACCGTGGCTTTAAAACACCTGTTTGCAGGGAACCTCTTAAAATCCACACTGACTTTCTGTCTAATTGGCTGCCTGCACCATCTGCCCGCCACTGCTGTGGCGCAAAAGCAACACACACTGAAAGACAGCGTTACAAGAACCAGCTTGTGATGGGAGGGCCAACTCTAAAACCTCACTCGTTAAACATCCAAAATGTACAGTCATGCCCTTCTCGCATGTTTCAATTTGTAAATAGGAGGTAAAACTTGACTCTTTTGCCAGACAGCCGAGTCATCTCCCAGAACAGGCCCATAAGGTCTGATAGTCTTGAAGCATACACACAGCTCCCTAAAACTGTATACTGTATACGTGCAAACTCTCCTGTATTGCGCAGTGCAGCCATTTCTGTTATAGTTGCAAATAAATATGTATCCTTCTGGTTACATGCATACACTGGTTAAGTACACACAGTCCTGACTCAGCACATGCAGCTGTCTCACTGTGATGAATGTACTAGAAATGGCTGAGAAAACACGTGGACCAAAAAAAAAGACTTAAAACCAAACTTGTCTTTGTAAAACAAATAAAGGCCTCAACTGAGTCACCAGGTGGCTACAGCCAGGAGTCTGCTGCAGTGAAAGTCACCGCAATCGAGCAGCACCGTGAGCCTTCACAGCTCATTCTACAGCCTGAGGAGAAACACGTTTATGAGTTACACACTTTCTCAGAGCCTTCAAAAGAATTAAAGAGTAGATCAAATAAACGGCTAATCAGATTAAACACAAAATAAATAAATCTCAACAAGTATTTTTGGCTTATATTTAGACTTATTTCTATTGCTTTTTTGCTAAATAAAACTAAAATATTGCCAATGAGGTGAGGCAGTTTGACTCAATTCAAGATTTGCCAATGGGGTAAGAAAATTACAAGCTAATATTTTCTACTTGAGAGAAGAAGATAAGATTTTACGTCTCATTACTAGACTAAAGCACACAGACTTTTTTGTGGGCTGCCAATTGCAGACTGCCTCATGAACCGGGGGGGGGGGGGGGGGGGGGCGGTTAGGATTGAATCCAGGATGGGAGGGGATTAGGATCGAGGGGGGACATCACATAGGTCTGACTCTGGCATGAGATTTCTTGAGGGTGCGCGTGAGATTAAGGTTGAAAGTCTGAGCCTCAGGCGGGACACGTGAGAGTTGCCAACCCCGCTTTTCTGATTAAAAATGGACTTCTGCCCAACGAGCGCAGGTTCCTCTCTAAATTCAGCACTTTCCTGTGCGCATCGGTTGCGATTTGGCAGTGCGAGAGCGACGTACGAGAGCGCCCCACCCACGGGTGGAGGAGCGCGGAGCGCGGCGGCTGCGCTCACCCGAGAGGACCACCTCGATAAGGTCTCCCTCGTGGATGTCCTCGGCCGACGTCAGCAGCTGCAGGATGTTCTCCGAGCTCAGGTCATGGCGGAAGAGCAGAATCTTGTCGTACATGCCAAAGAACCCACACTCCGGGAACTGAGGGGAGAGAAGATAACATTGGCGAGGCGAGACATGGAACAAACTCAAGATTCCTTCTGATTCTAACATTCATAATTTCATATTGGCTGCCACCCGTCTGTCTCAAATGTGAATGCTCAACTGTGTCAACAGCAATGTAGTAATTGCTACATCTGATATCTAGTTGATAAAACAAAACCTCCACTATTAGGCATCAATTAAAATCATCTAGTTAAAAATGTAGAGTGGAAGCACACTGTCATGTTTTAAACAAATAATTCACATGAAAACATTTTAAAAATGAGTCATCCCCAGACGAGACTAATCCGATGCAATCAAGCAGGAGCGTGCTAAATTAAAGGAATTCCAAAACATTTTAATTAAGCGGCTAAAGCTGATTCAGCACGGAGGAACATGACCAATCAGGTATCAGGGACAGGTAGAACTGATGTTTCAACATGAATGCAAGCTTGGGGAAAGCCTGCAATTGTAATTGTACACCACAAAAGCGGAGAAATCCGCACCAGGGAAGGGATACCAAAAGAGAAAAATGGGAATAAAAACTTCCCGGCACAAGCCAAATCAAAACAACCCCAAACGGGGGCGAACTCGAAAATAAACAACAAAATAACCTCACCCTCTAAATCAAAAAGGCGAGAGGTTGAGAAAACAAAAGAAAAATCTGAGTAAAATGGGTGAAGGAATGAAACCGAAAATCAAACCTGTACCTAAAGCTCTAGTAGCAAAAGAGCTGAACACAAAAGGTAACGGGTCGAGAAAATACAGGATAAAAAAAAAGATTGGATAGAAAAGACTAAACCAACCATATCCTAATTCTAATTCCCATACTTTACCGACTTCGTTGTCAAAAATAGCAAAGACAATATCGAAGTGCCGGAAGGCGGAAGTCCTGGGCTATTTATAACCGGCAGGAAACCCAAAACAGGTGTGAGGAATAATAGCCGGGCGAGATCCAAACACCGGAACGAAGGCAGAAAAAATCAGATAGAGTGCCCCGACGACGCCAAATAGAATAACGACCACAGAAACAACCGAGGCTGCCAATAACCACAACAGTAATTAACAATGACCGCTTAAGACAAGAAAGAAAACGATGGCGGTTCTGATCTTCCCACATGAACAACTGCGTGGGCATTGGGCAGGAGTCCCAAAATGTTACAGGTCCCAAAATCTACAGGTTAATGATTTTGATAGCCTACAGAGACGTGCTGTCGCATCACATCAGCCTTGAAGAGGCGGGCGTAGAAGTAAAAATAATTAAAATAGCTTTCGAAAGGCAAGTTAAATGAACTTTCCATCAGTCAGATTTACTTTGCAGCGCATTAATCCATCTAGGCACATTCAGTGTGATAACAAGGTCACATCAAATATATTAATGTTAATCAATGACTGTAATAACACCACACTCCAGCAAGATACAGAAAACAACTGACATACTGCAAAAACCAAAGCTTAAAGTGATACTGCAATCGCTTTTCTAAGCCCTTTTTGACAGCTTAAATTTGAACTTGCAGCTGTGGGTAGGTGTGGCTATATGTCGATGATGCCACAAGGTCAAATTATGAATATTCATACGGTCAATGAGTAAAAGGGTGTGTCTTCGTGAACTGACTCAGCCCCCTTCCTGCTCTCTACAACTGAGCTCTCTGCTCACTTTACTAGCCGAGACTCCACCTATTTTTATGCTAAGAATTTCGGGACGTCACGAATCCCCGGAAATGCAATGCATGGTAAGCCGACGCAGATACTGAGACGACACCCACTTCGATGCAATATGAAATTTACTAATAAAAACTGTTGTGTATGATCATAGTCTAACCCACAACACGAAAAGTCCGTTTTTGACTGCATCCCTTTAACAAGCATTTTAATCTTATATTTACACTTTAGAATCTTATTTCTGTTACATTTTAGCTAAATAAGACAAACGATCTGCCAGTGGGGAGCAAATAAATAGCTAAATAAACATCAGTACTTTATGTTGAGTATCAGTCAATTACTGACCATTTTAATAAAGAATAAATAAAAATAAAATAAATAGCTACATAAACACCAGTACTCCATGTTGAGCTCTCTGAGTGATCTCATGTCACATAAACCATGATGTCATGGGTAGCGAGAAACACTAGATGGAGTGCTAGGAGCGCCCATGTTTCAGTGTTAAAAAAAAATATATATACTGTATATATATATATACAGTATATCGGTCCTACATATCGGCCACATGTCATCCTTGTCTACCGATACAGATATGGTCCAGAAATGCAAATATCGGCCCGATATAGCGGTCGTCCGATATATCAGTCGGGCTCTAGTAGGGCTGGGCGATAAGCGGCATCGATAATTATCGAATGCAATAACGGCCATCGCCACCACGTAGGGTACTGTGTTTCTTTTCATCTGTTTTTCTATATGCGATATGCAGCAGTAAACATCCAAACTTCAGAGGCGGCGTGAAATGTTTCCGGAAAAAAACATCACCACTGATATCTATTGAGTGTTGACAAGACAGCCAATCAGCAGCAAGGTCGTACAGCTTCCACGTGATCATGTGATGTGTTTTTGTCAATCCCATGAAAGGTGCAACCACAGAACTATATATAAACAACACCTTTCTGCTAATTTAAAAAAAATAGACGAAAAGAAAGGCAATACCCCACATGGTGGTGACAGCAGTTATTGTATTCGATAATTATCTTTGCGGTATATCGCCCAGCCCTAGGCTCTAGACATTTCTTGCAGTGCACACCTTCAAAGGGAGGCTTCGGAGTCCTAGATCTATCCCAGAATGCATTGCTGAATTGTTTAGGCCACAGACCCTTCATACATTCTTTAATGAATAACAAAATAAGCAAGACACTTTGAAAGGAGAACAAAATTCTCTGCAGTATGAGTTAATATTTTTAGTCAGCCTTCACATTGGATACTGAAAGATTTTTGCATAAAATGTATGTGTGTATTTATTTAAGGCTTTGTCTATTTTAAGTACTGTATACCGGCCTTACGGTGTAAAAAACGCATTCTGAACATACTGCTGTATGTGAGTAATGATTAATTTTGCGGAGAGAATAACCAAGCCATGCAACCGTGCCGTGCTTGTGCAGCATGTAGCCACGGCAATTGACCTGCGTGGAATGGAGATTAGCTGCCAGTGTTATCAAAGGAGAAATGCAGAATACTGTTCAGATCACTTAAAGAAAACCAGCACCTGGATAACATCGCCCTCCAAGAATGGTATAACCTATTAGCTTAAGACCAGTATCTATGGAGCTCAAGAACTGACAAAAGTATTTGAATTTGAATTTAGTATATTTGAATTATATACGTGTAACATTTGATAAACTTATTTGCATTTAAACAATTTTTTTTTCTTAAAATATCAACAATTCAGATTGAAATTCAGATTTAATAAATTCAGACCATAAATACAAATCTCTCGGATTGAAATTTCTGAAATTCAGATTTGTCAGAATTCAGATCCATAAATACAAATCTCTCCAATTAAAATTTCTGAAATTCAGATTTTTTTTGTTAACTAAGCCAAAGGTGAAGCATCCAGGCTACCCAGGAAAAGTAGAAGCTTTCAGAACTGTCGAACTTGCGTTTAGCTTAGTGTTGCCAGGAGGAACTAAAAAATAAATAAATAAACTTCAAGCTAGCGGCTCTGACGCAAGTGTAACGTTAATGAGGTAAGTGCATCCAAAGGTCTTATCCAGCTAGCTAGCTAGTTACAATGGGGGAAATAAGTATTGGACACGTCAACAATTTTATTATCAAACATATTTCCAATGTAGCTATTCACATGAGATTTTGACCAGACATTGGTATTAACTCAATAAAACTACACAGCTAAAGACATTGTAACGTTCCAGTTCTTAAAAAACGTTATGTGCAATAAAGTGAAATGACACAGGAAAAAAGTATTGAACACGCTAAATTAAATGTATTTAATACTTGGTAGAAAAGCCATATTTTTTATATTTGGTTGCATATCCTTTGCATGCCATGACTTTATGATGTCTGTGACCCAACAACATCAAAAGGCTCTTGATATCTTATTTGCTGGTACTCTTACAAGCGATACTATAACAGCTCTGCATTTGAATGGATCTCTATGGGAATTGGGGGGTGAGACAAGATTTAGCTGTAAATTACACTGGAACAGTATAGAAGACATGGTTGGCTAAGTGGCTCTAAGTCAGGGGTGTCCAAACTTTTTTCACTGAGGGCCAGATGGAGAAAAATGATGACTACCACGGGCCACAGGCTATTAGCCTATATATATATATATATGTGTGTGTGCGTGTGTGTGTAAAATAAATACAAGTGCGCTCAGACATGTGGCATACAGTTGCCAACATCACTTAGATTTCTATTTAAATTAGGCAAATAGTATAATAGCCTATTAAAAGGCGAGCTTGAAGAGATTTTAATAATTTCACTCACCAGTGTCACTTCTAATGAGAACAGTGTTGTTGTGCCTTGGACTGAAGAATCACTGTGATGTCGGGCGTGAGGTTTGTAGATGCGATTCGCAGGACATCGCAAAGGTGACTGTCTGTTATCTTTGATCGCAAACGGCTCTTGTTTAGCGTCATCAGGGAAAATGTTTGCTCACATATGTGAGAGTATATCAGAGTGGTAGATCACGTCCCCATATTCTGTATCCATTTCAGACAGGAATGCTCGAAATTCTCTGTGATTGAGTGCTTTCGCACAAATTATGTTAATAGTTTTCACGACTGTATTCATGACATCGCCCAGTTTCGTGACTTTAGCGCATAATGCTTCCTGGTGTATAATACAGCAATTGAATAGAAAAGAAACAACGGAGCTTTGTCTGATATTTGCGCCTTGATGTTAGCTGATAAATCCTCGATTTGCCGGCCCACTGTGTTTCTCGCAACACTAACATTGCAGAAGTATTGTTTCTTTTCTGGGCATACAATCTCCACAATTTAAATCACAATAAAATCACCCTCTACAAAGGCCTTTCCATACTTCGCTATTAGCTTAGCCACCTCGTAGCTAGCCCTGGTAGCATTCTGCTGCGTTTGCTTAGCACGAAAAAACTGGGTTTGTTGCAATGATAGGCTTGTCGCCAACTGCTTTGATTTCTCTTCTCTGGCTGCTCCAGTATATGCCTTAAAAGACGCATTATGTTTCGTTTCATAATGTCTCTTAACGTTAAATTATTTTCATCAACGCTACTGATTCCTGGCAAATTAAACACACACTTGCCTCTGTACTCTGAAAAAGTATTAATTTTGCCATCGTAGCTGGAATTTCCTACATTCACTATCCACCTTTCGATTCTTTGCAGTCGCCATGTTGATAAGAACACGATTTGTAGGCTACAGGAACGTTGGCTAGCTAATGCTTAAGATAATTTTTTGTTTGGGGGGGGGCGCAAACTGCTGATCTGTTTTTAGAGTTGGGCTTTTTTATACTGCCCCCCTAGTGTTAAAAAAACAACAGCATTTTTTTTTGTCATTTGTAGCAGCGGGCCAGATTTAATAATTCTTCTGAAATGTCTCGAGGGCCGCTTTAAAACGCTTCAAGGGCCGCAATTGGCCCGCGGGCCGTAGTTTGGACACCCCTGCTCTAAGTCATCAAGGGTCTGATGTATTAAACAAGCCTTTAACCATCACTCTGCTGCCAGAAATACAGTAGATATGGATGGATAACTTGAAGGGTTTCTTCTCCTGACTTATTTTTGATGGTTAAAGGCTTGTTTAATACATCAGACCCTTGATGACTTAGAGCCACTTAGCCAACCATGTGTTCTATACTGTTCCAGTGTAATTTACAGCTAAATCTTGTCTCACCCCCCAATTCCCATAGAGATCCATTCAAATGCAGAGCTGTTATAGTATCGCTTGTAAGAGTACCAGCAAATAAGATATCAAGAGCCTTTTGATGTTGTTGGGTCACAGACATCATAAAGTCATGGCATGCAAAGGATATGCAACCAAATATAAAAAATATGGCTTTTCTACCAAGTATTAAATACATTTAATTTAGCGTGTTCAATACTTTTTTCCTGTGTCATTTCACTTTATTGCACATAACTTTTTTAAAGAATTGGAACGTTACAATTTCTTTAGCTGTGTAGTTTTAGTGAGTTAATACCAATGTCTGGTCAAAATCTCATGTGAATAGCTACATTGGAAATATGTTTGATAATAAAATTGTTGACGTGTCCAATACTTATTTCCCCCATTGTATATATACGTATAATCATTACGTTCCTCTCTTTTCTGTTTTCTCTGCGTTTCATTTTTGCATTTAGGCTGCTGTGTTTGTTTGCATCTCCTCTCCAGGTGGAGATGCTGACGTCACAGCCCAGTACGGAGACCCTGGGAGCTGCGCTGGAGAGAAGACGCGCACTGTCGGGTTCGGGTTCGGGTTAGGGTTAACTGTTGCCTGGCAACCATCTTTGGGAGATATGGAGACACGGACGTCGCAATGTATGAGAAGATGCCCGTAGCTGGGGACACCGAGAAACGTCACGGAGCAGCGGAGTTGAAAAATCCGAGACTATACATAGCCTGTCTCCACCTGCATCAAGGAGTTACAGCAGCAATGCTAGCAAACACCACAACTTTCACAAGGCTGTCTAACTACTGATCTGAGCTTACTGTTGTTATACAGTTAACCCCTTTCGACTCCCCCACCCAATCAGAGCGAAAAACCCACCAAATCCACCAAAACCCGCCCAATAAGGATTTGTGCAATGTATTCTATAATATATTTATGCCCGGTCAAAGCCATTTTGTACGCGTACAACGAGTTTAAAATAAATACAATTGGGCGTGAAATTGCCCTATCTGGCAACACTAAGCTAAACGGGAATTTGACAGTTCCGAAAGCTTCTCCTGGGAAGCCCGGATGTTTCAACTTTGGCCTAGTTAACATTAAATCTGAATTTCAGAAACTTGAGTCAGAGAGATTTGTGTTTATGGACCTGAATTTTTTTATCTGAATTTTTTCAATCTGAATTTCAGAATTTTGAATTCGAGAGATTTGTATTTTTGGATCAGAATTTTTTCAATCCGAATTTCAATCAGAATTGTTGATATTTAAAAAAAAAACATTGTTTAAATTCAAATTTATTTAATACGCCACAAAAAAATCAAGTTTATTAAATGTCACACGTATATATTTCAAATATACTAAATTCAAATTCAAAAACTTTTGTCAGTTCTTGAGCTCCATAAGTATAAAATTGTTCTTACTGATGTACCAATATTAGTGTGCCCACAGCTCTGCGAGTAGCAATGGCAAACATTCACTGAGGAGGGCAGAGGAATCTGCAGTCTCCTGCAGCTTTGCCAGGATGTGACCACAGCTGATAGTGAGTCACTTCCTGTTCCACAGAATCCGATGTTATAAAGCTTGCTGACCCTGGAGGTATTACTGCTGTCTCACACACAGATGAAAACACACCAAAGTGCAGACACAGACATATGTGGGCATGTACACACACAAAAACACACAAAAACACAAGCACACACTTCTGCACTCAACTACTGCAATCAGCTTTCCTTTGTTCAAAGAAGAAGCTGAAATGTGCTACACTGACCTTCATCACATTGAACACTGTATGTTACATAAGGCCTCTTCACATTCCTGCAAGAGTGGAGGCATAACGCCGCAAGAAAAATCCCTGTATTTGTGGAGTACAGCACTGTATTCCTGCACTCCACTTACCTTCATTTTGCAATTGCCCCAGACCTACTGACAACCCATCAAAGGAATGTTCAATTTCGTAACTGCATATCTAATCACAACAAGGTGACAGTTAACAGCTGAGCGAGAAGAAGAGGAAGAGAGTGGTTTTGGAAGAATGTGATGATCCGCCTATAAGAATGAGAATATTGACCACACCCCCTTACCCGCATGAACATGAACCTCAAGTAAAAAAAGTGGAGATAAAAAAATGGAGAAATTCCACTACAGCTAATATGAGAGGTTGAAAATCTGATTGACACCTTTATGACGTCCTTATACCTGAACAGAAAATTGGATTCAAAGGTTGGCTGTAACTTTTCCTGCACAATCTTTGTTTAAATCTCAGATAAAGGCCTGAGCGAAAGCATCCTTTCATCCCAAATGTGGAAGAAACATGAGAGGCCTGTCCGTGGCGGTGTCTTACATAACATCATCCTAACAGCCGCAGCACTATCTCCGATCTTAAACTTCGATCCCCGTTACCCTCGGCATGAGGGTCTGAAACTACCTCGGCAAGCACTCCATTCCGGCTCTGCGAGGCCGGGTACAGTAACGGGGGACATTGGAGGCCGGCAATAGCAATAACAAGGACCCCACTGCTGAGCCAACCCTCTCTTTCATCTCCATTAAATAGCCATGCCCCCACCCCCCCCCCCCCCTCCCCACGGAGTACGTCCAGTTTAAAAAAGAAAGATAACATTCCAGATGAGGGGAGCGCTCCGCGGTGAGAAGAGCAGTCTTCCCTCGCCTTGCAAAAAGAAGAAAAGAAGAACAAAAAAGATATCCCTTGTTAATATTTCAGCAGCTTCCCGTGAAAAAACATCGATGAGATTTAGCTCGACGTGCACAAATCTGAACACAGATGAATCACAACTATAACACGGGGGCTTCCAAACTGGGATCCGTACGGGTCCCCCAGAAAAATATGCAACCTTTCTACGATATCCAGTTTAAATTTCCATACAATTTAACGAATGAAAAAAAAATTATGTCTTGAATAAAAGACACCATGTCTGACTTGACATAGTGATGACTGTAATAATTTTTTTTATAATGTTGTACAAAATAGCAGAACCAAAGAGCACCGTTGGTGGTTCTGCGCAATGACAACACAGCATTATGTGGCTAGAGCCATATCGCACAATATGCTGTGATTTAGCGCGCTGACACAGGTTTTCCACCACACAGGTTAGTCACTTTATTACAATGTAAACATCACCCAACACTCCCTCTACTATAAATCAAAAAACTCTCGCTCCTTCCAAAAGGCACACGCAGGCATTTGTACAGTAGTAATCACAGTTGTGTCCCTGCAAGTTGGCAGACTATGCAACTTGATGTTAAACAACTGCGGCTATTTGAAACAAGACAAAAGCGAAGACGCACCTTTGCACTTGTTCACGCACACTCAAAGCACATGGATAGCAACCAAAAACGGCAGCATTTACTTCTCTAGGGTAGTCGACGTCATTGGCGTTACGCAATGCCATCTGTAAGACATTTCCTAAAAATGAGTCGTTCCAAGACTTACCTCCGCGCGCAATACCTAGCCTACTTTTCGCAAACACGGTCCGGCTTTACCACGCCACCACCTTCCCACTGTTTCTGTATGGAGAACTGACCTAGCCAATGCGTTCTCATATAGCAGCGTAATGCCACGGTGTGCAATAACCATAACATGCTCTGTGCCATATCAAATACTTCCATTACTTCTCAAACTTTTTAGGCATGTTATATGACAATGCGAACGGCTTCATTGACTTCCCCTTGCACCATGCTCCTGTCCAGAGAGGACACAATCACACAATTGTCCTCCGGCTGATTCACTGGCTGAATCCCAAACTGAGGCCTCATGGGGACAATGTGACTCATTGCAGACTTTAATGGCGTATTTCCGGGGGCAGGTAAGTCTGCATTGATGCAAAAAGGGCGGGTAGAGGGTGCGAAAAGTCCACGCAAGAGCACTTGCCATAAAACTTGCTGTTTTCACATTGGGTCATCCCTGAAGCAGTCATGGCCTTGACGAGAACGCGCCTTTGAGTCCACGAGTCTATGAGTCCAGAGAATGGGATTCAGCAAGAGGCTGGGATATGACTGACTTACACAGGCCTGAGGACTCAAGAAAAGCCTAGAAAAGACTGGAGACCAAAAGACTGGTGGTTGTGACTGTCTTTCTCCAGGCCTGGGTGAAATCCAGCCCTGCCTCCCTAAGGCCATCAAAACCAGCAATTGATGGGACATACAGAATCAGTTAAGAGCTATAATCCGTTAAGAGGGGCCAGTGGAATTAGCACTACAGTTTCTTATTGCGGATTGGCAAAAACATTGCACATCTTACCACCGGCATGAAAATCCTGCTCTTCCTGTTGAAAAACTGTGTGTGCGCTCCACACATAAAGATGCAAGCACACGCCAAAACTGCAAATTAGTCTATGCGACCTACTCGTCCGGGGGAGGATAGGGCTTTCCTGCCCTAATCTGTTGCCAATATGCCAAATAATTTTAATGGCAGGAAAACAGAGGGAATACAAACGTTTGAATGGAAAAGAAAAGCATAAAAGCAAGACGAACAGCGTGAAAACTGGACTGAAGACCAAAGGGTAGCATAAAACCCTCCATTAACCCCACCCCCCACCTACAAAAAAAAAAACTGCTGATGAGTGTTTTTTTTGGGGGGATATTTCTCTTTAGAAATTATTAAAGTTTAATGGAGAATGACTTGAGGGCTGCAGGATGGCTCATTCGGTCAAGGCACCACGCTGCGCTGTATTGGATGAGCCTCACAACCTCGGATCGAATCCGGGCCGTGTCAGAGTTGACTGTGGTAGTTCCACAGGGCGGCACATAACCGGTGCCTGCGTCGCCCAGGGTGTGGGACGGTTCAGTCGGACATCTTGGGCGACCCCCGCCGGCCGATAAGCGCGCTCGTAAAACTCTGTGTCAAAGCCGCATGTAAAAAAAGTCCTTCCTCCGACACCGCTCTGCGCGAGTTTATCTGCGGTCTGCGATGCGAAAAGAAGCAGCTGTTGGACACCGCGTGTTTCGCAGGAGAACCGTGGACATCCCAGCTCTCCCGAATTCGGCGGGGTGGTTCACGCACGGAACTCGGCTGCAGCTGCAGACATTTTGACATTCCAGATTCGGGTGGTAATTGAATATATAGAGAATGACTTGAATGGGATACATTGTGGCTTGGTTGTAGTTTGCGGGTATGTGGCTGGCGACCGCAGAGAATGGTGCACAATTAGCCATAGCATCGGGTTCACAATTAGCCACGGCATTACTCGGGGAGGGATCACTGCATTCGGTGGAATCTTCATCACATTCCGGGTTAATCGGGTGCATGCCGCCTGCACCGGCCGTGCATGCGGCGCTGCGGTCGTCGCGAATACGATCAGTGTAAAGAAGCGACGGCCGGCGGCATGCCTCTCGGAAGAGAGTTTGTATAGGCTCCGGCTTCAGACCCTCGTACCGTGGTTTATCCCCACCCACAAACAGAGAAATAAAAGAGAGATTGGATATGCTTCAATGCAAGAAAGGGTAGGCCTGAACTGTTATTAAGCTTTGAATGTGCAATGCAGCAATCTGTTGCTGAGCTTACAATTTACCTTAGGCGCCAGCCCACCAGTTTTCTGTTGTTTAGCATGTCATTTGTCTTTAATGCGTATCCCTAGTCGTCCAGAATATAGTCGCTCAATGCTTTTTCAACTAATTTAATCCCAAATATTTAGTTTTCTGTTTCCCCAGATGGAATGTCCAACTGTATTACTAGGACAAGCCAGTAATACTTCCTCCAGAGACTTTAAACCAAAATATCGTGACCGCAGCTTCACCTTTTATCCGACTCATATCTATATTTCATTCTCTCTGGCATCGAGTTATACAATTTCTCCACGCATTTTTCAGGAGCAATAGGCCTACACCGTTTGTCCTAAATTTTACAGCCTGAAATGGAGTTTGCATTTAATCTTTCAGATGAATAACCAACTATGCTCTCAGTCCTGACTCCTTTGGATTGATGATCTTACCCCAGATAAAATGACAAGCAAAGCTAAAAGCACGCTACGCGTGTGACAAAGCATAAAGCTCACTGTGTTTGTGCGTTATTGTTTAACGACACCATCAAACGCCCTGTTCGCTGCCAGATCACGCTAATACCAAAATTAGTGGAAAATGCTTTGAGTACACAGCCCAAATGTCTTTTCTGGAAAGAAGTGGTTTCCTGCACACAAGGGCTTAGAAGAAGTGATTGAAGTGTGTAAGCGATTACTTCGACCACATTCAGTGGAAATATGCTCTGGAAAACAACTTTCATTTAGAAAAACAGAAAGGTTCCCTTCTGCCTCCAGTATTCCAGATTGGTGGCGTCTTCATTAAATTATTAATATAAATGAAAAGTGCAAAGTATTACAGCCCACACAGCAGGCAACTAAAATAATCCATATCCATAAACAACACTTTTCTGTCATTGTTACCATAACAAGGGAGATTATCTTTAACATAATTGTCACTTAGCAAAATGGGTCAGGAATATTTACCTAATATTATAGCATAACATTTACAGAACACTATATACAGTGTTTCAGGAAGGTTTATGCAAAAAGTTGAAAAAATAGGGAGCTTCCTGATTAATCGGATATACGTGTTGTATAAATCTATCCATAAGCAAACTGCCTGCAAACCTGCAATGTTTCAAAAAGCATATCTATTTTTTGTATTTTTACCTTTTCCATATAAAACCAGAAGTGACAAAATAAGAATGAACTTTGGCGGTGAAAAGAGTAACTATAAGTTTTAATGGTGAGAGGCTCTTTCAAAAGTATGTTTCAAATCAAACCATAATGAAAGTTGCAGTTAATGACCGTTGGAATTAGCCTAAATAATGTTGAGTCTGTTTTATTTTATTTTCTTGGCAAACGAAGCACAAATTAATTATGTCAATACACGTGTGCGCGAACTCTTGTCTCAGAGACGTGAGACCACAACAACTCTGGAAGTACATATGCATATGCATAACACGCAGCAATTTAAGGAAGAGGAACCGTAGATGTCCAAAGGAAAAGATACATTGAGTTGACATAGGGTTCATACAACAGTTTATATTGCTATTTACATTGAAAGCGAGTATTGTGCTTACTAGAGGTCTCAATGCTCCCCATAAATATGAGCCACTTAAATTGCTTTTAACGTAAGCTTTAGAAAATAAACCCGAACACTCTCAAAGACCCTCATTTACATAAATCCACTCCAGTTTCAGTGAGTTCGTCCTGTATTATGTACGCTTGTGAAAAATCACGTAAGCATCAAGGGAAAGGCAAACAGCGCTCTAATGAAAAACAGCGCTTAATTGTGAGATTGACCCACTGCGACTTGCCTGTAAATCCCTCGCAAATGTTTTCAGAACCCTTAACGCTACTTTTTCAATCACTGTCCACACTGCATCATTTAATAAATCTTGCCCTCTGTGTTCTGGAAAACAGACTAGTTACGGACGCACATCTTTCTAAAATTATAGCGGGGGAAAAATGAAATATATTGCATTTGTTGGCGAGCGGGGGGTGGAGTCTTCTAAGTCAGTACACTGATTTTCGCCTTTCAGCCGGCTTTATGCGGTAGTCCGTCGCCAAATGGCAGGCTATCACTAATACGTCTAAGAGGGTATTCCATATGCTGATGTGTACCTTCAATTCTGCAGAATTGCAGGTAACAAAAACATTTTCCTGCAATTCCATTTTTAATCTACAAATTGCTGTTAAATTATAGGTAATTCACCGCCTCTCTGCTTCCCAAAAACCTGCCCTGCCACCAAAACACACGATGTGCCGGTTAAAACGCTGAAAATATAGCTGCTATTGCAACATCAACAACCATCCAGAGAGGTATGAGTCACAGCTCCAAAAGGGCCTTTTCCCTAAGATATAGATGATATGGATGAAGTGGAAAAAGACTGTGCTTCTCGATTGATTAACTGCTACTTATGTCTTTAATGTTGAGTGTGCATGAGTGAACATTGTGTTACTTTTTCCCCCTGCCCCACCAGATTGCCTTAACCCTCATGTTATCTTGACATTTTATGATGTCTTTTATGTTTGAGGTCAAATTGACCCCAAAAGTTTAAACTGACACAAAACTATTGTAATAGAAACATTTTGACACTTTATGTTTAACGTTTTGTGTGTCTCCCAGTTGACTAGCCTTTTATCCCTAAATATCAAAACTTGTGATGAAACATCTCATTTTAGAGTCTAGGGTAAGTGAAAGTTTGTGAAGTTTAAAACCTGTATGGGAAAGTGCCACCAGAATCACCCACAAAAAATAAGAGATAAAAAATGAAAAAGGTGTTATATTTTCTTACATTTTATACAGCTACCCCACACAACACCCTTTGTATACCAAGTTGGTACAAGACCTTTTGAAAACATAGCAATATGTTTATTGTATGTTTGCTATTTAACCCCAACAAATTTAAAAAAGTAATATAGTGTTAAGATGAAAAATAATCTGGGTTTTAAAGAAGGGAAAGAAGGGTTAAATACGAAAGAAAATTCCATTTAATTGCTTCAAAAATGTCACAGCCTCACGAATATGCCACTCACATAAGGTTAGGTGTTGTGTGTACTGTAGGTTAGACAAAATTACACATACAGATGAGTGCATATAACCAAGTACAGTAAAACAGGAGATTCAGAATGCATTTTCGTATAATTTTGCTAGTGTATGTAGACTGATTTCAAAAGAGCTTTTTCATACTATTTCTAGTCAAGTATGTAGTCAAAAGTACACATTTGCACAATTGCAAATTATTTGTACCAAAAATCCATAATTACTGCTGTGTTATGCATTCTTATTTGAATGTTGTTGCATAGCTCAGAATTCTGAAAAGGAGTATGGATAAAGTAAACTAAACAGTTAAACATGATATAAATAACTATTGTCTACTGGAAAATACCTTTCTGGATTTGCTACGATATTTGCTCCTGTATGCAAGAGCTTTGGAACAGCACTTGATAATTCAGCCACAAACCTCAGTGCTTCTGGGTATTCTCGGTGCTTTTCAAATGTGCATTTTGACAAATTTTGGCATGGTATTGTTTCTGTATTTTAGATGGGTTCGGTGAGGCTCAACGGCTGGACTGAAACACTGAAAGGTCGAGCGTAGGGGTGTGAGGAAGTGTGGAGGTCCTGACTATCTCCATTCAACTCTGGTACAGCCCTGTCTCTTTGACTCAAAGGCTCTAGAGGAAGTATTTCTGGCTTGGGAAAAGAACACTGCAATCTAACTAATCCACCCAACTGCAGTATATGAATATTCATCTAATGGGTGATGCAGCAACAAAATCTAGCTTACATAAAACATGTACAGTAAGCGATTTCATGTCCGACTGTTAGTATTTCCTGATTGTGTGGTGTTTCCCACTTGCACAGCAAATAACCAACATGGATAAAGCTATATACAATAGTCATCCATCAATGTAAGTCGTGCAACAAATTGTTTGAAATGTTTTCATACAAGCTTGTCTACTGACTGGCTATGGAAAAAATCAGATTAAATAAACCTGGCCTACAGTCTGCAGTTTGTTGGCAAAAAAACATCATTGGCAATTGTCGAACAACGCCATAGATTTGGTTGTAGATTTGAATAGTTGCTGAGACTTCTCCATATGATAAAGGCTAATTTGTCTATTGGATTAAGCTAGTCTTTCATATTTGTTTCGGTTTTTACATTGTCTGTTCCCGGGATCCTTGAGGTTTTTTCGGGTGTATGTTTAAAGAGGATTAGACCTGTAGCATTACCAGGATTTGATTAGTTGATAAGTTACTAAACAGAGGGGTTGCAGGAATGCCGGGAGCTTTTATGTGGGCGCTTCAGTACATTAGGCGATCTGTCTGAAGGTTTTATTTGTTAGGAACGGAAAGGATGCAAATGTTGGAATGAAGACTGTAGCCAATGAAATGAAAAAGACATGCGGCAGATGGTTGTCCGATTAGAGAAACACAAGCACAGGAGATGCACGGAAAAAGGCATTCAGTCATTCTAGCAAAGGTTAACATTTTCATGCGCACCATAGCGGTTACTTCCGTATTCCCGCGTGGGCGTATCTGCCATAGGCCACCTCGGATCTCCTGCACCGAAAAACATTACTCCTGGTGCTGTAATGGGTTTATTGGTGGTTCGGAGATTGAAACGGAAAGGTGGGGAGATCAGCTCACAACCGTGAGAACCAATAATTAGGGGGAGAAAAATAATAAAGGAAGAAAGAAAAGACAGGAAACTAATTCCTTAAGGCTAACAGCCAAAATGAAAATAAACCCAGTAAAACGGACGAACTACTAAAACTAGTAGAATATTAACTAAATCTCCCGAGCTCACGTAATGACCTAAAAACGGAAAACTTAGTAAAACAAAAGAACACTCTCGGCTGCCGTAGCTCAAAGCCGGTAGAGTGAAAAACCAAAACGAAAGTACAAAGAAAAACTGTCTCCGAGAGAACAGCAAAGTACAAAAGAGATAGCACCAAACGCTACCAGGCGGACAACAATCCTATACCCGATTAAGTAGCTACAGCAAGTCCCCCCTGAACAAAAACAGAGTTTAATATCAGGAGGTCGCTAGTTCCTGGCTATACCTGGCTCGAAAGCAAAGTCGTGAGACAATCAAGCACCGGATAAGCGGAAGTAAGGAACTTAAATACCCTGCAGGTAGAAGCACAGGTGGAAAAAATAATGAGGCTGACAAACCACGGAACGGAACGTGAAAAAAAATCTGATTGATTCACAATCGTGAAAGCAGGACGAGAGCCGCAAAAGAAAACAAAACAAACAGCTGCAAACCACTACAGGTGTGTATCGCTGTATGTCAAAACCTCTGTCTGTAAGGCCTCGAGTACGAGGGGCATTTAAAACGCCGTAGCACATCTGTTCTGTCGTTACTCCCCCTCATATGGTTCGGGTTTTTCTCCGAGTGCTGATGCACTTATACACCCCACAGATGGGCCCACAGTGCTCTCTGCCTCTCCACTGCAGGCCCAACAGCAATTTTCCACTGCTCAAAAATAAATAAATAAATACATTTTTAAAATCCATCAAGCTGGCAGTCCAGAGCTTGTGCAGTAGGGAGGAGTGGGGTGGACATTCATATAGCTTTTTTTCTCCTGTTCTTTCATTCTTTTGCTTGGTAGCTCAGAGACGAACAGCCATTTACCAGACCACAGATGCACAACGTCTCCCACTGGTCATAAATGATTGTGTTTCGAGGAAACTGCCGTGAATCAATTTGAGGTAAATCATCCCAGCAGATCAGAACATGCATTTCAAGCACATTCATTCAACAGGGAAAAAAGACTAGAGTATTAAAGAGATAGCTCCCTTTCTGGAGTAAAAAATATAATTTCAGCTTTAGCGTATGTTTTCGATTGGCCCGGGTATTTTTGTGTACAATGAAGGATATGTTTGTTTCAGACTATCTGCTGGTTCATAGTGGCTGGCATAAGGGGTTAAAGGAAGAAAAAAACACTTTATGTAACTCCAATGCAGCTTGCACAGCAAATTTATGCTTACGGAGATTGTATGTGTGTATATTACCAGATGTTTTTTTGTTTTTTAAATGACATTTTATCGTATTTTCGGTTGGAACTATTTCAAATGATGCATGCGGCCTCAGACTGCTGCGCCCAATGAAAGAATGGCTTCCGTTCCTACACCGACAGTGCAGCATATGGAGAGAAGCAAAGTACTGCATGAGAGGGAAGACCTCGAAGCAACAACCAATTGGGGAAACAGGGGTGCGGGGAAACGGCATTATTTGTAACAGCTTTATTTGAGGAGCATGTGCCTGAACCTGGGGGTGGGGGGGGGAATCAAACGGCAAGTCCAAGACAAGTTCAAAGACACGGCCAACACCCTGTCACCACAGACTTCTCAGAATAATAAAAGAATCTCATGAAACAACAAAGCCCTCCCCCCAATTTATATTACTAGCCCGCAACACCCAGAGGCCTGATAAGCCCATAGCTGATTTAAACGCAGACCTTTTCTCATGGCTTCTCACAGTGATGAAGTACTTCCTGCAAAGTTAAGCCTGCAGGGGAGTGTAGCGTAGTGGATGAGGATGTAGACCTTATACCTTAGAGATTGCAGGTTCACATCCCAGAAGGTGCAACTGAAATATATTTGCTTCAATAAACACTGAACTGTATCAAATTACAGTACATATTCAACTGCATAAAAAGACTATGTGCAAAAATAAACAATGCTTATTTATTGTGGATGTGGCTCTGGATAAGAGCATGCAATAACTAATAAATGATGTATAAATGAGTTCCCTACATGTGCGCCGTGTTGCACTGCGATTCCGGCAGCACAGGGGAAGGCTAGCGGGTGGTGGCTTCATCTCCGTCAGCTGCTCAATGAATGCACAGGAAGGGCTGTGTGATCTTCGCTTGGTTTGCGAGCCGTCTGACGAGATCCCGCATTCTTTTCCAGTGACAGAGTCACACAGCAGCGTGGGCCATCCTGTGAGTAAGCTGGAGTGGTGTGTGTGTGTGTGTGTGTGTGTGTGTGTGTGTGTGTGTGTGTGTGTGTGAGTGTGTGTGTGAGTGTGTGTGTGGGGGGCCGGGGGGGGGGGGGTGTTGAGTCACAGGATTCAAAAGCTTTCAGGAAGGGAAGGGAGGTTGACTATGCCCAGTATAACAGGACACTTCAGGAGTGTGATATTCAGCACTTTCCGAGACTAAAAAACACTATACTGTATAAATGCAATAAATAATAATAATGTATTTTACATGAAAAAACAGGTACTTTCTGCGAAAGCCAGGGTCCTTCGTTGCTGTTTATTTGTAGCAGAATTCTAGTATTTGAGTATCTGAATGCTTCTGAGTAGCTAAAAAGCAGTTAAAAAGCCTGTTTAAAAAGCCTTAAAAAAGTGAAACCAACAGTCCAGCCCTGCCCCCATTAAATTAGACGGTAAGGCTGTGCAAGCATGTGTTAGGAATACGAAAGACTTCAGAAACCCTTCTGTGCTGTTTCACAAGGGCTGCCAATTCGTTTGAATATTATTGCTGCGCTCTCTCACCACATATAGCGGTTAAGAGAATGGGCTTGTAACTCAGGTTGCAGGTTCAAATCCCAGATGGGGCACTGCTGCTACACCCTTGAGTAAGGTATTTATTAAGGTACCCTAAATTGCTTCAACAGACATTCAGCTGCATAAATGGACAACATGCAAAAATGTAAGTTAGGTGGGTCTGGACAAGGTAAGTCTAAGTACATACATGTGAACAATCACTGTGCTGTCCAACAGGGCTGTTGTTCTGTTTCTGTGCAGTATTACTGTTTTATTCCCATAGCCATTTTAAGGTGGGTGGCATAATGTAACCACGTATTCTTTGGTCTGAAATGTCTACCTTCAGCAGTTTCATGTTTAACAATGTCAGTTCTGCCCCTGATGCAATGGAAAAACTGGGTTAAAAAGTTAGGTGCAGCTTATTTATTTCAATTTTCATAATATATCCCAGATATGAACCTGGCCTTTATTATTATGAGGTAATCCTGCGATTGCTACGGGTGGCCTTACACTGGGCCAGCGCACGTACGGGTCTATCACGACTGGAGCGGACGAGAAAGAACAGCAACCGAAATAGACATGGAAACCAAAGGCCTGGCTAAACACAAAGCAGAACATGGTGTACTTCTCCGCTAACCGCCGTCAACTGAAGAGAGGAAATAAAGAGAACGTTAAAACAGAAAGACAGGGAGAGGCCCTGGTCAACAGGCTGAGAGTCTCTGAGTCTCGAGTGATGAGAGAGAGGAAAGAACCGTAGACAGAACCGTGACCGCGCCATTTGGCTTTCGGTGGTCTCCCGCCCCAATCTCCTCCCCGCTCGCCATGCCGTTTAAACCGTAATGGCTTGACCGCTGGGATGAGCTGTGTTACATTTAAATACAAGTTGAAGTGTGTTATTTATCAACCAACCAACCAACCAATCACAATGAATTATGCAACACATCTCTCCCATAGTCACCATCACCACCTCTCCTGTTACACACATTCTACTCCCCCCCCCCCCCCCAAAAAAAATATCACACATACCCTCCCCCCTCCACACAATCACCTCCTCCCCACTTCCTGCCACTCTCCTGCACCCCCAAGCCTCACGAACGCACGCACGCACACTCACACACACACACACACACACACACACAGGAGTTGGCCATTGTCTGCAGCGTCCTATGGTTTTCACCAGGAGACACAAATGAAAGAATCAGACACATCAGTCAGTCTGGCCCAAACCAGTTCCCCCCATACAGCCTCCTGCAGCATTTCTACATTCACACTGCAGCCAGATCTGAAACAGGCCAAACCGCTTATTTCATAGCTACCGAGAATGGAACAGCTCAAAAACAGACGTGTGATGGGACAAAACGTAAATCATAATATTATATAAAACAAATATAATATTAACGAGGGGGGGGGGGGGGGCGGGGTTTTAGGTCGGTAACCGTCCTCGATGAGTTACAGACCTGTGGATTGCAAAGACGGGGTGGCTGGCAGTTACTTGGCTTGGATTAAAGTGCACGCCTGCCTACACTCTCTGAAATTTACATATGACATCATAACAATGAGAAAAGTCTAGGAATATTTAAATTTGAGGTGAAGAAAAATAAATTAAAAAATTTTAAAATGACAGAAGATATTGTGGATAAGCATATATGAAGGAGCGCTGAAACAGACATCAGTGGAAAGTTTCTCTACACTATAGAGAACCCTTTGCACTTCCTGGCTACCTGCTTATCAGCTTTGGGGATCAATCGCACAAGCGACATTAATGAGGAAATGCCAAACAGAGGCAACAAAAAAAAATCGCCTCAGATAAAAGGCAAACGTCTCTCATCAGTAACTCCTCGCACACGATGCGATCTTCAGCTCTGGCTTTGAAACCGCCGCTACCCCCCTACAAAAAAAACAAAGAGAAATAAAAGACTGGGATACACATGGTTTTCATCTTGCGAACCTGCAGCTCGTAATATAATGGTAGGAAATCACCACGTTTCTTAGCTCCAACAGTAACCCCATTGTTGCGTCTCCTCACATCTGCGGATCGCGGCCTCCCCTGTCAGTGAAAAAGTGATGTCATCGGGTCGAGAGGGCAGGGTGACGCTGCAGACCGACAGGGGCCAGACGATTTGACACGTCCCTCCTTCGGGGGTTCCCTAACTTACCTGAGCCACAAATTCAAGCGTTCTTTCTAGTCTTTTTTCTCATATCCTCTCAAGGCTCCATTCCCCCTAATTCAATGTCCCATAAAAGAAAAACTGTACCACAGGCTGTGTAACAAGCAGGCCATTGATAAACTGATATAAAAATTGCTTCAATATGCCTGAAAATGGATGTTGTCATTCTCAAATTTGCAACCCTAACCCAAATCCCCCCAACAGTGTACAGCAATACGCGGATTCTGATCCAGGAACAGCTTCTAAAGACAAGAACATTACTTATTCGCCTCAACTTTACACAACTCTGCTGTGGCATTATGAAAGGGTGCTGCTCAACTGAAACCACTGAACAAAGCAGCAAAAAGGCTCCATTCGGCATGAATAGCCACAACGTCAACAGTTATGAAAACTGCAAGAAGCATCAAATGATGCAATTTTTAAAAAGCAAACAAACAAGAAAAAAAGCATTCACTCAATGTGCTTTGGCAACACTCCACTCTACAGTGACTCTCTTCTTCTTACGTGTTATTTATTGCTTTACTTATTTGACGGGGATAGTTGGCCATTTTTTCGAGAGAGATGTTTGCGCAACAAGTACATCACACCAGAGTGTCTAAGGCTAATTCCAATTTTTCCCACTGAGAATACTCACAAGCATTCAGGCTAGAAATTAAAGGCTCTTACGGCACAAATAATCATTCACTACACTTATCCCACACCTACATTGAGTAGAAACAGAGTTAATGGAGGGTAATAAGGTCAGTCAATGGATTTGGCCGTACTGTAGCGCAGTGGTCCCCAACCATGTTCCTGGTCCTGGAGATCTACCATCCTGTAGCTTTTCACTTCAACCCTAATAAAGCACACCTCATTCAACAGCTAGAGATCTCATTGAGCTGCTAATTAGCAGAATAAGGTGTGCCAAATGAGGGTTGAAATGAAAACCTACAGGATGGCAGATCTCCAGGAACAGGGTTGGGGACCACTGTTGTAGCGTCAGCCACGGGGGGAGGGTTTCAGTGACAGATCACTCCCCCACCCTGCGAACACTACCTCTCTCCTACTGTTTAATGATCTGATCTATGTTCTCTTAATCACATTGAGTGGTCAACTGTCTATCTCGCCAGTCCTGTCATTTATTTACTCGCCCTAGAGCAGGGGTGGGCAATTCCATTCCCGAAGGGCCGGTGTGTAAGCAGGTTTTTGTCTAAATGAGCTAATTAGCTGCATACACTTATGCTTTCTTCACCGTAGATTAGACCACAATAAGATGTTTCATGGTTGGAAACAGGAACCGCCTTCAGCTATCATTTATATCAAGAAATGTAGCTAAAATATCAATTACTAAATGATTGGACTAATAAAATTATTAACAGCAAAAGACAGACAGGGCCCTCTCTGCCCACCCATGGCGTAGAGCAGCGGTCCCCAAACCACCGGTCCGTGGGTCATTTGGTACCGGGCTGCACAGAAAGACTGATAATCAATAAAATATTTTTTTATTCAGAATCTGAAAGATGTTTTATTTTGAAAAATGACCGGAACCATCCATCTGTGCGTCTGTGTCTCTTGAGATGGTGAGTTGTATTTTTTATGCACTTTATATTTGTTTTTATGCCAGTCGTATCATTTTATTTTGTCATATTTATCCCCCCACACCTTGAAGGCCGGTCCGTGAAAATATTGTCTTACGTGAAACCGGTCCGTGGCCCCAAAAAGGTTGGGGACCGCTGCCGTAGAGGATGGTGAGTAAAAAATGGAAGTAAATATACCTTCAGGATTCAAAACGTTTTATCATTGGTGGTTTTCAAGGAATGCAATGGTCTGTCTTTACCCAAAAGGTAAAACAAATGTAATCTAATCTAAGAGTGAGTCCTCTTGACAATCAGCACTTGCAGTCTACCAGCGCCGGCGGTAGGTAGTATGACGTACCAGGTATAATAAAAGCTTTGGTAAGTGATAGCTGGCAAGCATATTCATCGAAGCACTCCTGGACTATGTAGGAATCAACACTGTGCCATACTATTGAGTATGCTTGTGAGAACACTGGATAAAATAGAAAGTTGTTACAAAGGAAAAAATTTCTTGTAAAAAAAAATGTAGTGTACTTAAAATCCACAAATGATAAATTTATGTCCGGGGATTCGCTGAGTATATTCGGGAGCATAATTTTCAGGAAGTAAACAAACATTATGGTCCCATAAATATGATGTGTAGCTTCATTTCAAAAAATGAGGTGCAGCTTTGCTGACACTTTCCTTCAACAACAACAGCGACAACAACAACACGTTGAGCATGGTCGCACAAGGGTGGGACGCCTTTCAACACTTCCACAGTACGGTTGGAAAATAGTATGGAGGATTTTTTTCGCATACTGCATGTCGCGTATTAAACAGTATGCAGTAAACAGTACACAGTGCACAGGACACAGAAGACAGGGCTCTGATTCAGACACAGACCTAAACTGAAGTAGGACGTTGCGGCGATGGGACGGGACCTATAGACATGATCAACCGTTCCAAAACTGGGAGAAAATGAAAAAAATATGGGGATAAAAAACATGTTCAAAAAACAGCAATAAGAACCAGCTGAAGGAGAAAAGCACACAGACCTTAACACATCTGGCATGTAAATACCCCGGCTAACCAGGAACACCTGCTGCAACACAGTACTGCGCAGCAACCTTTTCATACAACTCTGTACAGAAGCCCGATCTCGCTTTCTTATCTGCACTTGATTTGGATGTCATGTATAATATTGTCCCTAGTTTCCTCTCCATTGTGTTATAATAATAATTATTTTAATTTTTTTTAAATGGTCACCGATGGCAACGGGCTTGGTGTGCTTGCCTGGTGCTGTGCTGTAGTTTAATGACATAGCCCAGGCTTGGTCCTGCAATGTCCAGGTCAGACAGCCCATGCTGTCGGGGAGGATCTTTAGTGACTGGGGCATGCATAACTGGCTGACAGAAATCATAACCTTCAGAAGCCTCTGTGACATTGTGCCCTGATAATTGGCCCCAGAGAAACCAAGTAAGTAACACATGTCAAGTTCCATCATGAGCCAGAGCGCGGACCTGGAGTCGAACAGGGCATGAATTGATTAACCTATCGGAAGCCCCCGCGACATTGACCTTTTGACCTGAAAATCAATAGGGTTGTAAAACAGAGAGGAACATTTCTGTCAGGTTCTAGCTAAATCCAACCAGCTATGTTAGAGAAAAGAAACAACTCTTCAATTGGGTTAGGCCCAGTAGGCCTACTACAAGAGGACAAATCAAAAACAGCCAAAGGCTGTGTCCGAATCAGCGCCCTTCCGTACTATTGAGTGTGCTTGTTGAGTACACTGGATGAGAACGTTATTAAAAAGGCAAAATGTTCTCTAAATATAGTGTACCAAAAATTCCAGGATGATATACTTATTTTCGGGATTTCGCTGAGTATATTCGGAAGCATACTTTTCAGGAAGTAAACAAACATTTTGGTCCCATAACTGCGACCCGCTCTACAAAAATGAGTCTGATGTGAAAAAAAATTATTATAATTTCTCAGAAAAAAAATTACCCCACAAAATTATTATATTTTATATAATATAAAAATTATTATATTTATTATACCCGGAGAACGGGTCACAAAAGTGACACGCAGCTTGCTTTAAAAAATAAGGTGTGACGTTTTTCTTCAACAACAAAAAATTATACATAACCGTGCAAGGTCGGGATGTCTTACGACACTTCCACAGTATGGTTGGAAAATTGTATGGAGGATATCTTTTGCATACAGCACGTCACATACTAAACAGTATGCAGTAAACAATACACATTCTGCTAGCATAGGGCCTATGATGATCCCCAGAATCGAGTTTGGGAACCCGTGGTACAAGATACCCAGGAAAATTAGAGCGACAGCCATCAATCCCAGTCTTATGCCGTTTCGCTGGGAGGGGAACACACGCGGTTGTGGTTCGGCTCCAGCACCAGCCGAGCGGAACGTAACCGCCCGGCGCGGCTCGACCCAGAACCCGACCACCAGAGGACCTTCCTCAGCTTATACGGCTCCAGCCCATCGTTTCGCCCGCCTGCCAATGCCCATCCCACGCCGCCAAAACCGCCGCATTTGCACAGAATGAAATTACAGAAAAGCACAGATGGTAAGAATTAGCCAGCGCACAGGCAGCGTTTAAATCACAAATTACTCTCAGACCTGCGTGATTGACATATTAACTTTCTGGCACTCCCCCATCTCATTTGGATTTTAGTGATTCTGGCCAGTCATTCTGCAGGAAATGAATCGGCAATATAATTGCCTATGATTTATTCAAATGGCTTTTTCATGGCACTTTAATACACCTTTTAAAAAAGAACAAAAATTAAGTTATACACAATATACTTTATGGCGAGGGAGTCAAACCTTCATAACCACTCAGATTTTTTCCAGAGAGACTTTAAAAATATTTTTCAAATAATTCTGCAATAGACTTGAATGGTATCCCACACTTCTTCCAAAACCCTCAAAACATCAAATCAATTTGATGGGCCTCTTTTGTCGTTTTTCCTCTGTCCAAGAAAGTGCCAAACAGCTTCATGACACATACATATTGCATTCCTTGTGCATCAGAGTAGAAAAATGCAAAAAAGTCTAAACCTTTTGTACAGCAGTGCACATCGTAACCTCATACGCTGGAATCAGATTTTTTTTAAAGTACAAATGTCAAAGTAAAAACCAGATTGCTTCATGCAAATCCCAGTGTTTCAATGTATCTGTATCTGTGCTGGATTGTGGTGGGAGGGGTGGTCAGAGGTGAGGGAGGCCACTGGGCATGGTTTTCCAGGAATGAGCCCGAGCAAAAGTGCACACACAAAGTGGCCTGGAGCTTTTACTCAGTAGATCTCTCAATTCAATTAAATTAAATTCAAATGAGCTTTATTAGCATGACCACACATCAGCATAGTGTTGCCAAAGCAATTTCTGACATAAACAGCAATAGCATCAAAAACTATGTGAACAATAATAATGTGAACAATAGGGTGCTTCGACCCTCAGTAATGGAGGTGGGGGGGGGGGCTCTTAAACAAATAAACATAATGGTAATAAACAGCAATAACAATTTAACAATTAAATAACAATGTACTCTATTTACAATTAAGGGCTATTCTCCCTGTCTTAGGGACAATGTAGTGGTGAAGTTGCCTTTCCACTGTCCCTCAGGCTATGGCACACTGCTACATACTGTGCAGCCAGTGGTGCTGTGGTCTCTCTCTCTCTCTCTCTCTCTCTCTCTACAATTCAATTAAATTCCAATTCAATAATGCTTTATGGGCATGACTGCATACAAACTGTTAGAATGTTGCCAAAGCAAATTAAACTGGAACAGGTAGGTAGATATGGTTATAATAAAGGGAATAAATAATTAATTAAATCAATAAATAAAATGGTAATAGCGACAACACTAATAAGGCATTATTATTTCTCTCTCTCTCTCTCTCTCTCTCTCTTTCTCACACTCTCTCTCTCTCTCAAATTCAGATGCTTTATTGACATGACATATTTAAAAATACATACTGCCAAAGTGTCATGATATCAATGATTAATCATAATAACAATCCAAACAAAAATAAAACGGCAACATCAAGTGATAACAGTAATACAAACCCCAATTCCAAAGAAGTTGGGACAGTATGTAAAATGCACATAAAAGCAGAAAGCAATGATTTGTAAATTCTCTTTTACATATATTTAATTGAAAACAGTACAAATAAATTATATTTAATGTTTTACCTTATCAACTTTATTGATTTTTGTAAATATTCACTAATTCCGAATTTGATGCCTACAACATGTTCCAAAAAAGTTGGGACAGGGGCAAAAAAAATACTGGGAAGTTAAAAAAACACCTGTTTGGAACATTCCACATGTAAACAGGTGCTGATGACTGGGTATAAAAGAATATCAAAAGACTCTTGATATCTTATTTTCAGGTACTCTTACATGCGATATTATAACCTCTCTGAATTTGAATGGATCTCTATGGGAATTGGGGGGTGGGACTAGATTAAGCTGTAAATTACATGGGAATAGTATGGAACCTACGATTGGCGAAATGGCTGTAAGTCATCAAGGGTCTGCGGTATCAAACAAGCCTCAAACAATCACTCTGCTGCCAGATATGCAGTAGATATGGATGGATCACTTGAAGGGTAGTTTCTCGCAGTATTCTACTGCATACCTGTAGAATGTTCCAAACAGGTGTTTTTTAAGTCTTTTTTTTTTTGCCCCTGTCCAAACTTTTTTGGAACGTGTTTCAGGCATCAAATTCGGAATTAGCATATATCTACAAAAATCAATAAAGTTGATAAGGTAAAACATTAAATACCTTTTCTTTGTCCTGTTTTCAATTAAATATATGTAAAAGAGAATTTACAAATCACTGCTTTCTGCTTTTATGTGCATTTTACATACTGTCCCAACGTTTTTGGAATTGGGCTTTGTACAGCTTTTACTCTCTCACTCAAAACACTGACACACTGTTGAACAGGACTATGTGGATGTGCATTGTCCATACTGGGAATGGGGGGCAGTTATTTCTTATGGGTTTCCAGAGCTACTCGTGGCTTGGAGGGGTGAGCTACGCTGCACTCCAGTTTCCAAAAGCCGCCGCGCAGCTTGGTCCCACTCCAGTTTGGCTCACTTGCTACCTGCTTCCAGGCCCCCGTTGCCGTGGCAACACCCAACATATTGACAAGCTATCCTCCACGTGAACCTGTGGGGGGAATGATAAAGCTCGGCCGGTTACCTCCCCCCTCCGTGTGAAATCCCAGACTGAACCGTTAAACTAATATTCAAATATGAAGTGGTCATTAAGGCGATTAACATTCAGCTAAAAAGCCAGCAGCACGAGGGGGGGAACTGAGAAGCTATGAAACGTAGAAGCCGTTAAACGGTGAGGGGAACACCAGGGCACCAACGGGGGGTAGAAGAAGCGTGAAAGGGAGAATCATCCGTTCTCATGACAGCCCTTTGGGTTCTGCAACGAAATCAGCAGAACCCATGCGGCATCGTGTTTCAACCATCAAATGACCATCAAAAGAATTTACAATCGCTTGTAGTGCATGAATCACTTTTTGGGTTTCTCAAACTATTTTTGTTCCGCACGGGCCATTTCATTTTCTCAAGGCGTGTGCCAAGCAGAACACTGGTGTGTCTCAAACGATCTTTGTTGGTGTAATTGCAGAAGCAGATGTGCAGGATTTATCCAGGGTTGCCAGACCTGGGGATGTATCCCTACCAAATGAATGGAATTTTCTAAAACGTGTGATATGATGATAGCGTTTGAATGATAGCATGAAATGAAAGTGTATGTTCATAAGTGATAGACGGGAGATTTTGAAGAATATTTCAGGGATGAATTTACGAGGACCTGGAAGCATTGGCCTTGTCCACTGAGTGTAAAATGACTCTGGAGTCCTCTAATGTTGGCTTACTGTGCCTGCGCACTGTACATCAGGACATCGTGAAAACTGTTGAAATGAGTGAATACAACCCCGGGACTCGGGGTAAGATAAAATGTTCATAAAACCGCTGTGCGAGGAAACATTTAAAGTTTTTTTATTCCTCTCCCCCTGACACATGCCCAAAAAAACTGCCAAATTCCCTTCCTCCACTGGCTTAATCAGCCTTTTCTGCAAGCAACAGAGAGACGTTAACTTAGAGGCCAAGACACACTGTAAACCTTGAGTCTCAGTCTATCACAAACGTTGTTCAAGAAAAAAAAAAAAAATGTTTTCAACCTTTTATAACCTCACCAATCATTTAATTTGCGGGTTTATAATATACTGATATACAGATGCATAGCACAGTTTAAGGTTTTTTTGATACATTGTGCTTTTATGGAATTAAAATCAACTGTACTCCTACTGTGAGTCTTTTAATGGATGTATGCAATTTTTCAAAAGCCACACTCCATGATTATCATTTCAGATGGAGTAACTATTCAACATAGTTATAGAAAAAATAATGATAATCTACCCCCATAAATGATGCCTCTCATCTCACACATAATTCAAACGGAGCAAAAGTATGGTATATTCACACGGGATTGGCAAATGCATTCATTTAAACATTCAAGTAACTTGCTGCAAAAATGTGTGTAAACGAATTGTTCAGGTGCACGGTGGAAGTCACACGCAGTGCAGAAATGAACAGTACTGGGTAGATACACCAAGTCATTTTTAGCATATTAGAAATGCAAATGCAATCTTAATTTCAACGTTCAGATAAAGACTAGTGACAGTTCCACGTATGGTATAATACATGGAAGCAAGCTTACGTTTTTATCTGATATTCAAAACGTGTTGGTGAGCAATTACACGTTTTAAAACCTTACCAACTGCCCTTTAAGGATGCACAGAAGCCAATGACAAGGTGGACAATGCCTGTTCTTGTCTAAAAACCAGCTAATAAAGTGGGGAATCTGGTAAAGACCAGAATCGTCACATTGCCTGAATCCAGATGCAAGTTCTTTGGAATGCATGCCTGATTATCTTGACTTCTGGAATTCTCATGTATTATGAATTGAACAAATTATTTCTGGGGTTATAATACTGCATTCTTACTAAGTTATTTAAATTCCATGCATATGTTGGCTTATTTGCCAGTAATGATTCCAATGGCTTATTTTAAAACTTCCTTTTAGGTTTTAATTTGTACCAGATCTTTTGATGAACTTATAAGAGTGAAGGAGGCCGCCGCGGTGGTACAACGACAAGAGCGCTGACTTTCAGTCAGCGCAGTTGTACTCCGAGGATCGGGGTTCGCACCCCGGTCCTGCCATAGCCGAGCGTGGCCGGTGCCCTGTGGAAGCGGCAATTGGCGGTCGCTTCCGGGTGGGGGGAGGGGCTCAGAGAGAACCGCTGCGCACAGTAGGACCCAGGGCGTGTCACGGTCAGGAGCTCGAGGAGCTGCGCCCTGTAGAGGACGTAGCGCCCTCCCTAGTACCGATTGACGGGGTTGTGCAGCGGTGGTTCTCTAGCGGTTGCTACACGGGGGGGAATTGAATTAGAATAGGGGTTCAATTGGCTACTAAATTGGGAGAAAAAGGGAAAAATCAGAAACAAATTTTTAAAAAAATAAAAATAAATTAAAAAAAATTTAAAAAAATTAAAATAAAAATAAAGAGTGAAGGAGAGGGTACATGCACCAAGCGCCAAGTACAAATTAAAACTTTTTGTATCCTCGATGTATCCTAGGGATTTTTTTAGATGAAAGACAAGTTACCAAAACAGTCTCAGCAACATACATGACGTTTGCAAGAAGTTTGGAGCCCTATCACAAGATTACTATGCAGTTATTATCACGTCTTCAAGGAAGAATTTCAGTAGTTTTGAAAGGCAAGATGGGCGCACTAGATACAAGCTGTATTGTGTGTAAACCTGATTATTTAAACAAGATGCTCATCTCTAGAAAGGTGTATTTGAATTCTATACAACCTATGGAACGCTTTCCTCATGCATCAGCGGTGAGAAATATCTAAAGAATATTAATAGAATATCAGTAGAGTAATAGCCTAGGTCATCTGAGAGGTTATCTATCAGTAACTCCATCCTGTGTGCATGCCCCTGTGAAATGAACCTGTGTGTGTGGCAAGCGCCCT
Organism: Ilyophis sp. 1 JC-2022; assembly: GCA_022702515.1. Taxonomy (NCBI): domain Eukaryota; kingdom Metazoa; phylum Chordata; class Actinopteri; order Anguilliformes; family Synaphobranchidae; genus Ilyophis; species Ilyophis sp. 1 JC-2022. Next base: position 25,138,147 of record CM040406.1, on the reverse strand, counting down.
TTTGCACAATGACTGAAACAGAAGCTGGACTTGGAGCGACGCCTGCGGACACGCCTGAGGAAAAATGCAGCACACGCCCGATGCCCCTGGCAATGGCCCCAGAGCGTCACGGCAACGACGCACAAATACGGCGAGGGCAACTGAGACGGCATTTGTTGCGATTCAAGTTCTGTGTCGCTATTGGTCACGATAATATACTAATGGGTCAGAGTAGCAATGAAGAAATAGCATGCTTGCTACTAAGAAAGCTGCAGTAACAACTAGTAATGCTAAGCAGAGGTATTTGTTTAACATTGCTGTGGCAGAACGTGTGCTGTGCATGAACTCTCGATATAAGGCTCGTTTTGATCAATCTTAGACTTTACAGTGACATTATGTTAGGTGAGGTGGAAACAGGGACCCAGTAGCAGGCAGGGAGTACAAAAAAACTACGTTTAATGAGGGACAGGGCAACGGTACAAAAACAGAGTCCAAAGAGTGGTCACAGAACAGGCAGGGGTCGGAATCGGGAAGGCACAGCAGAGGTACAAAAACAGAGTCCAAAATCAGGGTCGCGAGAACACAGGCAGGAGTCAAAACCAGGGAGGCGTAACGGGAAACAAGAAAAAACAAAAATACAGCAACAAAAAAAAACCAACATGGAAAAGGACGAGGAATAACAAAAAAACTCAGGAACAGAATAACACTAACGGATAACTCGGACGATATTTCACAAAAGCTAGAATAACAAATGGTGAGGAACTCGCACAAAGGACTGAAAGCACAAAGTATAAATACACTGAGGGAGACAAGAAGCAATGAGGATCAGGTGTGAGGAACCAGGAAGGGAAAATGACAGACAGGTGCACGTAATAAAACAATGAGAAGAGCAGATAATAAAATAACAAGGGAACACGTAATACACGGACCGGATTCACACATAACACAGACTTGAACATGAACTGGGTAGTTAGGCAAGTGCATACAATTAGAGAATGGAAAGCGGAAATGAGAGTCAGCTATAGTTAATAGAGAAACCAAGGAAAGATTAGTTAGTGATAGAACAGGCAGAAAGAGAGACAGCTGCAGTGAGGAAAGAAGATGACGTCAGTAAGTTAGTAGAAAACCCTGATTCTATGGCGTTAGTAGATTAGTATTATATACAAGTTAGTCATTAGTAGATTAGTAGACCTTAATTCTAAGATGTTAGTGGTTGTTAGTTAATTAATATTATTTACAATGAAGTAATTAGTAATGAAGGAAGCACATGACAGAGAAAATACAGAGAAAACCGAAATCCCCACAGACTCACAAAATGTGTGACAAAGACAGGGAGTGACAGTAATACAAAACACAGAATAGTGAAACAACAAGTAAAAAATACAAAACAGACAGACAGAATCTCAGAACATAACACATTACTGAATACTGAATGAATATCTTGGAATATAATGAAAATCCACAGTATTTAGTAAAATGTATAATGTACTTTCCATGCGCATAGGATAAACTCCTAGCCATGATTAGTAAAACACCTTGCAGTCATCATCACAAATATAAACACGATGGAATCACACAACCATACCCATACACTTTATTTCCAAGGAAGAAATGTATAGGTAACAAGTTAAAAAGAGCAGGAAGACAACAGACATTCAAATTTGATTGGGAGATTGCAAGCCAGATAAATTGCAGATTTGCATAACTCCCATTTGTGGAGTTGGCTCCAACTTTACTATGAATAAAGAATGGGCATGACACACCTAACATACAAATGCAAGATTGACCTCCATCTCTTATAGTATTTTTTTCATGTCGGCTAATTAAAATGATTTATAAAGTACTATTTTCATCAATGTTGTTAGCAAGCTACCAGAAAAGACTACCAAAATGTTGGCAGGTCAGACCATTTAATAAAAAAATAAATATGTAAGAGAAATGCTTATTGCTTGTATTGACAGAATCCTCTTAGTTCGCGATCGTATATGTGCTAGAAGTGTCATTTTGAGACCGTTTTAGCTTCCCCATAGAAGTGAATGGAGAGCGACAAATACCCTATTCAGGATTATCACCCCATTGGAGCAGAGCAACTAATGAACATATTTCGCCACCATTTGGACTCATATCATGGCCAGGTAACTACCAAACTTCAGTTGTGCTGTAAGACCAGGTTTGTGGTGGTTTTTGCTGGCGCTTTTTGCTGCCTCAAGATAGCAATACGCCACAAATTATCCTGGCCACATCTTAAGACCAACCTGCCCAATTATCTTGCTATGGGCACAAGTTCACTTGGTATTTAAACAATGTGAGCGCTGGACGCTAAAAAAAATTTATTTTCTTTTTTCCGCTAAAATGACTGCATCGGTCTGAAACTAGCAAAGACACTTGCGTTTGGGTTACTGCCGCTTCGCGCCGGGTGTAAGATAGAAAAGACACTTGCGTTTGGATTACCGCCGCTTCGCGCCGGGTGTAAGATAGCAAAGACACTTGCATTTGGGTTACCGGCCCTTAGCGCCAGGTGTAAAATAGAGCCCATGGTGTCATAAAAAACAGAGCTTCAGTGAGGGAACTTTAAAAGGAAAACAACTTAATGTCTATTCAACTCAACGTAATGAATAACTGGAATTGAAACAAGTGATACATTTATTGTTGTTTTTGTTTTCTGCCACTCCTTCAAATAGCCTACAACTTGTTCTGTGTAGGCTATGAAAAAAATCTATCACAATACAAAGTATACTAAAAGAAAGCTAAATATACTAATATTTACGTTTAATCCAAAAATGCATTAAGAAATACAGCTTTTGAACTTGGGGCTAGTTACTCCAACATTATATATTATCTATTGTTTATATTATCTCACACTAACAACCTAGCAAGCTAACTGTATTTAGCTGGCTTGCAACCTCATAGTGAAATAATAACAATATGAATAAAACTTTTGAAACGTTTTATCTACATTACAGAGGAACAATTTTAAAGCTTTACATTACCACAATCCGAGGAGACAGGGACAACACTTACATTGTAAGGCACATTTGGTGTGCCCAACACGGGCTGAGCATATCCAATTTGGAATGGCTAATCGTCTGCAACCATAGCCACGTACATTGCACAAACTCCAAAGTCAATTCATGAGTGTAGACTTTTCATATGCAGCTTTGACTGCAATCTATGGGAGCCCAATCGACCAGCAGGGGTATCTGGATAGCAATGCACACGGAACCCTATCTGAATGAACCCTCCCGTTCCCTGGGCGACGCAAACGGCAATCGCGTGTCGCCCTGTGGAACTACCAGCCATAGTCGGCACTTCGATCCAAGGCCGAGAGGCTCATCCATGCACCACAACGTGGTGCCTTAACCAAATGAGCCATCCAGCAGCCCACATTACTGCCCTTCTTAAAGGTGAACAAGCTCTACAGCTGCAGTCAACATCACTCTCTTTAAATAGCTATTCCTATTGTTAAACTGTTAGAAAGAACATTCAGAATGATGAATTCCCAGCTGGTGTTATTGCAGAACATAACACCAACCAACATCCATATAACTGGCATGAACCACAACTAATAAGATACACAGTGTTTGGATGCTTCCCATGGCCTGGTTTTGCATTCTGACTGTGCCAGTGCACAATTAATTCATAGCAATGCATAATTCGTTGAAGTATAGCTCAGCTGGTGAACTACAGAGTGGAAACAAGACATGCACGTCTGCACTATCCTGATTCAAAGGAGTACATTTCAGTGATGTGATCAGCCTGGACATTCCACATTCGGAGAAACATAAAAATCCAGGGTTATGAACTGGTTACAAAAACATGGAAGGACAAGCTGTTAAGAGTGTAGAGCAGACAGCACAGGATCATATTTCAAGATCACACGGACCCTTCCAGTGTCCTGAGAGTCTATTCACAAGTTATTTTATCACAGAGCATGTGTGTCCGGACAAAAAAATCTCCATTGATCCATTGAGATACCCATACCAACAAATCTCAGCGCTCTCATCCAAATCTGTGAAACAGGAAACACATATTTCCTCCATCCCAGGTTTGATATAACAAACATGGCCTTGTCCATCACTTTTCTGCAAATTAGGCCACACCATTTAACTGAAAATGCTCTGGTATGCACAATATGCTCGGCCAGCCAAACAGTGAACGTGACACCATCATCAGTACACGCTCCACATCCCTGCAATCTATATATTGTTTGAATTATCAATTGCTGAAACGTGTCTGAACCATTGTGTGCACCAAAGGGCATAACATAATAATGGTACAGTCCACAGCAGGTCACCGACGCAGTCATTTTCTTGCCATTGTTAATGAAAACAACCTGTCAACACCAATTTAATAAACAGGATTTACAGACAAATTTAGCTGGATTAACTGTGTGGACACAATCATCCACCCTAGGAAGAGGATAAGAATCTGTATCAGAGTGTACCCTCTTGTAATCAGTGCAAAATTAATTGCCGTCATCAGGTTTAGGCGTGAAGAAGCAAGGAGCTCTGCGATGGTATAAATGGGGTCAGCTACGTTCCTTTGCTCCTTGCGTTTAGTGTCGTGGGAACGTTACTGAACAGTGACCTCGGTTTAACGTCTGATCCAGGAGGCCGCGCTTCTCGCTGCACAGTGTGACAGAATACTCCCAACATAAATATTGTGGCTCTCTGGACCTGTTTATCATATCATGCAAGGACACGAGGGACTGCGGCTAGCGAGTTCTGTCTTATCAGCTTCATTCAAGCCATTAAGATTTGCTTCAACATCCTATATATCATCAGAATAATGCCACAATTCACAATCTTGGTGACAAAACCCTTAAACTCCCCTACTCCAAACTCATCTGCAGGAATGTCCATTGCACAAGCTTACTTGCTGAAGTATTCCAAATGTTAGCCTTTTTTCCACAGTGCTCCTTGTGACATAGATGTCAGCTTTACATTTGATATAGTGTGGAAATTAAGTAGATTGCATCATTCATCTTTCTCTCCACAGTGTGCAGACTTGTTTGCACTTGTAATGTTGATAGTAGGGGTGTGCAGAGGCGACCCTTTCTATTTCTGGGGGGGTATATCTGTTAATCTTGAACTGTTCATATGCACATCTATCTGTCACTGTGTCAAGAAATGCATCGAAATGTGTGTATTATTGTGCGCATTTCCCATTAAATGCTCACTTGTCCACTAATCTCAGTTTTTTGGTATCTTCTGAATATCATTGGTCAACTTCGGGAAGAATTTCTTTTTAAATGAGCAAAACTGATGTCACACACAAAGTTAGACATTTGCAGTTCCAGTGAGAGATTTTTATTGACAGCTTTCCCTCATGTGTGATAATGCGTTTTTATGTCCTGACGACTAATATGTCATAAAACAATACCTGGGCTGAAAATGGGCCACACATTCATGTTGGTGACTTATTTGGAGAGTATTGGCAACTAGGCAATTTCTTTTTTAGATGACTATATAAAGCTTGAGCAGTAGCCTACTTCTTCAAAGTACTTGATTCCATCCCTAACTAATGTGGAATACGGTCTTTGAAAGAGAGGTATTGCTAAGACTTGGCCAATAGGGTTGAAACATACAGACGTAACTTACAATGTAACAGAGATGCAACCACACATGTATGGGTCCATTACCAATGTCAGATGTTATCTATCCATATCAGCTCATTTTGCTGTTGATGCTGCCGTTTCAGGAAGCTTGTTGTTTGCCAAAAAACAACATATTCCCTGACAGGTGTACATTGTATTCATACTTCCCACATACTCAAGTGAGGACAGTAAACTGAATGAATGTAGTACAAATTTAGTAGAACAAATTTAAGTAAGCTTCATATGAAAATGTTTGCATACTCCATTAGTTAACTTCAAACTGCCCAGTTGTTTGACAAAACATTAATTACAGAGGATCCACTGAAAGTACAAGGAAGTGGATATTAAGCATTTGAAAAATATTCTAACCAAATATCACACAAAGATTATTCTTACAGAATTATAATAACACATTACACTTACAAAATATCAATACAACAGGATTCCTTTCATTAATTTAATGAAATGCTCTCTGAACAATATATTAGTTAAACAAGATTAATAAAAAAAACAAGCTTAAATATAAGGGTGAGTCAAAACCTCCAAGCAGATGCATTTGTTGAAATAGTCTCTGAATACAATTAATTTCCAAAGAATATTAATATTGTGGAATACATTTAATCAATTTACATAGATTTCAGGATTATTAACTGAAAATAAAATGATGAGGCCTCAAAGTTCTACAGGTTCCCAGAATATTCTTAAATGCTTTGAAGGATAAAATATGTCCATTGGGGCTTATATTTGTAAAGCTGATTCCAGTAAGTGAACTTTCCACATTAATGTGTCATGAAATGTGACCGTGTGCCCAGGGCATGGAAAAACAAATAGTTGATTATTCTTACACAATAAATTCCAATACTTTCCATACTTTCCATACACAATCGAATTCCGTTGAACGCTGAAATGATTGCAGCGGACATTGTGTTGTGATTTGTTTACTTTTCATGCAAAATAAATGGGTGTGGTGGAACTCAAGAGACAGAAGTATGGAATCTGAGAACACATATTTTTTATTATATGTTAATTAATAAATTGAATCCAATTAGGTTTAAAAAAAAAAATGTATTTCACACATAAAGGAAATTGTTCCAATTTTAAAATCATATTTATTATTATTAATTCACTGTATGGAAAAGTTTAAATAAATATAGCTTCATGTGATGTGTGTGTGGGGCGGGGGCAGAAAACTGGTTCATGACTAAGGAACAAATTAGTGAACTCTTCAGAGTAATGACAAAAACTACAACTGGAAAACACAAGGCCAGTGCCAGTCACGGCAAGCAACACATCACAGTCATCAAGCTTTATTCAAGCGAGAAGTGATCTGAATTGTGTTCAGCACCAGAATGGCAGGCCTACGGGGGACAGGCCTCCGGTTTGTTGTGCCAGCATAAAATGTAAAAAAGCTCAAACGGCAACAAGTCCTAAAGTGTTCCCTTGTCTCTTTGCTCTCGCACGTGAAAAAGAGCCCCACCCAGCCTCTTTTCAACCTGCCCCCCCCTCCCCAGGGTCAGACTGGCAGCAGCCATTTCCTCTCCTTGCCTGCTGAAGGAAGCGTGTGCAGGTGCGCCTCACCCCGTGCCAATCAGACACCCTCAGAGACACACTCTGGAGCTCTGCTCTGCTCCGCCCACCTCACCTCACGTGCCTCCACAAAGCAACAGCTACGAAGTGCAGACAGCTGAGCTGTTTCCTTCAAACGTTTACAAGGGTGCGTTGAGTAAAATCAGAACCGAAGAGCTGTTGAAAAAGGCACACCGTTCTATAAATTTTTACTTATTTCAAATTTATGCAAGTAGCTACGTCAACTGAGAATTTTCAAAATTCCATATGGAGGAGACGAGCGAACTGCATTTTTTTCAAACAAGAATTCCAGCATTTTTATTGCAACACAGAATGCTTGAGTAGCCCTCCAGACGAACCACAACACACAATCAATTGCTACGGTGACTTTTACTCAGCGTGTATTGATCAATTATATATTCTTATTAATTAATCAACCAGCATTGGATAGTAACTTGGCTTGAACACTTGCCAAAACTAGGATGAACTATAGAGTAAATATGATGTAAACTAAACTACACTAACTAAAGCTAGCAGTAGCTTCCTTTGTTTTATCCTGAATATGCTAGCAACATTATCCTTATAGGCAACAGCCCTAAATGTTAGATGTAAGAAATGGTTAGTCCATGTTAGTCCATCTGGCAATAGTGACTAGACAGCATAAAGACCTGACAGGAAGTCAAGGAAACCCTGAAAACTATATCAACTTATATGCAATATGATTTATATGACAGCATTTTTAATCCATCTCTTATCCATGGAGATGGTCCCGAAACAAAACAAAAAACCTGTCACCGTGCACAATACTTTATAGCAAATGTACTGCTTCAACACAAATGAATGTGCTCTTAGACTTAGTCTTAATGCGAAGAAGGCCAGTGATATACGGCAGCAGACGTCCTTTGTGTAAGCATCATTTCTACATCATTAGCAATACATGTGAACTGTATTAGCGTTGCAGCGAGTGGTAAATCGTTTACCCGCAAGCCTGTCTCCCTGTTCAGGAAATGAGAGCTCACCAGGGGCAAGGTTCCACTCGAATAATATCTAGGCCTACTGAGATATTACCAAATAGCATGCTTTTCCTGTCCACTTCTGGATGGGTCCAAAGCACTGAGCAGTGGATTCGGCAAATAGCGAGATGAGATTTTTGGTCCCTCAGCTACAAACCCCCACCACCCCCCAAAAAAAAAAAAAAACTAATGCTACTTGCAGATAACAGTTTGTAAGGATATCATCTTGGGTGAGGAAAAGGACAGTCATATTTTCCACAGATATCAAATCCAGATGTGTGTCTTTTTTGTTGCAACAGCAGGTGGGAAGATATACTTTGTTGAACTTGCATATTGTTGGGTGTCATGCAAAAAACCTTAGCCTATGCGGGGGGGGGGGGCTTTTACGCTTATTGGAATTTCTCCTATTTTAACATATGTTGTGTTAATATAGTCAGTCTAAGAAATATCAGGCCAAATCATGATAATATGATTAATAAACACAGGCTTAGAGTAGCTAACAACTCTGGCTGTGTTTCAATCCCAAGGCAGCAACCTGACTCAAAGAAAGCTTTTGCTCATCCATCCTTTCAAGACACGTCTCAAACAAACGGGGCCACTTTTTCAGACAAATTTGAAGGCGGCATTCAATGTATCCTTCACCAGGTTGCACAGGTCAAATGCATTTCTGCCACAACCTCAAAAATGCTCATTTCAGTTACCCCATGTGGACAAGTGTAGCCATATATTAATATATTAATATATATATTATAATAAAACTGCGATATGTTGGATGTTTTGAAACTCAGCAAGCTTTCCAGAAGCTACCTAGCGAGCTAACTAGTTTGTAATTTTTATAACACATCATAATGGCTGCTGAGTGACATGGGTATGAAGTGTTTGAAACCGTTTCCTAAAAGAGCTTTAAAGCGGCCTAGCACACTAATAGAGAACATAGACATTAATTCAAAAAAAAAATTTGATTCATCACACTGGATGCATTACGGCTTCAATCATCTTGGCACAGCGGTGATAAATGCTTCCTGCTGCCGAATATTGCTTGGTGAGAGAGTGCATGGCTTCCCTGCCATTGCTCTGAGGCCCACTCTCTTGCGCAAACTTGAATTTTTGTCCTCACACTAAAGTATTACCAGATCTCAGCAAACATCGAAAGCAGGCTGATTACACAAAATCTGTTAAGGTCATTGTCAGCCAGGAAGATAATATACTGTTTTGTTCGAGCCCAATTTGTCTAAAAGAAGACGTCGTTCGACCTCAGTGCAACGGTTTGCAGAATCCCAAGCCATTCAAGTACAATACTTGGTGTGAACTCTCATTTCTTACATGCAATTTTCACCTGGTAGTTTCAACTTTTTCACATGGGGAAAAAACATATATAATAGGCAGATATCAGCCAATCAGCCTTCCTGTTCTTTAGAAAAGCAGTGTCAGTATGGACCTTGTAGAAATCCATATCGGTCGATCTCTAATGTGAACTGGACACAAGCCAAGCTGAACTGGAAGTACACAAAGTGCCTGAGGTTAGTTATCGGAAAAAATGAATTAATAACCTCAGGCATCAACAACCCTAGACATGAACAACCAGCATTGTAACACTGGTAACAGTAAAGTACTGTTGAAATAAACTGGTACAGCAATGCCCAGTAACTACAACTACAACAAAATAACTACAACACCCACAAATAAAATGCATAGACTTACCTGTGTTTTGTCAAAACTACTTTTCAGTTGTCTTTACTCGTGGTCAGAATTTTTTCATAGAGGTACAAACTAGATTATCAGGCTGACATTGAGTGTTGGAGGAAAGAATACTGATGTCACATAATTTACAACATATGGTATTCGGTTGATATTCATGGGATATGCAAAACTAGGTAACCAGGAGTTTCAGGAAATTTGTACAACAACAAAAAAAACAAGCAGTTCCGAGCACTCCGCAACATCCTCTCTAAATGGAGCAGCAAGTAGTCCCTCTCTCCCACACACACACACACACACACACATATGTAATGAGGGTAGATTTGCCATGGGGTTTGAACTGCAACGCTTGTTGGCTGCATAGCAAAACAAGAGATACAATTATCTCACTGAGCAAAAGACTCAAGCTAAGGAAACTAACTGGACTCTTACTGAAGTTCCAGGGGGTTATCATTCTAAGCAGCTCATATGACAACTGATGTCTCTGAATTCCACGACACAGCCCCCAAGTTCACCAACGCTGCCCTCCCACTGACTATAACTAATATTATTAACTAACATTACTTCCCGGATTAAAATACTAAGAAATATGGGAAATCTGTTTATTTTTAATTTTTCATTCTACATTTCTGCTTTAGTTAACTTTAAGAGCTCACTTTTCAGCTCAACTAACACTGTTTTCTGTTAACTGTCATGACAGTATAACAATTATGTTTGTTTACTGCTAAAGTTAACTTGCTTTAACAAGTGTGAAAGTTTGTTTCCCACCACGGTGCATACCACAGTAAACACCAGAGCTTGTACAAGGTGGTAAATAAACAAACTGCATCATAGTTGCCCTCAAAGTTTCAACAGTGTCAAAGTTATCCGTTTATTTTCCTGACAAGAGCAAACGGATAGAATTAGCAGTGGTAGTATGGAAAGATACAGAGATTAACTCATTTAATAATGGAATAGCCTATGTGTGGTACAGATATACAATTAGGCTTAAAACAGGACCGAATGCACCTATCATACATGCCGTCTTCAGGCGCAAAAACATTCAGAAGTTAATGTGCTTTTTCATGCACATATTCCTGTGTTTTTATTAATTATTCTAAACTCCAAAGATCTAAATGCAAACGATCAAACTGTATTTCCCCAAGATCAGGATGACAGTGGCTCGTCACATAGGCTACCACTGACTCCCGCTGGTCAATTGGGTGCCCATAAGGCCATTTGTTAAGCTGCACATGAGGTGTCCTCTGATTTGAAAACTGCAGTGTGATAAGAAACAGTGGCATGTGAGAGCACATGCTTGTCTGGGCTCTCCTGAATCATTAGCAGATGTTTCAGTAATGAGCACTGATAAAGTTGCCAATTCATAATTGGGGGGGAAAAAATCTGTTCAAAATATACATGAATATTAATTATATGTAAATAATAACTTGTTTCATGCAGAGGTCTAAAGAATCCCCTTCATGAATATCAATGATATTAAGGCCTATTAGTTTTTCTATCTTTCCCAACCATTTATAATACGTTATTGTGCCTAAGTGGCCAGCCACACCCACACAAACATTTCCACTCCTCCAATACACTCACCAGCAGTTACACAACATTAAGAGAGCTGATGGCAATAGGAGAGGTGTATCTCTCACTCATGATAGCTGGTAGACTTTTCACCCCCGGCACATCATCTGGGCAACTGTATGTCATCAAACCATCAATCTGAAGCGATAGTAGATAATTGACTATGTTCCACAGGCATAGGGTGGGCTTAAGTCACCCAGGATCCCCCATGTTAAAGCTACATCAATCCCCAATATGCGCAATGGACACATACTTCTTACCAGGTCTCATCGTGGAGAGATTATTATGTTCTCCTCTGAAATGCGGAGCGCAAGCAGTTTACATATCACGACGCATGCTTAAATTTTGTCTTCATCAAGGTGAATTTTCGAATTTGCTTAATCATGCACATCCAGAATAATACCTTGACTAACAGCAGCTACATTAAACAAGAGCTTAACTTCCCTGTCCACAACTTATCCATCCCTATTTATATTTACAATTTACAAGCAGCACCTGACAACTAGGCAAACTAGTTTATATTGAATCAATGCTTTACCTGCAGAGCCAGTCATATCATTAATATAAGGTGTCCACTTAGTGTTCTTTGCCATAATGGCCTTATAAGTCACTGTTGAAGTGACTGCCAAATGAATGAATGTAAATGCAACGTTCAGATTCAGATTCCGTCATCCATAATTGCTTTCCCGAACCACTGGCTGGACTAATTACTTACACAGGAACTTCCAAGTGCAGCGAAAGGTTAATTGTAGCTTGGAAGACAAAGCTATGCGTTGCTATGCAAGGCAAAATATGATGCAATGTTACTAACAGCAGGGGCCTGATTTTATCTTATTAAATATAAATAAGAGAATTGCAGATCAAGTGAAAGGGTACAAATTGCCCTGTGATTGTTGTCTCAATGTACAGTAACCACTTAACCAGCTAACAGGTAGTCATTTATAGTACTGTACACTTTGGAGTCCTGACCTTATATGCAAGACACAATAGGTGATGTATAACATAAATGCTAAACCATGACCATTGATAACGCTGGTTATAACACAATACAATATAAAATATTAATTGTCCTACCTTTTGGTCCACTATAGAACAGACAAGATCTTTCACGGCGGAAAGCGACAAATCATGCGCTTCAAGGTTAACAGTCTCCCTGGTGAGTCCAATCTGAAGTAGGAAGGACACTCCGTGAAAAGAGCACCGGGAGTGCGTGGGGCTCGGAGCGCTCAGGCTACCGTTGGACAGTCGGCTGTAGAGTGTAGCCGGCGGGCTAGGGGACGGCGAGGGAGTCGGTGGAGCAGATGGATGTTGAGAATGGGAGTACGCTTTTGGTAAGGACGAAGGAGATGGGCTGCAGGAAGACATTGGATTTCTTCCTATATTGAAATTATTACAATGTCAAAAAAAAAAAAAACATGTATTATGTAGTGCTGGACTCGCTGTATCAAAATGAGCAGGATGCAATTTCACAATAGACTACAAAAGTAGCTATATCACATCGGTAAAGCTGTTTAGCTACTTGAATGTGTAAACACGTTGCATTGTATGACTAGGGCGGCAACAAAAAAACTGTCTAAAACTGACATAGAATAGGTTACACTGTTTCTTTGCATACATTTTAGACACAAATGTGGGGTTTAAAGGTTGCGGAAGCGCCTGTTGATTCCGACGGCATCCTCGTTCGCAGTTCAGTTCAGTCATCCGTTGAAAATTCAATGACACGTGTACAAACAAACAGTAAAAAAAATCCCTTGACAACTGTCCAACACTCTTTCCAAAAGAAAAAAATAATGTCCTCGTCCACGATTCCAGATTCGGTCAGAGGACAGGCATTCTTCACACTGTTGACTGATGTAGCCCAAAGACGCACGGCGTTCTGTCTCAACCATCGGAAATCTAGCAACAAAGCGCAACAGAACAGATGACTATTGCATGTTCTGTGTAGTTATTTAAACCAATGTCCGTTAATTAATTAAAATAGCTATAAAGTATCAACGTGTAGAGAAATTCAAGCAGTGAAATATCTAAGCAGAGAAATGCAGGCTCACATGCTATTTTTCCTCAACATGGTCCAGACTCCCCTTAAGTGTTGCCTATCTTTGGAATGCCTGTATGACATTACATGATTCAGATCAGATGTATACAAATTATTAATCCAAAGTAGGCCCATATGTGATCACACCACACAAAAAACGAAATAGGCCTACCGTATAGGCTATACAGGTTATATTTGCCAATATTGCGACGCCTGTAGCCTGCGCTTCAGTGAACGAGTTCACATTAAATAATTATTTAAAGACAGGATTAAAATCAGCTGCCACTTTTTAAGTCGCATAAGCGCATGCAGGCTAATGAGACGTTACTTTCCGACATGAATCACCAGTCTATTACTTCAAAAAAATAATACATAAATGCATAGCGTACAATAAACACATGTTGTACAACAGGTCTAAATAATATTCAGTAAAGTCAGACTAGCCTATCCAAAGTGATACCATAGTGTAATACAAAAGCAGGCTCCAGTCATTTCTAGGCTACTGTAGAAGATTAAAGCTATTTTTATAGTCTTTCATATCAGTTTATATTTTGTGCTGCTTCATAGGGCCAAATATCGGGAATGATTGTTCAAGAAAATTCAAGTATAGCCTAGGACCTATTATCAGAACATACTAACACTGATTAACGTTTAGCTATAGCACATTCAAATAATGATTTAGACTGTTGAATTTCAAATGAATAAAAAAAACAGACGAATTTGTGGTGGTAGCCTATATCCCTAAATTATGTCAAAATTGATACGTAACCCAGTTTAAACTATAGGCTACTGCTCGTCTTTGGTCGACGCTACAATAGGCTAGGCTACATTTCACATATGGACCCACATCTGGATACTCCCATTTTCAATTAGATATTGTTGGCACATAGTCGCTGAATCTACATATGCCAGAAAAACAAGTTATAGGCTACAATGTCGTTATTGTTTGTCCCTTCTATGTAGTACATGTAAAACAACGCGCCAACTGACCTAACATAATTTGATGAAAGCATCGTAAATACGTTACCTCTGCGTTCTCCACAAGGCGGGTTTGTTTCCCTGGCGAAAAGAGAGCTGCAGAAACTTCTAATTCCAGCAATCACCAGAAAGGACAACTGCAGAGATCGTTCATATTGTTTTGATGGTGACGGAATGGTGCAACTGCATTATACTTGCTCGTGTGTATGGGAATTCTGAGGACCAGGTCCACATTTACAACTTTTTCTGTCTTTTGAAACTTTCTCTTATTCGTACCTAGTCAACTAGTTCATGCGCATCTTATTATCTCTCTCCAGTTGTGGCAGCTCCCCTTTCCTTCAGCGTTAATGGCAGAGAAGGGCTTCTTGGGAACTGGAGTTCAGTCATGTTTTTCTGAAAGTGTGGTATAGCCACAGGAATGAAAGTATAAAATACAATCCCCAAAAGGCAATGGCCGTTCAGCAAATTCTGTTGTTCGGTACGCATGCGCCACGCTGTAATAATTTTCCGTTATTTACTCCAAAGCGTCCGAATTGTGATTGTAGTATGTGGGACATCTAATGGTGCTACTTAAGACGAGGATGAAAAATAAGTTATCCAAGTGATCCAATTTCACTTCCTTTCAATTTAAATTGAAAGGAATTCAACGCAACGGGTGATTTAAGGAGGCTGCAAGGGTGTGTGCAGTTAGTAAAAAATAATCTGATAGTTGGTAGCTATTTTCTAAACTTGATCTAGGCTTTATATTAACACGTGTACTTGTATGAATACGGAATACAGTCATTGTATCTCAGAATTCAATGGGATCAGCTGTCACGTGTCGGCTTTCTACTAGGTTCTCCATTGTTATATAGAGAGCTATGTTGCCGAAAACTTCAAATGGTTGCTGGAAATTATAAGCGTCACTGAAGATGAACAGCAACATAATAGTTACAAATACATGAGTATGTACAGTGTTTTTAAGTCTACTGCTATAAGGATCTGATAAAAGATCTGTGCATTGGAGTAACACGAGAGAAGACGGAAAAGGCAATAGAACTGTTTATAGGTTGACAAGACCCCACCCCCACCCCACGATCAGACTCTGTGTCTGTCTGCCGACAGCGTGAAGAGGACACTCTCTGCCATCAACCCCCGCAAAGCAACAGGCCCAGACAACATCCCTGGTCGTGTGTTGAAGGACTGCGCAGAGGAGCTTAAGGACGTCTTCAGGGACATTTTTAACACTTCTCTGAGGCAAGCCATTGTTCCATCTCGTTTCAAGGCCGCCATCATCATACCTGTGCCGAAGAAATCTGCGCCATCCTGCTTCAATGACTACCGCCCTGTGGCACTGACACCCAACATCATGAAGTGCTTCGAACGACTAGTCATGTCACACATCAAATCCATCCTTCCCCCCACCCTGGACCCCTCGCAGTTCGCATATCGAGCCAAACGATCCGCAGATGATGCAATCTGCTCTGCCCTTCACCCAGCCCTCACCCACCTGGATAAAAAAGACTCATATGTGAGAATGCTGTTCATAGACTTCAGTTCAGCATTCAATACCATAATACCACAACAACTCATCTGCAAACTCGACAAACTGGGACTCAACACCTCCCTCTGCAACTGGCTGCTGGACTTCCTCAGCCAGAGGCCACAAGCAGTACGTGTCGGCAACAACACCTCGAGCAGCATCACACTAAGCACAGGGGCCCCACAAGGCTGTGTGCTCAGCCCTCTGCTCTTCACCCTGCTGACACATGACTGCACAGCAACATACAGCACAAATCACATAGTGAAGTTTGCGGACGACACAACTCTGGTGGGTCTCATCACCCAGGATGATGAGACTCACTACAGGAAAGAGGTCAACCTACTGACCACGTGGTGCAGAAACAACAACCTCCTGCTGAATGTCAGCAAGACCAAGGAGATTGTTGTTGACTTCAGGAGAGGCCACACTGAACACCCGCCACTGACCATCGATGGTGCTGCTGTGGAGAGAGTGAGCAGCACCAAATTCCTGGGGGTGCACATCAGTGAAGACCTTACCTGGACCATCAACACCGCATCACTAGCGAAGAAAGCCCAGCGGCGCCTCTACTTCCTGCGCAAACTCAAACGGGCAAGTGCTCCATCACCCATCATGAGCACATTCTACAGAGGCACCATTGAGAGCATCCTTTCCAGCTGCATCACCGTGTGGGGCGGGAGCTGCACGAACTACAACAGGAAAGCCCTGCAACGCATAGTGAACACGGCTGGAAGGATCATTGGTGCCCCACTCCCTTCCCTGCAAGACATATACACCACCCGCCTCACCCGGAAAACTATCACGATTGTGAGCGATGCAACCCACCCCGCACACAATCTGTTTAGCCCCTTGCCCTCTGGGAGGAGGTATAGGAGCCTCCGTTCCCGTACCACCAGACTCACCAACAGCTTCATCCACCAGGCTGTTAGGATGTTAAACTCTCTCCCCTCACTACCCCCAGCTCCATCCAACAGGCTGCCAGGAAACTAAAAACTAAAAACTCTCCCCCCGCTCTGCCCCCCGCCCCCCCCAAAGAACACTCTGAACTCTGAACCCTTGACCACATTACATTACTATGCCACTTGCACTACCGCTATGCCACTTTTTTTGCTGCTATTACTGACTGTTGCACTAACTCCTAACTTATCAAACTGTGAGCACTGTGAGCACTGTGAACTCTGTTTTATTTAAGTATTGTAAATGTCTCTTCATGTCTGTCTTTTCTTGTTGTGCCGGTGCACTTGCACTTTTACTTTTACTGTTTATTTTCCTTTTTACTGTTTTTTACCTTCTTTTGAAATGTCTTGTCTTGTCTTCACCGTAGGATAGTGAGAAACGTAATTTCGATTCCTTTGTATGTCTGGTACATGTGAAGAATTGACAATAAAACTGACTTTGACTTTGACTTTGACAATGTAATAGACAGCAAGGGTCAGCAAAGAGGAGACTTTGGTGATGAGAGTGAAAAGGTGCCAGAACTCATTATTCAAATGTTAAAAGCAGGGAAGGTATTATTTTGAGACGCAATAAACTTAAGCAAACCCAAGCCAGAGTGGAAGGGGGTGATGGATGATGAGGACATTGTGTTCTCATCTCCGCTCGGTCATGATGCCCCACTCGAGATGTGCAGAGCACGTGCGTAAGCAAGTGCACACTGCATGGGGAAGATCAAGCCTAGCTCATGCTGCAGCCTTATTTATTATGCATTCATTATTCCAGGATTTACAGGCATTGAGGTCCCACCAAGTAAATCTGTACACACCATCACAGCCTTTTTTATTGACAGGTACAGCGGAGGCCGATTGGGTTTCAGCCCAGGGGGCCTGTATCACAAAGCGGGATTACTGAGTGAGCTGGATAACTGCAAATAGTAAAACCCGGAACCCTCCCAAATCTGGAACACGGACTTAAGTAAAACAAACTGTTCCGGGTTTTACTCAGTGCAGTTATCCAGCTAACTCAGTAATCCTGCTTCGTGATACAGGCCCCAGGTCCATCTCAGTGCCTACATCAGGCCCTTTGTAATAACTGTCTGCTCTTCCTACAGACAGACCTCCCTGTACACAAACGCTGCTAGGTGTTCATCAGTTTTTTTGCTTTTAAAACACATTTTATTCAGTAAATCCTGTGTGGCTGTACCTCCGGTTAACTTCTTTTAAGTATTTTCTTTTTCTTCTTTATTTACACTGTTCAAATTGGGGAAATAAAACATGCATTTCGCCACTTTTGTCAGTCTTTTTGTAGTCTGTAATATTCACACACAAGTCACTAAAACAGTACACCACTAGCTTTATTCTGTACTGGTTTGTTCAAACTTTTGAAGTGAGCACATAGCTACATCACATTTATTAATAACATGTATTGTATTTACTTATATTGTGGCTTGAATCAAGGTAAACAAAGATCTTCCAGCCTGCATCTTGTGCAGGTTATCACCACCTGTACAACAAATAAGGTACTTCATAGTGAGGGGATGTGCAACATCCATAGTTCAACCAACTCTTGCTTATTCAACTCATTGCAAAAAACAAATGCAGCTATACATCTCGTCTTCCTTAGGTACTCGTTTACTTTGCATTATCTTTGTGGTTAAATGTTGAAAGTTTAATCCAGGTAGGAACGCTTATGGTGCAAAAGAAATTAGAGGCCTTACGGGCAGCAATAGATTGCACACAGTCTTCTACCAGTCACTGCTAAGACTTCTTAATTGGAAATGTAAACAGGGTGAAAGGTTAATAGAATGGAGAGTGTGTGGAAGGTTCTCTATCACAGATGACATCCCGTGTGACACCATGTTCGACGTCGGCCAGCACCCTCAGGTCAGTACTGCGGGAAGGATGGGTCTATCTTCTGAGCCCACGCCATAAGGCCCCCGCTGACATCCTTGGCGTTGATAGGCTCCACCTCCAAACCGGCCATTTGCTGGAGGATCTGAACAGCCTTCTGGGAGTCGTTACCCATCTTGCAGATGACATACACTGCAAGTGAGGCAAGGCCAGAGAAACACGTGGTTACGTGGAGGCTTCTGGGTAGCTCAACATATTAAGCCACTGGGTTCTAAGTGTGCAATCTGGTATCAAATCCGGACTGCCGTTGCCTACTGACTAGAAGCCCCCACAGGACATTGCATGGTTAGCTTTGCCCCGGGATGGAGGATTCAGTTGGTACGGCACACTTGCAACCCTGGTTTCTGGTGACTGGTATTACAGTCTGGGCTGCTCGGTGACTCATCCTGTTAAGGCACTGTTCCAGTGTATGGATGGGCCCCACACTGTGGTTATGAGTAGTATATATGCCTTTACTACTACTGCAAAAAAACACAGCCGCAGCTGGAATAACCATTAAAATGTACCGTTCGTATAAGATGCGTCGACATTAGGCTCCGGTGCGTCAAGCCGACTAACGGAAACTCGAGGCACTGCCAGCAAACTTGGAGAAATTTCTATTTTTATAGAGTAATTAAAAAACACTTTATCCCCTCATTTTATCTTCTCCCTCCAGAATGCACAAATGTTTCTGAAGTCCTGTCCCCCATCTCTTAAGAACTGACATGAACTGTTTGGAAAATGTAGGCTGCTGTATGTTTAAGAAGTTGCCTTTCCAGTGTCAACATAGGGTACATATGAAAAAATAATATGCTATAACGGATTAGTATTTTTTATTAGTTAATAGTCATTACTTGCACATGACATTTCTTTCCATTAATAAGGGTAAATGCTACTGGAAATGTAACATGTTTTTCTTCAAATTATGTCCTTCATAAAATCTTTGAATCCGGTGAATATGGTAACTGCAAGAGAAGAACTTATAAACTTATAAATAAATGCCTTATTGTGTACAGCATTTACTCTAAGTCTCTCCGATGGTGTGCCAAAAATAGTTTCTATTAAAAGGTTAGTTTAAGCCTGAAAATGCATGTATTCAATGCCTTTCTCAAAATAGTAAATTAAAACTACCCCTTATGAATAAAGCATACACTGAATTTGTGCTCCAATTGTGCTCACATTATAACCATGACTATTCAATGAGAGGCCAGCTGTTGGAGGACACCAAGACGTTTGTGTATTGGAAAAATAATCGTCTGGCAACCACATCTCCGTGACGCAGCCACTGGGCGTCTATAAAAACCCGGCCACGAAACGCCGCTCGGCCACAAAAGCTTAATTAGGTGGAGGAAACTCAAGTTACCGCGGTTTTGTGCTCGCGGTGTTTCGCTCAGCTATCTTTGAATGCAGAACAACGAGAGTCAGTGGCCTGTGAAAAGATGTAGGGTGCGCGCCCGCGATCATATCACTTAACACACGGGCCCATTCAAGCGTTTGGCTTGTTGTCAGAACTCAACGAGGTTCCTTCGAATCTCCCCTAGACCGGTAATTTGACTCGGAACAAAAAGAAGACGTCCCTCGGCTGTTACTGCCGTCTTACATTTCTCCCCTTTATTTGCAGTTTAACTTAAACATTAGACTGAAACAACAGCGCTTAAATGCATAGAACATATTTGGTCTTTACACAGTATCAATTTCAACAGTATCGAATTTCAATCAACAAAAATTCTATTAAAAAGTAATTTATTGTTTACAAAATAGTTTTTGTAGATGCAGGTCGACATGCACGCTTACCTGGAACACAGGACTCAGACTTCAATCGCTGCTTCGCCTCCATTATTCTCTCCTTCAACAACTGAACATGTTCGGTCTTCCTGTCCTCTAAACTGGCCAGAGGAATGGCTATCAACTTTATAGGAAAAAAAACCTGCAGTCCTTCACCATTTCACTAAAAGGCAGTACAGCAGATGAGGATTAAAAATTCTTTTTTTTAAATACACCCGCTTTGTTTTCACAGTGCAGAAAAGGAAGAAAATGGCTCCTTTAAAACATTATGAAAGAAGGAGCGCTAGCCTTTCCACGCGTTCTTGTATACGATTCTGTATTTCGTTTTTGGCGTGAGGTTGAACCCTGAATAGTGTTGTGCGATGGATGGCTGGGTGACCTGACTGAGGTGAAGAAGATCCCTATTCAGTGTTGGACCATGGGAAAGGATACAGAGGGAAAGTGGAAGGTGGCAGATGTCCACCTCCACTAGAGGGCGCACATCCAGGAGGAGATGGGGAGTGCCTCCTTCCAAAATCTCTTTGTACTCCTGCACAGAAAGTACACGGCACTGTTAATACTTTAAAAAATTTAATAACCTCCCCCTCCCCCTTCTTTCTTTGTCTACCAAATTCTGACTCAAACACTGCTTGCGCACTCCTTCAATTCACCTATAAGCGAAACTATTTGACACACTACAGTACATAGACGATTACATGAGACAGCTGGCGTTGATCAGAAGAGGCAACTTTATTAGCTAATAAACACTGTAATTACAACCATATGATTTTTCACAAATCTGACATTCATCAGCATATATTGACACGACCTAAAAATATAAAAATCTTTTCCAAACATTGTAATGTAGTCCTTTTTCTGAGTAACTTTTTGAGTGCTGCCTCTGTCCCTACCCAGTCTTTGGATCGCAGGAAACGGCAAGAAAGACTTAACCTCAGTGAACTGTACCTGGACAGATATTCTCTGTTCTTTAGAGAGAAGGCACAACCTCCGGCACTGCAAGAACAACACGTAAGAACAGACGGGTGAAGAAACACAAAGGACAAACGCGTTCATTTATCAAACTTCTATTTAATTTCCAGTTCAATAAATACAAAAAGTACAGTTGCACTTTTCAAATATGATTTATGAAATGCCAAACGTTGCATGCCTTCCATTACAGCATTTTGAATATAATGTCAAAAATCACAGCCTTTTTTAAAAACAACAAAACGTAACATTGATTTCCCTCGATAACACGACGCTGAAACTGTTTTCCGTAGTAAATGAACGGATGCCGCCTGCTACCCCAGACATTACCAAACCTTTCGACACCTTGTAAAAGATCCTTATAAAAGAAACATTGAGAATTTTATTTATTTATTTATTTTTAAACACACGCTCAGCTGAGCTGAAAGCCGGTCTTATAGAGGCCACTGGGGATCCCTCTGGGGAGAGGGCCGACCCCAAACATAAGCGCTCTGACCCTCCTTCACACAAAACAAAGGGCGGTTGTTCATGGGGTCAAGGGAGAGCAATGCTTCTTATGAAACTATTCTGCTACTCTGTGAACACAGAGTGTTCACCAACTATGTTCGTTCACCAATTATTGCAGGAGGCTCAATCTACCACGAAAGATTGGTAAATAGTTGAACACACGCTAGATTATTTTGTTTTGAGGTTAACATTTGACATTAGGGATGTGCGCGTTTAGTCGACTAGCCGATTAAACGTTGCTACCCTCGCTAGTCGGCACCAGAAATGCTAGTCGGTTAAACTTACTATTTTATTAATGTACACATTTAAATTACATATTGACATAATTTGCACTGAAATTTCATGTTTTCCTGGTCAAATGTTGCTTTATAAAAAAATGAGAATCCGTTACTAATGTTAACAACGCCGGATAAAAAAAATAATTAAAAAAAACGAAGGAAAAAAACAAAACGCATTAGCCTGTTCGCCCTGCAAGTTAAACCAGCGAGGTGGAAAGAGTAAGTAGGCCTATCGCGTTGTTGAATAGCCCAATAAAACGAATCTAATGTCACGTCGATCAGTCGGCCTAATTGTTATTTTTTTGTGTTCCTATTATTGGTAGCTTTTCTGATGACCGATTATTATTTTTTACTGTATTTGCTATGCGATCGCGTTCACCCAATGAAAATGCCGTTGTAATAATCAGGCACGTTTCCTAAAAATGTTTTGTTTCGTTGAATATTGTTTTCAATAAATGTTATTTGTTAACTTTTATTTAGTGAATCGTTGTCATGTTTTGTAGGATAATGTGCAATGTTCGTAATGCAAGGCGCAAAGTGCCACACATTTCAGCGGCATTTAAAATACGATTTGGTTATTGAAGAATGTGATTAACGGTTTCAAATGGCTCTTATAATATACGCAATATTTTTTCGGACAATGTTTAACCTTATAGATTAAATTGTGCTCAATTTTGACTGTTTTCTGAGTGTTTTCTTACTTTTAGACTAGTCGACTAGTCTAAGTATAAACTTCTGTTTAAACGTCAGGGAAATTAGTCGTTAGGAACATCCCTAACAGACATGTATCCTCTGTGTCCACTTAAGTACTGGCAGTCAGTGGCAGAAGTCATGCCTTTGCCTTCATTAAGAGACCTACGCAACAGTCTACGTTTTCAAAAAGGCTTTCATTCTGATTTTTTTTTCTTTACACAATAAGAAATTTAATAATTAATTAATTAGTTTAAATATGAGCATCTCATTCTCTGTGAGAAAACGTACTCTGATCCTCTGGATATATCAGGTGTCTAGGCATGTTTAAGGACAAGGACAAATTAAACCCAAGTCCTCCAAGACTAGAGGTGGCGCTCTCCAATAAAGCTTTTCCAAATACAAGTGCAGCACCATTCAAGACCGTATATTTACTGATATTTGAGAAGCTGTATTTAATTCTGAGATAGTGACATTACCCTAAATCGATGACATGGAGGGACATCGTTGGACACCCTGAGGAAATCCCCCCCAACCATCATTCTGGTCACCCTCTGACCTTATCAGTGGCTGAAGATCCACAGAAATCCTCGTAGTCCTGCAGGGAAGTCATGGTGGGGTTCTCCCCGCACGCGGCACACCCCGCCTGTCTCGGCCGCAGCCGGATGGAGCGGAACCGGACGTCCTGGGCGTCTAGCAGTAGCAGCTGCTCACTGCAGGAAGCTGGCGCTCCGTGTCAAGGGAAACAAAATGGCAAAGGTGACGTTCACGGAGCATCCGAGCTGACGAGCTCGGAGCGTGAGGCTCCACACAACAACAAAAAAACTGGTTGAGCTACCGTACGTTACCGGTGACTCTGCGGTTTCAAAGGACTGTTGCTCGTGGATCGCAAAACCTTTCGATTCTTTCAAAAACGTCAGCTCGCTGTACCATCACCCCATAGTGCGGCTCATGGAAACGTACTCTTCCAACACAAGCTCGGAGTCCATGCGGCTGTGCGCACCCTATAATTATGGTCAATCGTTGGTTTGGCCACTGGTTGTCGTCAGGGATAGATACGGCCCTCCTTGATTGGCCTTAGTTCTCCTGCACTGGCATGTGTTCAACAACAGTCTCTTTGGAGGCTGAATAAATGATTTTCAGTCCAACCAGGGAGAAGTGATTCGATGCACATCGTGAGCAGAAAAAAATAGTTTGCGACCTCTGCTCATCGGACCACATTACTGTTATGTGAGTCTTTGGAACCCGAGGAGTTCAAAGCTGAATTTGTGCTTTTGCGCTGCGATGTTTTATCAGATGGACAAAGGCAAGAAAAAAATTGACTGTTCTTCCTTCCAGGCACTTTAACCGCAGACACACACCGACTCGGCTTCTGTTGTTTACGGCAACAATAGATCGGTATTGCTTGTGTGAGACCAAACGCTGGGGAGAGCATAAAGGATACATCCTTGTCCAGAGGCGATCTTCAGGACCTCTAAAGCTTGAAAGCAGCCCATGATCCCAGGCACTGAGATTAAAAATTAAAAATAAAAACATTTTCAAAAAAATATTCAGTGCTGTGCTGATCTGCAGCCCCCAAGTTTATAGTCACCCCAAGTATTTACTAAATTACGTGTTACATGGGCGGATAACGGTGAAAATGGATAGTCAGTCCAAATCAATTGTTTTTACTGTCCCCGATGAGCAAGTTTAAATCACAACATAAGAGGAAAAATACATAATCATAGCACCTAAATACATTAAATAAAGAACCTCCATGCATATATTTCTCTTCGGGATCTCTGGAATGTCAAATATATGCTATTCAGGTTGGCCTTGACAGCACTGACTGCAAACCAAATGGCTTTCAGTCTTCAGAAATAATCAATAAGCCTTAATGCGGTAATATTTTATGGTGAAGGATAAAGGTTATTATAAAAAAACCTCAAAGCAGAGATTTGCAGGGGGTTCCTTCAGTACAAAATCAAAGGAGACTGAATAATCCTATGGAAAGGATGTCGAAACCACAGGGACTCACCCACTCCTAGGACACCCCCATCAGAGCAGTTGGTCACAGTTTCCGGGGGCGGGGGCACAGGGTAGATGCACCTGTAGCAAGGCCCTCCCTCATAGTTATACACAGTTAGCTGGAGGCAGAGGCGAGGAGTTTAACACCAGGGACTGAGAGAGGGGCGTGGTGAACCGTGAAATGGGTGGAGCTACCATTTCTTCTGTCAATCATGTGAAGCGTCCAAAAGACTCTACACACAGCAACAAACAGGTGGTTGGTTCACATTAGTCACTCGCTGCTGGCTCAACAGCTCAGCTCATTTTAGCACCTCTAAAACCTCAATCTTCTTAAAATTTACATTTGCACTCGTTCATCAGAAGCCCGGAGCGACTTAGAAAACAAAGTGAGTGCTTTCAAATAAGCTCACAGGAACAGCGATACTACAGAAAAACTATCATTACCATGAGTGATTTTACCACTTCCTGGCTGTAATTTCCCTTTCAGACAGTATGTTAATTATCATATCTCTTTTTCTGATTGGATAGGGAGGTGTTTGTTTGTTGGGTTTTTGTTCCAGTTGAAATAGCCGTTTACAGCTTTAGTGAGGGGTTCATAACGATAGCCGGTAAAGACGGATATAACATTTGCGTGTGATCGATTGACGGATTGATTGACAGCCGAAATAACACTGAAGTCGTAAATGCTGAGAGCGAGGACAGTTGGTCACTGAAACATTTTACTTTCTCCTGTTGGAAAATAAGGTGAACAAAAAGCATAACTGCTGTATATCCAGAATACGCAGGCATTCCTAGGATTGCCTTTGGGAAGTCATGTGAAAGGGGTAGCGGGTTGCAGGCCACCTCACCTGTCCCTCCATCCGCAGAGCGCTGGCCGACACCAGGGGCTTCCCGCTCAGGACGCAGGCGTCGTTCACCAGGTAGCGGGTCGGCACGTTGTCCGAACAGTCCGCCACGATGTCATACATAAGGGGAAACCACGTCAAGGAAACGTAGTGTGCTACAAACCTATATGGGTTTTTTTCTTCTCCCTTAAGAGCCTCATTAGGGCGATTCATCCAATCAAAAAGGAGAGTGGCAATAAATGCAAGAAAATAGATATTTATTTGATAGTTTGCGCACATTGAGATTAGAGCAAACAATTCAAAACTACTCGACAGGACAGCAACAAGAAAAAGTAGAAATAGCTATAGGTGTATCTTCACAAAGAATAGCTATAGGTGTATCTTTTTTCTGAACTAAAACACAGTGAATGCTTGGGCTGACCATCCCAAAGTGTTATACATCAACTCTCCATGGCACGTGGGATCATTCAGTGCATTCAAGTACTTTACCCACAAACTGCCCTTTTCTCCACCTGTAATATTCCATTAAACATGCATATGAAGGACACGTGCTAAGTGAACTACCAACATGTTCCTTTCCCTCCCAAATATCCAGATAAACTATATAGTGAGCACACTTCTTGTTTTTTCACACAACTTCTTGGTTTGCAGTGCCATAAATCCACAAGAGCCAGAATCGGAGAGCCAGATTTATCCACGATTTAGACTTTTATTTGCAGTAATAGGGAGAAGATAAAATGTTTGTTTGACACAATATGAAGCCTCTTAGTGCAAAGAGAACTGTGTCAAATATTTGCATAATTAACATCTAATTTAATTTCCTTGGGAAGAGGCTCAGACCAATCAGCACTACACAAAATTTCTATAGCGTTACTAATCCCTTCTAGTGCATGCAGTTACAGTACTGAAAGTCACTTTAAAGAAAAACCTGCCAAATAAATGTAATATCATGTAAAATCTCCAGTGACAAGCCTTAGCTGAGAGGTAGCAAGACCGATTCATACCCAACTGAGCCGAATGTACAACGTATTGCACTAAAATGTCAAAAAGAAACCAACAATTTCCTTAAAAAAAAAAAAACTACATGTTCGATGTGCCTTCTTAAATGATACTGAGGAAAAGAGAGTACTACGAAGGTGCAGATAATTTAATTTAATTGTTCCAGCTCCCGTATGCAGTTGAGTCCAGAGAAGAGTAACTTGCAGGGGGGGGGGTTAGAGTGCGTGAGCGCAAGTTTCAAGACACAGCTGCGAGTTACGCAAAGGAACAAACACAAGGAGGATACTGTTGGACGAGCTGGAGGGCATTCTCATGAGAGAGCTTCAAGTGGTAGGGAATGCACTCCACTTCAGGGTTCAGCCTGGGGGCGGGGGAACAGTCATTTGCATTAAAGGGTAAATGTCAGTCAAAAACATCGACATTTTCATGCTCCGTACCGGAGGCTCACTAACAAGGGGTTTGTTAAGCAGCCCCAGGGGTTTCTCGGTAAGTCCGAAAAAACATATTCCCTTCAAAGAAAATGAATGTTTATGTTTCCACGTTCAAAGAAAATACACCATTCAAACAAAATGACACATTTTTAGATTTGCGGACACAATAAGCGTTTATGTTTCCTGGTTTACAATCCAGCCCTCAAAGAACTGCGCCGCTAGAATCTGTGGCGGCAGGTAAGAACTCGATTCCACCACGTGCACTTCCCCAGCCCACTGATACCCCCTTTGCACCAACACAAACCTAGTTCTGGTTCTGGTTCTGGTTCTGGGCTGGTGCTAGTGCCGGTTCGCAGTTGGTTCAACTTGCGAACCATCTAAGAACCGGTTTGCTTTTCCTCAGGGCTAGAGAGCCACGTCATTACGTCACTGTATACGTCTGTATACGTCTCCGCTTTCCCAGCAATGCTAGCGCCAACTTCAAGCACAGCAACAACAATGGCGGACTACATCGCATCTCTAGTGTTGCTCATGACTTTGCGAGCCTACATTGGCATCGAAACACGACTGGTCCAACGTATTTGTGCTGCTCGTTATGCTGAAGATCAGTTTTTTTTTTTTTTTAATGGCGATCACAAAGTTTTATTTGGTCTTGGTTGGTCACGATAATCCCGCCCCCAGCCCCTGACGTAAACCCCTGACGTAAGCGGTTCTTGGTTCTAGACCAGCTAAGTGTTGGTGCCGCTCTGGAACCGGTTTCCCTGGCTGAGAGCCGGCTCTTTTGCTGTCGAAACGCGAAGAACTGGTTCGAGATTAGGCGCCGGCTCCGAACCGGCCCTCAACCGTGCCTGGTGGAAAAGGGGTAAGAGTACCTTGTAATGGCGTGGGCTGCAGACAGGGCTTTAGGCTGCCCCCTAGTGTCCTCTCCGTGCAACACTTGTCTGTGTAAGTTACTCAGCTCCACCTCATCATAGTCCAACAGCCCCAAACGCCCTGCACAGGGGACACACAGATACACATGCAAATACACACACATACACACATTTGGCACGCACACACGCACCCACACAAGACTTATTGAACCTCAATAATTAAAAACTGGATGGAGATATTCACTGATTAAATCAAAAAGTGTTTATGTAGTAAAGAGCACCATCTCCTGGTGAAATTGGGCCAGGACACAAATGAGTACAGTTATACAGCACTTATTCCCTTGCTCAGTGAGCAACACTATGCAATAAAATTAAATACACGGACAAACTAAGAAGGCAAAAATCTGTTCATGAACATTCTTGAGAAGAGAAATTCTATTCTAGAAGATTCTACGGGATTCTACGAATAAATAAAAATGTAATCCCAGAAAACTGTTGGAGAAACAAATCAAGATAAAGTGAAAAGTCAACCGAATAACTGCTGTATGGAAAATGGTGAATGAGTAAAACAGGATGATCAGAGCAAAAATCACTAAATGATGGCCATATTGTCGCATTTGGCGGCCCGGGCCATTGGGCCATGCTTATTGTCGCTCCCTGCTTCCCAAGGCAGTTCTCGCTAACTGCCCTATGGGACAAGAAAATGTATGTGGATATTCTTCTGAATGAAGCTTCCTAATGATGCCAGCTCCCTATACTTAAAGGGAAATTTCACCGCAAAACAACATTAACCTCGTTTAACAGATCAAGGCGTAGCTGATTTAGTCTCTCTTAGTGGCCAAAGCAATGTCTACACAGAAATAGCGGCAGAGGCGAATTTGGTAGAGGTGAACGTCATAATGACGTACACCTCTAGGTTTCCTCAAACAACCGCAATGGGCAGGTAATTTGACTTTGGATATACCTCCCCCCCCCTGACCTCCCATACGAGGTGAAGGGGGAGTTGACCGAGCTGTCGCTCGGTATGGTCAGTAGTCTCGCTCGACTGTTCTCCTCAAAATCATATTGGCAAAAGTGCCTGCTACACACTTTCACATTCTTTAGCTGTGTCTGGAGGATATTTAGCATTCCCAATTGCGGTCCACCCCTGCGTTTTCTCATCTTGTGGTAGCTGGTAAAAAATTAATTAATTCCTTTACCTACGTTAAACCCATGCAATTTGTCACATTATAGCAAAGCGCCATTTTCTTTTCAGTAGAACTTAAGCATGAAAGTAAACTGAGCTGAATACCTTAAAATAAAATGTTATTTCTTTAGTGGCTAGCTTGCTAGCGAGTAACATTAGCCTCTCTCAAAGAACAGTTTCCAGGCCAAGTACTAATGCCCAGCCCCTCTGTGTGTATTCAGTCGGAGTGGCAACCTGTGACTGGAGTCGTCTAATGCCCGCCCACAGACTGTAAGCACCTGCCCCGTTGTAGTCCATAGTAAAACAGGAAGCTGGAGCATGTGCAGTAACTTGGGGCCATATCTGCACTCACTACATGTTGAGAGTTCATTTTAATCAGGATAGTTACTCCTCTACAAATAAAAAATAAAAAACCCAGGGTTGAATTTTTACCTTTAAACCAGAACGAGCAAATCACTTGTGAGACAGTTGCATAATCTTCTTTTTTAAGTCTTGTCACTGACTATCCACTGCTTGACACAATTACAGCTTGCTATATTCATACGGATTTGTACAGCAGATAAGCTGTTACGGTGGTTATGATGAGCTGTGCTATGACATCCTGAACTAGAACAGGGGGAAAAAAACAGAACAAATCTCACTCCTAATTTTCTATAAGTAGTAAACCATTGTTGATGTGTTGTAGTAAGTAAACTTCTGAAGTGTTACCTACCAATACCAGCTGCTGCCAGGTATTGAGCAAGTGGGCATCCCAGTCCCCCACAACCCACCACTAGCACTGAGGCCTGGGACAGCTTCAACTGACCTGTAAAAACAGTGAAATATAGACAGATAATATTATTATTATTAAATAGCATAATGGCTGGGGGGCTAGGGATAATACATTTTTAAAAAACTTGTAGTCTAATAATTTACAAAGGAACTGCACGGGTGAGTCTCTACGTGGCCAATGTATTGGTTCAGTGTACCAGGACCACCAGCTTGTCTACCCGTTTCCTCGCACGGCACTTTAGTCCTCCGCCAGCTAGAGGTCGCTATAGCCTCTATGTCAAGCCACTTCTCAAACAATTATCCCATTTGCACCACCTCAATAATCTGACGATGATTCACAGCGACGTTTCCAAGCAACACTCAGGTGTTAAATTTAGTCCAGTTACTTACTACCATGGGCATGCTACAGTATTTGTAAATGTTGTACAGGGGCATGTTATATTTTGTTAGAAGCAGCGGGAAATGCCGACATTAAAAATAAGAGCAGTTATATGACATTTACCTTGCACAAAAAACTTCAACTAATGAACTAATCATGGTCTTCAATCAATACCTTAAGTTGAATCAGGTGTCTTAATGCTGGGATAAAGCAAAAACCTGTGCGCATACCAGCTCTTTTCAGACAATATTGGACACTCCTACTTTATATGGATGAATTTTTCTTTTTACTGCAGTGATATATTTTGGGAACGTCATATTTATGCGGCCAAAATGTTTGTGTACTTCTTCAAAAGTGTGCTCCTGAATGTACTCAGCGAAACCCCAGAAGTGCATCATCTGGGTGTTACTCAATAGTGTGGAAGAGTGCTTATTCGGACATGGCCCAGGTCACCTGAGTTAACCGTGTAATCAATTGCTTTAGATGATCAATTGCTGTGCTACTCGAGCGCTGAGTAACAACACAAGCCAGCAGACACCGCAGCTCTCCAGGGCTGTGTTTGAATCAGAGCCCTATCTACTGCGCCCTGTCTTCTGCGTACAGTGCACTGGCAGAAGTGTGCTGTTTAATGTGCACTGTTTAGCAGTCCGCAAAAAATATCCGCCATATTATTTTTCAACCGCACTGTAAAAGTGTCGTAAGCAGGTCATAAGACGTCCCACCAGTGCCATGTCCGCGGTTTTACAGCTAAATTAGGATACTTTCAAAGTTCAGTCACGGGTAAAAATGAAAAGTCGCAAAACACGCACTTGATTTAAAAAGTAAAAACATGATAAAATATGTTGGTTTTGGTTTAAAATAGCCTATAATTTGGGCTAGTTTTGAGTCGCCATTTGGCTGGAAAGTCTTACAAGATCTGGCGACCCTGTGCCCCACTCTTGCGATGCCATGTCACGTGTTGTTTTTTTTGTATTTGAAAGAAAACGCCAGTGAAGCTGTACCTAATTTTTTTTAAACGAAGCTTCACGTCATATTTATGTGACCAAAATGTTTGTGTACTTCTTGAAGTGTGCTCCCGAATGTACTCAGCGAAACCCCGGAAGTAAGTGTGTCATCCGGGTGTTTGAAGTACACTGCAATTTGAAAAAATTTCACGTACTCTACAGCTTTCTCACCCTATCTACTCAGCAAGGCTACTCAACAGTGTGGAAGAGTGTTGATTCGGACACAGGACCAGGAGTACTAAGAGCCACTGGCTCACTCCAGACATGTTATTCGTAGCATTTAAACTTCCACACATGTTCACTTTCCTTCCTGATTCTCCACATATTAGATCAACTAAATGTTTTTTTTATAAATGTCTCAATTAGAAACGCAATTGTATGAGTAGTCACTTGACTGCGTCGTTGGATTGCCTATGGAGACCCCTGGAGGATAACCATTGAAATGCAAGTTAAATCCCTGCAGGTCACATGGTGGGGACAAACTGGTGGCCCTAGGAATGGGGGATATGTTGGCATTATATAGTATAAAATCGCGATACCTTTTACACCAAGCTCCGGAAGGAGAAGCTGCCTACTGTAGCGCATTATTTCTTCGTTGGACAGCGTTGCTTTTTCTTTCAGATGCGCCAGTGGCGTTACTTTCTCCTGGAGCTCAATCGATGAATTGTTTGACCGATTTAACTGTCAGGACGAGAGATAAGTTGAAATCCGCATGGTGAAGCAATATGAACATGTGCATTAGTATAACATCGTAAAAGCATCGATGGTATGTTTTTTTCTTAGTAGTATCAATCGTATAAAATCCTGCGGTACGTGCTGGGCACATGTTTGGCTCATTGTCTTTTTTTACAACAACCAGAGAGGAGACACATTTAATCATAATAAATGTTATAGCAGGCTTGCTGAAGTAAAGTTAACGTTGAGTTTACGTGAAGTAAATATTTCATTCAGAACTTTCTGAGAGCTTAGATAATTAAAGCTGGTCAAGAACCCTGTATAAGTAGGTATACAATTAGCTAGCTTGCCTAAAGTTATATTATAGAGAGTAAGTATCCAATCGATGAAGTCCAGTGTAGCTAGCTGGCTAACATCATTTGTCTAGGAAGTAGGGTTATAGTTTAAATACCGTCTGCAATTGAGCAAGTGTATCCTTCAAACCCGAGATCTCTCTTTCTTTCTCCAGCAGCTGCTGCTTTAGTCTAAAAACCTCTTGCTCCATAGCTGTAACAATGCGTTTGCCAAGGTGAAGAAAAAATCTGTAAAATAAAACATAAATTCACAACGGTACTTCCGGGATAACGCTGTTGACCCACGTGTATACAGCGCACTAAGTCATGTGACGCGTCTACTTCTTCTTTGTAGTCTTTGGCTTGGTTAAATGATAACGAAATATGGTGCAGTGCCGCCGCCTGCTGTATTGGAATATAGTGCAAGCGCTACATAATTTGAACCACAAATCAAGGCGCACGAAAAGGACATGGAAATACATTTCAACCCTACCATAAATTCGCTAACTCTGAAGCTGAGCAGAGACACATAGGAAGTAATGTCATACCATTAAATATCTAAGATCTGCTTATGTGCCCCAGTCATACCTCCAGCAATTTGGCGTAAAGTTTAGTCCAAATAAGGATTAGTTGCTCAAGGCATAGCCTATGAAGAACTGTCCACAACGTTGAAATCGCTATGCACACAAAGCTGTAGCCTACCGATTTCCCTGCTATATATATTTTTGTATACTTCTTGGACACCTTTGCAGTGCTGTTGATGGCCACTATGGGGAGACAGTAAATACAAAATTGGAGACTTACAGAAACCTCACTGCTGAGCAACCTTGAAAGGTTCAGTTGTTCCCCATAAAGTTGTTGGGAAACCTTAACAGGTACGTGAGCAGAGACCAAAACATAGAGAAAAAATACATTTAAGCTAAATGTTGTTCATGTAGATTATTGCAGCCTACATATAACAACATGCAGATTGTTAGAGTATCTCTGAAGTATATCACATTCTGATAGAAGGGCGGGGTCTGTGCACAGATTCACTGATCTTCAAATCATCTGGGCCCAGTATTTCAAAACCTTTAATCTAGATCAGAATTATCCAGATTTTGTAATCACTTTTTTTGCTATCCCAGATAAAATTGATCTTGTAGGTTTTGTCTTGGTTTTGACTTTTCAGATAGGATCATTCTGATCCAGATACCACAAGATCAGGATTACAGAATGTAGATTTGCTGTCTTTGGATAGGCCGGCATCTGTTGGTCAAAGTAATACAGCATTTCATTAACACAGTATGTATATTAAATGTCTCACTGGATTAAAAAAAAGTCAAACACAAAACTGTTTTGTCAGCATACTAATGTTTTTATTGATAAAAAGACCCTAAGTAAAATAATGGTTCACTCCAGCGTCTGTCATTGACCGTCCAGTTGCTCCATCTGGTTGCAGTGCTGCCAGTGGCAGGTCAGGGCCATCTACTTGGGGCTGTGAATGATCACCCCTTCCATCACAGTGAGGAACCTTTCGTTCTTCAGCGATATTATGAAGCACGATGCAGGCGAGAATTATGTTGCATGCTCGCTGTGGGTCTACACGTAGGTAGTTCAGGCATGCAAAGCGCCTTTTCAACACCCATTTAAGCGTTCAATTGTGCTCCTAGTTCTTCCATGAGCGCAGTTAAATCTATCCTCTGCATCATTGTTTACCATGGCAAAAGGTGTCATTAGCCGTGGTAAGAGTGGGTATGCGCTGTCACCAAATATGATGCCGTCTGGGGGATTTTTTGAGGTGTCTAAAAATATAGCTCTCCCTCATGAGCCTTGCATCATGGACCGATCCTGGCCATTTCGCAACACAGTTAGTAATGATGAGGTCTGCATTTACCACAAGTTGCACATTGATGCTGTGCCACCCTTTCCTGTTCACAAACTCCCATTCCCTCTCACGGGGTGCTTGGATGTGGACATGAGTGCAGTCTATCACCACAACAGTATTTAGCATTTTCCCCATTTCATAAAACTTGAGCTTGATTTGCTTGGTTTGTTCTGGATTTGGTGAACTGGTTGACAAGGCTGGCTAACATGGAAGACACTCTGTGTACTACAGTGCATTTCTGGACACACACACCATCTCCAATGACTTGGTAGAATGATCCACGTGCGTAGAAGCGCAAAGCAATAAGTACCTGTTCCTCCACAGTCAATGCATAACTCCTTTTAGTAGTGTGTTCCAGTTGTGGTTGAAGTAGACTGGCGATGGATGCAATGCCAATGCCAGCAATGGCAATGCCAGCCCCACCAAATCTAAATATTGCATACAGTTCATCATTTGTGTACTCCTGAAGTTGTTTTGGGCGTGCAATGTGCAGCCTTTTCTCTTGCCGTTGTAGACGGTGAACGATGGATGTCATTGTGTTGGAATGGTCCCTTGTTAGAACAACTGCTTTCAAGACTCCACAATTTAACTTCCCAGTTCACACCTGAGCCCATTTAAGCATGTGTCTGTAATACAGGTGTGCTTTGCAAGAGAAATGGAGAGAAAGAGAAAATGTATATGCCAGCAAGTACTTCAAAGGGGAGCAGTTTCACCCTAGCTCAAACATATATGCCTTGCTGGACGGTGTAAGGGCAACCTATGCCAATATAATGGCTAAATTTGGCACCTCAGTAACAGCCAAGATGAAACACAACATCTGGACTGACATCACCAAGAGTGTAAATGCCACAGGGAGTGGTCAATTAAGAACCCTGGACCAGGTAAAACTGGGCTGGAAGAATTTAAAACAGAAGGCCACAAAAGACCATTGTGAGTCTCAAAACCCTAAAACAGGCAACAAACCATTTAAGTGGGGTGAGTTCACTGATGTCATTCTAGACACCATTGGTGGAAAAGGATCCCAGGCTCTATATGGCATTCAGTCAGTCTCACAAGGTGGTGAGTCTGGACTGTGTGGGACTGAAACTGAAACTCCAGACCCAGAGACGGCCAATGAGTTGGCAGAGCAATTTGTTATCCTAACTCCTGTTGAGGCAGAGCCTGAAGACCCCCTCATTGACAAACAACAGCAAGAGGACCCTCACTCTTCAGGGGTAGAACTGCCCCATAAGAGGCGACGTCTGGGAAAAGACCCCAAGAGTCAAGATGGCTATGGGGATCTGGTGAAGAAAGAAACTGAGAGGGCAGAGAAACAGATTTCTCTACCTGAGGAGCAGATTAAACTGACCTAGCTTCAACAGAGGGAAACAAAACTTCGCATTCGCCTCTTAGAAGAGAGGCTGAAAGATGCTGGCGTTGCACTTTCGGAGAAAGAAATGTGAAATTCTTGTTTTTGCACCTACCCATTTTTCTAACAGTTTGGAGTTTTTTTTTGGTGTTCTAATTGAAAAGATTTTATTGGTTAATTGTTTAATTTAGAATGGATATTGAGTGCGTTTACATGCGCTCAATAATCCGATCATATTCGGAATATGGCTGTTATCGGATTATTCAAATTGTCATGTAAACGCAATATTCCGAAAAGCTTTTTCGGAAAAAAGCAGTTATCGGAATATGAGAAATCCGATAACTACACCTGGATTTCTGCCGTGTTTTTCATTTTATTGGTTGCATGTAAACGGTTATTCCGATGTAGTTTGTTTTTTTTAAATCTGCGCATGTGCGTGTTTGACAGCAACAGCCATGGCAACAGCTACTCCGGATATTGTTAGTAACGTAACGCTAACGTCAAAACAGTTGAGAGAGGTCAGAGAGAGATGTCAACCAATGGGAGAAGTAATTTCTGGAGCGAGGAGGAAACCCTCCTGATGTTATCCGAAATAATAAAGAGGAATATACTTCATCTCATAGATGGGAAAAAAGTTAGAAACGCGGAAATAATGAGCATGTTTACATGCACTCAATAATGCTCTTATGGGTTTCGTCGTCATATGGTAAATGAATTCACAGATTCAGAATGGAGAGGCAACTTCAGTATGGCTCAGAGATCATTTATGAAACTTTGTGGTTTGGTACAGAACATAATGAGCCCTGACGAAGTGACAGTGCGTCCAGCTGTACCTCTTCAAATGCGAGTCGCAATAGCGCTGTACAAACTCGGTAGCTGCGGGGAGTACAGGCTGATAGCGAACCAGTTTGGTGTCCACAAGTCTACGGTCTGAATTGGTGAATTAATTTAGCACCACTCTCTCCCACCAGTCCTTGCTCTTAACGCGCATCCAGCACGACCGGGTCCTTTACAGTGCTGGAGGAAGGCCTATTCTGGGTCCAATAATCAGCGCTCTATGCCGACAAGCTTTTTCGAAGGCTTGTCAGAAGAAAGCCTCTGCTGTCATTATACCACAAATGTAAGCACCTGGAGTTTGCTAAATGTTACTGTAATTTAGATTGGAACTGGGTGCTATGGTCAGATGAAACAAAAATGTATCTTTTTAACAATAAATACCAAAGGTGGGTTTGGTGTAATAAGAGATGTAGTTATGCATAAAAGAGCCTTATCCTCACTGTGAAGTATGGTGGTGGACCTGTGAGGTTGTGGGGTCGTTTTTTCCAAAGGCCCTGGCAGCTTTGTTTGGATACATGGCATTATGGACTCCATCAAATACCAGGAGATTTTAAACCAAAATCTGGCTCCCCTTGCCAGAAGGCTAAACGTGGGTCATGGTTGGATCTTTCAGCAGGACAATGCACACCTGAATATCTACACAGAAATGGTTCACTGACCACAGAATGAAGGTTTTGCAATGGCCATCCCAGTCCCCTGACTTGAATCCCATTGGACACTTGTGGGGTGAGCTGGGGGGGGGGGGTCGACGACCAAGGACTCTGGAGAGGTTGTGTATGGAAAAATGGTCTCAAATCCCTTGCTATGCTATGTGTTCTCCAACCTCATCAAACATTACAGGAGGTGCTGTTATCTTTGCAAAGGGAGGTGCACAAAGTACTAAATACAGGGATGCCAATAATTGTGACACTCGTCTTTTTCAAAATAAGAATTGTTTTGCATTAAAGATTTGTTTTTCCTCTGATCAATGGTGTCACAATTAAACTATAGAATTTTCAAATTTTTCTGAGCATACAATACATTTGATAAACAACAAACTGAATTGTATCCTGCACTTTTTGCTCATATTAATTGAGGTTGCCAATAATTATGGTGGGCACTGTATGTGTTTATCCCAGGTATACGTTTTAAAACAATTTCCCATAATTATAGGTGACAGTGCACAGCTCATGGCAAGACAGATTAAATACAAAAACAAAAAAGAACATAGTCACAGAATAGTATCACTGTGTGGCTGAACATCAAGCTGAAAAACGTGCTAGATTACAAGCACGCAATGGTAATTGTTTCCATGAATGTGTGACAAGCTAACAATTAATGAATAATTAGATAACATACTATCTGAATGTAAGAATGCTTACAAGTCTTTGCAAATATAACAAAAGGTGTCTATATTTAGGCTATTTTTCATCAGTGTGGTTCAAACAAAAGACAATATGTTTACAGTGTGTTGAAAGTATTGGTCAACAAATTACGTATACTTTACCATTAATGGTTCTAATAGAATTATTTTAGGTTTTGTGGTGAGGTTGTATTATATTTTTACATTTGAAAATTGGTGTTTCACAGGATGGGTTAACAGTGAGAAATGGCCTGTTTCACAGGATGGGTTAACAGTGAGAAATGGCCTGTTTCACAGGATGGGTTAACAGTGAGAAATGGCCTGTTTCACAGGATGGGTTAACAGTGAGAAATGGCCTGTTCACAGAATGGGTTAACAGTGAGAATTGGTCTGTTTCACAGGATGGGTTAACAGTGAGAAATGGCCTGTTTCACAGGATGGGTTAACAGTGAGAAATGGCCTGTTTCACAGGATGGGTTAACAGTGAGAAATGGCCTGTTTCACAGGATGGGTTAACAGTGAGAAATGGCCTGTTTCACAGGATGGGTTAACAGTGAGAAATGGCCTGTTTCACAGGATGGGTTAACAGTGACAAATGGCCTTTTTCACAGGATGGGTTAACAGCGATGCATACTCAGCCTTGACCATACAGTACTTACACAATTGAAGAGTGTTTTTTTTCCTCCAAACCTCACCAAGACCAGTTTTGATAAGCCCTATGCTATTTTTCAAAGTGGGTATATTTTTTCTGATAAATGGTTAGATATTTGTAGTTTTACTTTTACACTATTATCGATTTTTTAAAATGCAACAACACTCCACAAATTGAAATGTTGATTTTGTAAAAATTGGTAAAAGTGGGCTGAGTGAGTTTTGGGGAAAAAATCTATTATTCTTATGATTTGTTTGAAATTTTGTTTAAATCCCATTCATGGATTGTAACTTAAGTGTGCTGAGTAAGTTACAATGTATAACGTCTGTTTGCATTAAAACATCTAAACTAAACGTGGGGAAACTGTTGTTTAAGCTCAATATGCCTATGTCTTAATCAGGAGTAAAGCCTGTCAGTACGGCACTGTCCATAATAATTTAAGAGGGCTGTGTTTTTTTGCCGTCTGAAGACAACAGAGGTTCAAGAGGGACATGAAACCCAAAACTGTGCAAGCTCTAAACTAGGAC
Organism: Ilyophis sp. 1 JC-2022; assembly: GCA_022702515.1. Taxonomy (NCBI): domain Eukaryota; kingdom Metazoa; phylum Chordata; class Actinopteri; order Anguilliformes; family Synaphobranchidae; genus Ilyophis; species Ilyophis sp. 1 JC-2022. The sequence continues at coordinate 25,099,063 of CM040406.1, read as the reverse complement.
TACGGACTCGGCCAGATTTGTTTGTTTTGAAAACATGTCAAAGTAAAGAAGAGAAAGATTTTGCGGTTGCAGTTTAAATTGCGTCAACGAGCGTGTGGGGGTTCAGCGAATCCGTGACGCATGAGCGAACGCCCCAGGTCCTCCCTTGTGTTTCTCACATGATTTTATAGAAGCTGGGACCGGAGGAGAGGCGCCGTTATGTGCTGATGGAGCATTGCATCGAAATGGTTGAACGGCGCAAAAGCTCGAGCCTGTTCTTAGTCTATGTCGTGGGGATTTGTGCAACACTCATCGGCCGGATCAATGGACAAACAGGCAAGGTGCCGTGGACGCAAGAGAAGGTAGCTTACCCTCAGCTTTCTTTTGAAATATTTTACAGTGAATAAGCCAGTATTGTTTATCCAGGGTTTTGTTTTCATTCTTTTTTAGAATATTTACTCTCAGAATTCGACATGAACATATAACATTTTTTCAAAATATAACTTGCTTTGTACGTTCAAACGTATTACCAATTGTAATGTAGTTACATTTCAAAGAATTGAAAAAAGCAGTTTCCCTTATAAATAATAATGATAATTAATTATTTGCATTTCGTTTTTAAAAGCATATTTTGTATTCGTACGGTTGAAGAGGTCTCTGTAGTTGTTGGTTGCGTGAAACACTCCAGTGACCTTAGGAACTGTTCCAGGGACCTTTTAATGTGGGAGGTTTCGTGTGCTTGTCTTCAATACCCGCATTTCAAACGGGGTGCTCTGACTACAACACACTCTCTCTGCTCTTGCTTTCCTCTGGTCTTCTTTTTGTCTTGTTGCTATGGCAGCACTGTCTTCATCATTGATCTACCAATTGCAGATCTTGGTATTTATAGATCCAGAGTTAGGCTAACCTTTTAACCCTTACCTCCGTTGGGTCGACAGCCAGATTTGATGTGAACCACTGTGCTGATACTTAGATATTCTCAGATCTAGTAGGCTATTATGCTATATGTTAAACTGCTGAAATCTATTTCACGTGCTGGTTCCCAAAGCAGGTCTTTGTGTAAAAAATGAAGACTACCAGCTGCAGTGGGGAGGGGTAACCAACGGCAGCACGAAATGGTCTGGTCTTTGTAACCATGTTATGCAGGTTGGGGCTGAGTGAAAAGCATCAATATGCCTACGTAGCCTATGTAGGCCTAGTTAGTATTTAGGAGATAAATAAAACATAATGGCTATCGCATCACTTGCACGTTATAATGACGTTATAATCTACGCTTTTATATGGGATTGTCGCGGTAATATTGTGAGTTCAGCCATTGAAATAAACGCTTCCCGCAGAGTTGCGGACCAAAAAGTAAAAACCACGCAGGGCACAGTAGGCCTACACTCAGTTGGGGGACGGGGAGGGTTAGGCAAATGTTCATCAGTCCACCGGAAACATGTGACCACCCAGTTTGAAAGTTCGCTCAGCTCTGACTGTCCAGCGATTTTCAGGACAACGGCCGCGGGAGAGCACACGACCTTTGAGACCAAACATAGCGCTTTAGGAGATCGATGGTGTGCCAGGCAGGGGTTCCGGGAATGGCTTAGCATAGCCTACCGCTCTGGGAAGATTACAATTCAAGTTCTTTGAAACCGGGCCAGAGATAGCATCGCATCGCATGCTGTTTTCTGGCTCCTATTCTTCACAAAAATACGTAAATTATAATGATTTCAGTCATGTTTTGCTTAGGCGAGATAAGACGTCACGGACCAATTAACTTGTCTGTCACCACCACACAATTCCACACGTTGTATTTCATGCAGTCCCAATGGGTGTAATTACGGACAAAATTGTATCTTATCCTAAGAGCTGTAGACCGCAGCCAAGACTCTGCCTGGTCTTGTCTGCTTCTGATCATTACAATGTTACCAACCACGTTACACAGTTTATAGGCTGCTACAGCTCCAATCCTAACCAATACTTTGGTGGGGTGACTCTGGCATATAGTTTGTCTTTGAAAAAGTGATTTTGTTATTTGTAAATCATGCTTTAGTTCAAAACATATTGCGATACATCAGAGCATTGTGTTTTGAAACGACGGTTCTGTCAAAATCATCCTTGGGTGACTTGCTCAATGTCTAATATGCAATATGAAGACAACAATGTATTTTGTAAGGCCACAGAAACCACACATGCTTAATGCATCACTCCGAAGCTGAACAAGAATGAACTGTTGTTGTGCCATGAGTATATATTTGAATATTGCCAGCTTTTTATTTCAAACATTTTTTGTCACATTTTTGTCTTCGCCAGCCATTCTGAATGCACAGTCGTAATTGTATGCCTGCCTTATAACCGCAATGTGCTGTGTCAATTTGGGAGCATATTCTAGGGCTGCTGTTCTCAAAACTATTTTCAGCCACTGCTTTTCACTGCAGTCGACCAGCTGTGCTGCATAGTCATTGCGTCGGTGGAGTGCACTTTATGCCCGGCCAAGGCAAAGGCTATGTCCGAATACGACCCATGTTCCCTGTCCACTGTCCCCTGTCCACTCAGACCCCTGTCTCCTCGCTTTGCAAGCAGTGTGCGAAAGAAATCTCGCAAAACTTTTTCCAAATTAGTGAGGAAGTAGTTCGTAATATTTATTTATTAATATTTTTATTGAGAATATCAGTCAGTTATTCTGACTGAAGATAGAATTAACAAAAATTTAAAAAAGAGTAGTTCATAATGTGAACCGATCTTGTATCATAGATATGCATATAGGTTCTATGTCTTTTATGCTTTTACTTCTGGGTTACTTACTGAAATTGTGCACCGTTCTGCTCCTGTATTCCCTCAACAAAACCCCGGAAATAAGGGGTTCATCCTGGTATTTTAAGTTCCCCCATTTGTGAGGAAAAGTTTTTTGACAAAGTGGACTCAAATATGCACCCTCAAAAGGGTGTAGGGGTCCTATTCGGACACAGCCTGTGCCTATTAAGGCCAGCTGTATTGTGGTACTTAATTGGCCATAGTGTTGCCCAGGGCAAGAGAGCATTGGTTCTTCTGACAAAGGATAATTTCTATCACCCATAAAGACTATAAAGAAACTTTATGAAGCTGAACTTTCTCATTATTTTAATGGAGCTCTCTTTCTGAGAAGCCTGTAGGTGATTCATAATTGTTCTAAAATAAACAGCACGTTTTACAAGTGGCTATTTTATCGCTCACTGAAATTATATTCTTTGGAAAGTTTCTTCTGCCTTCATTTATTCCTCAGACAGATTTACTTATTCCAGGTGTGGGGATGGAGGGCCATATCTGTTTCTGAACCTCTTGCCAATTTATTCTCTCAATTATTTAATCAGCCCAAACATTTACAGGGTCTGGCATTTCAGATAAATTCTTGATAAACTCATGAATGATAAATTCTTGATAAACTCATCTGGAAGTGGCTATTGTGTTCTTATACGAAGCTTTTACTGTGGTATAAAGTATGAGGGCTCCAGAATTGGTATATGCAGCTAATTAGCTAATTTTGGCAGGGCAATTGACAGAAACAAAATCCCCATACACGCCAGCCTTATAGGAACCTCTTACGTCGGACAAGGTGACGCCAAGTATTTCAGTGCATGGTTGTCCATCCATCCATTTTTAAATGCAGTTATTTAGTTTGTTACATTCTTTACAGCATATAAAACCCATTCATTTAGGGAAGAAAGCAGAAAATAGTTGTTATTTTGTTTGGTTCTTTGTGGTTACTAGGAAGAAGTTAGTTGCTCTGTAACCTGCACATGTTTTTTTTTTGGTGTCTTCTCTGAGAGGACAATACAGCAAACAAGTCACAAAGTTCACCAGAATTTCTCTTTTTTAGACAAGCTCGTGAGATTGATGTGCTGAAACAGGATTGCGCAACGATGGATTCGAGTCTGAATTTGAATTTGGGACTTTGCGCCAACTTCTGTTCTTAATTATTTAATGAACCCAATCATTTGCTTACTGTGACATTTTGATAGTCATGAGCTACAGCTGTCTTTGTGAAATGTTATATTGTGGTCAAATGCAGGCAGATTTCTGTGTAATGATTTCCTGGGGCGAATTCTAGAGCACTAATATGTTACATGAGCATTTTAAAAGAGAATTGGGACTGTAGTGAACTGTACTGATGCTTACTGTACAGGTACGGCTGAGAGCATGTATGCTGTGCTACATACTTGTTACAAAATGTGACCCCTCCGCCATCCAAGTGGAGCTAGTGTGCCCGCCTCCCTGACACACCCACAAAGCATCTCCTGAGTAGTGTTGCAAAATGTAACAAAAAAGGACAGAATGTGCGCACATCTAAAACTTGTAGACAGGTGCAGGGTAGATGAGTAGAAGCATAATAAAAATGAATTACCCGCACACTGTTGAAGAATGTTCCCGATAAGTGTTTAATGGAGACACAAACACAACGTTTCGACCACTTTGACTTTCTGGTTGAAACGTTGTGTCTGTGTCTTCATTAAACACTTACGGGGAGCATTCTTCAACAGTGTGCGGGTAATTAATTTTGCTTATGCAAAATGTAATTGCAAAATTGAACTTCCTGTTCAATAGACCAGACAAGAAAAAGTGGGAAACTTTGAGAAAATAGTTTTGGACAACACAAGCCACTTACTCCAGATAACTATTTGGCTACCTTCTTCAGATTTTGTTGAGAAAACTGGATTGTTAGCTAACTCAGAGGTTCCTAAATGTATTAATCTCAAGACCCCTAAGTGAAGTCAAAACAAAAACTCCCCAGTGGGGGATAAACATTCAAACAATTACAAAAAAACTCCCTGCTATGAAGAAATCTATAGAAGGAGAGCATATACTCTTCTGGCCAACTTTAAATAGAAAATATAAAGAACTCCTGTGAGTCCCTGAACCCCAGTTTGGGAACCCCTTGAATAGTTCATTGATTGTTAAGGCCAGCTAGAAAGTTACATATGTAATGAAACGCATTGCACCATGGGAGAGTGAGCTACGTGTTTGATCAGAAAGACTGAGAGGTAGTGATAAAACACTGCACTACCGAATGTATCAGTTCTCTAAATAATGCTTTGTTTTCACTGTCAAATATTTTGCCTTGAGCTATGATTCTCTTTCTCTAGTTAATAAAATAGCAAGTTCATAAATTTCTTTAAGGAGTTTCCAGTGTTGGAGCAACCAGGTAGTCACACAAATACACTCTGTTTGAAAGCAGCCTTTTCTCCTTTGTCATTGTATGCAAATAATCACAGAAATGGGGCTTTTTATAAAGACAAATAAGAATTCAGATGAATTATTATAGCTCAGTGTATTAAATTTGATGAACGTATTGGGGAAGTGGGAATATTTCACTGGTTACACACTTTAAAGAAGAACATTTCCTTTCCTTCTCTGTTGTAATTAGTCCATGAGGGGAACATCTTCATTTTAATACAGGGCTGTAGAGATATTCTACTTTTTGTATGCCAAGCTGGTTGATGCCTTGCCACGTGGAACTATGTTGCCGAATTTTGCAGAATAAATGCGCGGAATCTCATGTCAGAAGCACATGCAGTTTATTCTGAGTCCAGAAGTCACACAAGAATAAAGTGATTTGAAACGTACTTGAAGTGTCCGTTCATCACTTCTATCAGAGCGGGAAATGTCAGGTGCTGATAGAGTGAAAATCTATTTGTAGTTATTTCGATGAACATAAAAGTAAGGAACACGATGTTAAGGAATGTACAACAAGATGAATACACACTACAAAATAAAATCAGGGTAAAATGAATGTTGCTCTCAGTCTGGATTCTCCTCCTGATTGGCTGAGGTATTCGTAGATAGCTAAAAACCAATGTCCTCTGATTCTGCAATGCTTTAAATGAACAAGGCTTCTGTAATCTCTTCTTTTGTGGTGCTTAGGATAGTCTCACACAGATTTAAAGATTTGCACTTTTGTTTTTTTAATTTGTTCAATTTAACCTGAAATGATTTGTGGATATTACTTGTGGATTCGTTTTTGATTTTGGTGTGCTGGCATGTGCATCCTGCCAATTTACAGCACACCTGCCTTTAAAGACCACCCTGGTTATATTTAAAGCGCAGTGCAACATTCTTATTATTAAGGAACAAAATATTAAAATGTATGTAAATTCAGCGGATGTCAAATTTAGAAGAAGACATGGACATGCGAGTGTCAACAGTGAAAGGTCACCCACACTGCAAAAAATGTCTGCCTTAGTGTTTTAGTCTTGTAATGAGACTTAAAATCTTTTTTTTTTTCTTAAGTGGAAGCTTGTTTTAAGTTACTTTTTGCTTGACAAGTGAAACTATTTTACCCCTCTGGCAAGTCTTGAAATGGGTAAAACTATCTCACCCCACCCCAATCTTTTTGTTTTTATTTAACAAAAAAGTAAATAAGACAGAAATAAGATTCTTAAGTCTAAATATAAGATTAAAATGCTTGTTAAGATTTGGTTTTTGCAGTGTTCATCATCCCTTTGGAACTGTGACCATTTTTCCAAGAAACAGACTTTGCCAAGTAAATACTTTTTAGGGAAAAAGATTTTCAATGCTCCATAAGGAAGGATTTCCTCATTTTAATTAGCATACGCCGGGTTAGCTAAGGTAATATAACCACATATGATTTATTATGTGCAGCTGTTCCACCGATGCATGTACAAACTATCTCATAGCCCTGAGATAAGGCACAAATTAGGATCTGTGTAATATGGCTCTAGGGGCCTCTGGCATTTGGGACATTTCCAGACTGAATCACTGCTCAATCAGAGCCAGTAATCATGGCAAATTATCAAAAATCACAGTCAATAAATATGGATACTAATGTGTTTTATTTGGTGCATTTTCCCACGATCTCAAGCAACTTAGCTTAGCGACTGCTAGCTCAACAATATCAGTCAGGTTGTAGTTTTAGTTGTAGCCAATTAGTCATTCAGTGTAGCTGGATTTTACAGTGCGTGTGAAGAGCTCTGTTTAAGTAGGCAGATATGACAGAGCGGAGGAGTGTAGGTTTCAAGGTAATTACCCTTGTGAAGTGCTGTTTTCAGCCCAGCAGTCTCAGTCAGTGTTGCCTCCTTTCTCCTCTGCTCATCTTCCCCCACCTCTCTCTCACCCTTTTTTCCTCATCCTCTTCATTTTTCCACCTCCCTCATCCTCTTCATTTGAACACTTTGGTTTTGCTTAGCTACATTATCTTTATAGTCCTGCTATCTCCCTTTCCTATGTATAAAATGAACCTTGTTCCCCATATCACAAGCCTTTGACGAGGAGAGTTCTCTGTGTTCATTTAGCTATTTCGTTGTGTTAGCTAAATTACTTTCAGCTAATTACATAGGGTGACCATATTTTTGATTTAAAAAAAAAAGAGGACAGGGTTAGACGGGTGTTATGAACATAATACTAGACTATGTGTTTGTTTATATATGGTCAATGTAACAAGGAAATCCTAAACAGACATTTTAGGAATTTAAAAATCCTGCCTGGATGGATATTTTTGGTCCCAAAAAGAAGAAATGTCCGGGAAAAAGAGGACGTCTGGTCACCCTAAATTACATGCATGCATCCCTGCTGGCTCATATTATAACAAAATAATACAGATTTCACTAATGTGATGGCTACAAAATCACATGTAATCAGATAGATAGGTAGCTGATCTTTAATCTGAAGTGTGAGTCAACATCACATCTTTTACTTGCATATGAAAGCACAGCTTGTGGATGTCGTCGGTTTGGGAAATGGAAAAGCCGGGGATTCATCCACTATTGTGTACATGCAGGTGGGTGCAACACTGTGGTTAGTCAGGCTTAGTTTGTTCTTTCCTGCGCGAGCAGAAGAGCGAATTGTGACTGACGGAGGCAGATTACAGTATGATTATGCAGTTTTAAACAGAAACAGTCTCCATCGGCAACCAACTATGTTGGCAGAGCTGGATTTTTATCTGGCCTTAATCACTTTCATTGCCGTTCCCACATGGCCCCTCTCCTGTTCTGCATGAGACACTAGTGAACAGGGTGAACAGGACGCCAGCATGGGGTGCAATGGTTGTCGATGTGATGTGCCATTGGCCTCTGAATGTGTAGGATTTAGTCGAGTCAAGACCTGCGTGTAGTAAGCACCATGAGTAACATTGGTCCTGATTTTGATCCCTGACAGCTTAGATTCCCCCAAAATCACAGGTGTGAATTATGAACGGGAAAAGACTCGTTTATGAATCATTAACACTGCATAATTAGCTCAAGGCATTGCCCAGGGAGGGAGGGATTCAGTCAGCATTAGTCAGTAACTGTGGAATGAAACGGGGGGGATAGCGCCTCCTCTGGCCAACCGGGAGTGCACAATGTGCCCTCTCCAGCCATGTGTGTGGCGCACCCCTCCAGATGATGGCGTCCATTTTGTTTCGTTCCTGCAGCTATACCACAAGGCCAGCACCCTGACCGCCGATGACATCACACGCGTGCTGGCCCAGACGGACCTGGAGCGCATGTGGCAGAAGGACCTGCGGCCCATGCTGGTGACCCGTTACCCAAGCTCCTCTGGGAGTCTCTTTGTGCAGCAGGTCAGCATTTGGGGCGCAAGCACTGCGACACCGAGGGTGACGAAAACACATCCACAAAAACATCCGCATTCCTTCTCACACACAGCGATTCCCACTCACCCTCTCATTCACTCAAACATACACACTCTCTCTCTCACTTACTCTCAGATCCAAGCCGGTAGCTTGTTTTCACGCCTGTGGTTTGTTTCTGTTTACATACAGTATACAAGATTTAGAGATTTCACAAGTACTTTATTTATCTATATCCTCAGACCCAGAAATTCATTTTTGTACCCTGTAGGGGACTTGAGTCTCTGGTCTTAATTTCAAGAACCATATATTCTATGCTGAAACATACACCACAAGTGACCTTCAATAAAAATGTAATAAATAATATTTCTGCAACATGCTTTTGACACCTGTATTGCGTAAAAATGTTTTTAATGACGGCACTACACTGTGGTGCATGGATGAGCCTCATGGCCTAGAAACCGGACAGTGCCAGTGCAAATTTGTAAACAATTAAAAAATCTAAATGCTTAAACTTTTTTTCCCCAGGTCTCAGGAGGATATGAGCTTTGCTCATTGTTTTCCTTTTACACTAAACCAGTACTAAAAGATGTATTGCACAAAACATAAGACTCCAGCTGTTGTTATGTGGCTGTATTTCCCCAGCTCATCCGGAGCACGCTGGGGGCCCTCAAGGCAGGCTGGGAGTTGGAGGAGGACCGCTTCCAGTCCCACACCCCCTATGGCCCCATGACCTTCACCAACATCATCGCCACCCTCAACCCCTCCGCCAAGCGCCGCCTGGTGCTGGCCTGCCACTACGACTCCAAGTACTACCCCCCGCAGTGGCACGGGCGGGAGTTCGTCGCCGCCACCGACTCGGCCGTGCCCTGTGCCATGATGCTGGAGCTGGCACGCACCCTGGACCAGGAACTCAAGACCCACAAGGTGCATAGTGCAAGTACATCACCTTAGTAACATCTCTGCTGTTTAGCACCATGAGCAGAATGGATTACAGGAGGCTATCTAGGGTACATGATGGTGTGCGCCTTCCAAAACTGACAGATAATGGTGCAGCAAGGATAGGCCTACGATTGGCCATTACAAATTTGGCAGGGGTAGCTCATCCTGTTGAGCCACTGTTGGGTGAGTACCCAATACTCATCGTATGATGAGTGGCAGCTCCACAAGGCAAGACATCACCCAGCAATATCCTGTTTAATCCAGTAGGTGGCAGCACATGCTTTTGACATTTGGCTAAACAAGAAACTGGTACTTTTTAGTTCTGTGCATCTCAGGCATGTCCCTTGGAGTCATAAAAAAACACACGTTCTACATTTCTTCATCCGCACTTCCTTATTCAAGTAGTTTCAGGTTGACAACAGGATGTTCCAGTGCCTTCTGTGTTGCTGCACTTTGTCAAATGCTATTTGTCAATTCTGTGACTTCTGGGTGTCTCGTCCTATTCAGGCATTGTTGGATATGGATACCCAATCCTGTTTACAGGATTGCCAGCTATGGCAAGGTAGTGTCACCCAGAGAATGAGGGTCTCAGTTGGAAAGATTATGTGCGACGCATCACACACCAGTGATGTTCTCTGGTTGGTCAGGCAGCCTGCAGCCTGTCTGTTCCTGAATAGCCCTGGATTATTTCTTTGAAGCATACTGGCGGTGTTGAATGGTACCGAAACTAAGAATAGTTTTTCCAATGCCGATGAATGGAAGGCGCTCTAGTGAAAGGGTTCTTTAGAATAGAACAGCACACAATTAAAATGTGTTAACGTTAAAAAAGTAATTATTCTGCAAATAAGGACTCATGGTAATACATTACAAATACATCAATGACATATCATATGACATGCAGTAACATTACCAACATCACCATTAAGAGCTTTATTAAGTTCAATTAAGTTTTGGTCACTATAGTAAGAATGTAAAGAGGATATTGCATTAAAATAAACATCAAGTTGAGAGTCATTTTTCTATTAAGCAGTATCATTTTAGGAATAAATGTAGACGGTGTTTGTTTAAAACAGTGTGTCTGGTGGAGGGTCTATTCACAGTACACCACTCCCGTGTTTTTGTTACCATGGAAGCAGATATCAAATGTCAGGGGTGAACCCAGGCCAGGTTGAGGGGCCTTGTTTGTTTGACACCACTGTCAGTGATCCTGGCAACCTCTGGTAAACAGGCAGAATTCAGATTAATCATTCACAAATCCAGTTTCAGTGATACTCAAAGAGAGAGACAATAAATGGAGCAGGATTATTCATTTACGTGCATTAATTTAGCTAGGATTCCCAAACTTTCCCAGTTAGTAACCCAGTTGATGTGTTAATGCACTATGACACGCCCCATATTACATGACCTAGCATGTTCAACATTTTTTTCACATATGTCAAAACAAGTGCATATACACTCTAACTGTGGTTTAACAGTGTGTAACCAATGGGTATAAATGTCTATGGGTAGTGTAAAATACTGCAAGATGTTTATTTTCCTTTTTGTTTTTATTAAAAAATTGAGGCGAATTATATTCAATTCCCTCCCCAATCTGGAATGTCGAACTGTCTGTAACCGCAGTTGCGTTCCATTCGTGAAGCACCTTGCCAATTTGGGAAAGCTGGAACACCCACTGCTCTCCTCCGAAACACGTGCTGTCCTACAGCTGCTTTTTTTCGCGTCGCGGACCGCAGTTAAACTCCGACGGAGCAGTGTCAGAGGAGGGACCTTTCATATGCGGCTTTGACATGCAGTCTTACGAGCACCCTTTTCGACCAGCGGGGGTCGCCCAAGAGCGATGAAATGCGGACCCCTGTCCGACTGAATCCTCCCGTACCCTGGGTGACATAGGCACCAATTATGCGTCGCCCTGCGAAGCCCTGCGCCCACATTTGGCACTGGCGCGATCTGGATTCAATCCGAGGCCGTGAGACTCATCCATGCACCACAGTGTGGTGCCTTGTCCATCCAGCCGCCCCAGTTATTTAGCAGAAATTCTTATCCAGATTGCTTTGTAGGATAATGCACACAATAAAGCGTGGTGAAATGTACAGTAAGTGTTACTATATAAAGCATAGGAACATTGCCATTTGGAAAGAGACAAGCCAAGAGAAAAAGTGCTATTGCATCAACAGCATATCTCACTTGTAATCAGAATACAGTGTATGAATACAAAATATTGCTCCAAATGGAGCTATTCATTCAGGCTCTTTTAGTGCATGGACGTAATCAGGTAAATGTGTGTTCTCCTAATACAACTGCCCCAGCAGTCATGTAATGTCATGAGCGCTTGTTAACATTTTTAGGTAATCCTGCAAAACTCTCACACTTGTACACTCTAAAGTCTAAACCTATCAACTGTGCTTTGCCAAAAAGTCCATAAACAGTACGTACTAGATATTGTGATATATGCACATTATAGTATAGGAACTGGACTTGTAACTGAAAGGTTGCAGGTTCGATTCCCAGGTAGGACACTGTTGTTGTACCCTTGAGCAAGGTACTTACCAGCTGTATAAATGGATAAATATAAACAAAAATGCTAAGAAGTTGTGTAAGTCGCTCTGGATAAGAGTGTCTGCTAAGTGCCTGTAATGTAATGTAATGTAGTCATCTGTAAAGTGATGTCCTATTTAATCCAGTAGGTGGCAGCACATGTTTTTGACAACAGACTTATTTGCTCTTTGACGTCAATTAGGCTAAGCATTAGGGTCTCATGGTTTTTTTTTGTGTTTTTTTTTAGTTTTGTGTGTATCTCAGGCATTGTGTGTGGAGTCAGCAAGAAAAGTAATATCACAAATATTCTATGTCTTCATCTGCACTTTCTTATTCAAGAAGGTTCCGGTTGACAACACAAGGTTTCAGTGCTGTCTGTGATGCTGCGCTTTCTATTGATGTTCTGGCTGCCACCACACCCAATTATGAATATTTATAATGGTCCAGCAAATCAGAACACTTAACATTGTGAAGTTCCGTCTCTACTGTTGAAGCTAAATTGAGTTGATGCATCTCGAGGCATGACCAAGGACAATACTGGTGGTATGTTCTGCTCATGGATATGGCTCTGTATGAATATTCAGGAGAAATGTAATATTGTACCAGAAACTCCCATAACCAACTGGAACCTTCCAGAAAAATGAAGTGAGGCAGGAAGGAATATAGGAGCCGTCCATGAGGGTACCATAGACAATCTGTACTAGATTTTTCATCATATAGAGTTGCTTTCTGGTTAGTGTACTGACAAGCTGTGGTAATGCAGCACACCATCTGATTAGTATATAGACATTCTGTGGTAAGAATCTGTTTTGATGGATTCCACTTTCTCAGGGCTCTGAGCAAGACCTGACGCTGCAGCTGCTGTTTTTCGACGGGGAAGAGGCACTGTTCCAGTGGACCTCCTCTGACTCTCTGTACGGCTCCCGTCACCTGGCGCAGAAGATGGAGAACACCCCACACCCACCCGGTGCCAATGACACCAACCAGCTGCAAGGCATTGTAGGTCTCCCCATGCTCACCCACACACACACACACACACAAACACACACACACACACATACACACACCAGCTATGTTCACACAAAAGCACATGCTCACACTCGTACTCATACACTCATCAGCATTTCAAAGCTACAAACAATACCACGGCTGCGTCCCAATACTCGAAAAATGCACCCTCCCTTCCTCCACTACCACCTCCTCTACTCCGTGCCCCGGAAACGGGTATTTGTGTTTTAATCTAATGCCGCTGATTACATCTTAATTACGTATTAATGGTTACATATTAATGAATGTCTTGAAGGCAAACCGCAATTCAGACAGACGTTCAGACAGTTTTGCAAAGTTTTGCACTTCCGGAAGTGGAGGAAGGGAGGTGGGGAGTGAAGAATATTGGGACGCACCCCATATGTCTGCTCTCACACACTCCTCTCTCCCTGGTACCCGTTCATTTATCCACTTCTGCCGGTTTAACCAATGATTATGCTCATTACAAAATGTCTTCCCACAATGCTCCTGTGTGTCACAAATTACCAATCAAAAAGAGATTCGATAAAATGTAAAAGATAGGTTTGTGAAGGGCCCTCGTGCAAAGGCATTATGGTTGCACTGTGAGGTTGTGCTCGGGGCAGCAGGGTCAGAAGAGCACAGCCTCGCAGGAAGACTAACATGATGTCACCCATCACTCCAAAGGCCTGTGTGTGAAATGCGGGGAGGGGGGGTTGTTATCCCTGGTGACCTTTTAAAATCTTCACACAAAACTCAAGTCTTCCCAAGCTGCCACACACTGACACACACACACACACACACAAGATAAGGTACTCCCTATTTGTCTGCTGTACTGCTGGGCATCACTCGGGTCTCGTTATAACTAAACTAAGGTCAAAGGTCAACGTGAACCCCGGTGCAGCCCTTCTGTGGGGCTTTTCATTTGGGGTGCCCATTTTCCTTAATTTCCTCCATTCCAGGATCTGTTTATACTGCTGGATTTGATTGGTGCCCCCACCCCACAATTTGGCAACCACTTCACCAACACAGCCGGTTGGTTCACCAGGCTCAAGAACATTGGTGAGTCTCACCACAGGTTCTCTATACCAAACAGATGGTTAGCTCCTAATTTCCCTATATACTCTGCATTTCCTTATGTAAGTGGAAAATCAGAACACTATACTATACATTTTAGCAATAACAGAGGCAGATCTTTCAGTATTAAAACACAGTGCTGATAATCTGGTTAATGTGAAGGCAAACTTCCACTTTGTTCTACAAAATATTATCTGTAGTATCCAGATAGTAAGTTCTGTAAACTCTACTTCCTTACTCAAGCAGGATCTCATTGTTAACAGGAGTGTAGAGTGCAATATTAGTTTATGAATATTCATGAAGTGGCTTGTCCAAGGAGAGAACAACAATGCCTCCTATATTATTCTTGGCCATGCCTCTTCATGAATATTCAGAAGATAAATCAAATTGGAATGTTTTTGTACATGGTTCTGATAAACATAAAGTCCTCCCACACAGTTGTGTTGCATGTTCTTGTTTTGGTGAGTCAACCAAATAATAAATAAAATGTAAAGAAAATGTGTCCATACAACATAGACATGCATATCTATACAAAATATTAAATGAATATGTATTCATTGTCAGTCACTGGTGTTGTTTTATAATGGTGAAGTTTAAAGATTCAAAATTATCCACAATAGTTTTCATAAAGACCACTAATGGTATGACAACTTAATAGCATGTGTAACAATGAAATTACTTGAGATAGACACCAGATCACACACACTTTTAAAGACTATTTATTAGTTTCATGTATGAGATGTGAGAACACAGACACAAAGCTAAGTTGATTCAGACATATTCTTCCCAAAACTTTTCTTTCGAAACTACAGTAGGCTGCACTGCACACGCTGTAACATAAAGGCAACAGCTTTACACATCCACAGGTGGGCAGTAGTTCGTTTTTTTTAATAAAACTAAATATGACGCATTACTACAAACATTACACATTTAATTCAATGTTTATGTGGGCTGGGATATGTCTGGAAAACATCAAGACCACTGAAAAGTAGACTTTGGGAACACAAAAACATTATTTGGCCAAAGCAAGACACATGCCCAGTAGCCAGACATCTACAGAAGGAATCTCCCCCACTGGCAAGAATAAGGTTTATGCATGTAGAAAAGGCAACCCTTAGCCATAGAAGGGAAAGTGTAGAAAAAATATTATAAAAGGAAGTCTTCTGGCAGCACACATTGGCCACTAATTCCTTTTGGAAACGATGAGGATTTAGAGCACTTATATTTAAATCTGCACTTAAACTATGAAACTGTGTAATTGACATTGATTGACTAAATAATCAGTTGCAATGAGTTACAGCACAGAGCTTCCCCATTATTAAAACATCCTTTACTGACAATTCATTTTCACGCTAAGGTTTGACTGGAAATTAAATGTTTTTGGCAAATTTAAATGCGCTCTTAGGCGCAGACATACTTTCATTATATGCATTATGCAAGTGATACGAGCAAATCAGAAAAGAGGCTCCGCCTTCCTCTGACATCACCCTCATGGTTGTCTCTCGGTCCCGCAGAGGGCCGACTGCACACCATGGGCCAGCTGGAGGAGCACCCAAATGAGGTGCAGTACTTCTGGCCCGACGTGCAGGTTCATCCGGTGGTGGATGACCACAGGCCTTTCCTGAACAGGGGTAAAAATCTACTTCAGAAACCCTCGCTTGCATTTCTCTTATACCGAGCACCACCCGTACTCCCCCTCAACTCAACCCCCCACCCCACCCACGCCACATCCTTTGTTGTTTCCCCCAAACAAGTCTATTTTTTTTCTTTAGCCTAGCATTGATTGCTGCCTCTTTTGTGTACAAATGTTCTCTCAGTTTTTATGACCCAGGGTAGGCCGTTCTTGCCTGCTCATCGTAATGTTGTGATGTTCTGTGTACAGTATGTTTCGTATTTATTGTGTCTTTTGGTAATCTCTCTTGGGCAGCGGTCCCCAACCCTGTTCCTGGAGATCTACCGTCCTGAAGGTTTTCACTTCAACTCTAACAAAGCACCCCTCGTTCAACAGCAAGAGATCTCGTTGAGCTGCTAATTAGTAGAATCAGGTGTGCCAAATTAGGGTTGAAATGAAAACCTACAGGACAATAGGTCTGCAGGAGCAGGGTTGGGGACATTAGCCAATCAAAATCGACGTGTTTCCGGGCTGATTACGGCCGTGTGCTGATCTCTCGTCATGTAAGACATTTGCAGTGCATGAAATCTGGTGGTGGGGTGTTTGGGAGTAAAGAATAGACAGGAAGAGGAATTGACCGTCCACCGCTTTCTGGCTGTCTCCTGCAGGGGTTCGAGTTCTCCACCTCATCCCCACGCCTTTCCCCTCGGTCTGGCATACCTTCGACGACAACGAGCAGAACCTGGACCGGCCCACTATCAAGAACCTCAACAAGATCATGCAGGTGTTTGTGCTGGAGTACTTGAAGAAGTGACTCCGCCATCGAAACAGGGTCAGGGGCCTGCTGGGGTTACCGCCGTGGACCTCGCGGGCCATTGCCACCTGAATCCTCAACCCTCATGTAGACTGTACTTATTTATAGCACACTGCCTTTACCTTCTTTATTCTCTCTGTACAGCATCACTATACCCACAATTCTGCTGTGGAAATCAGGGAGATCACTAACCCATTTGGTTTGTAGTCAGAGGTCTGTGATAGAAGTGCCCACACTTTTTCTACTCCGTGGTGTTAATGTAGTTTGCATTGACACGTTGAAGTGAAATGTGCGTAAACGTAGAGTAAACGTAGGTGCCATGTACAAACCAAACGATTTGCCCGACTGCAAAGAAGGATGTGACAGTTCTCAAAGGGAATGTTTCATAAAAGTATCGCACTGATGCTCATTGTACACAATGTCAGACACGAACGTTTTGCGAAAATAGCAATAAAATAGGAGTTTAGCATCATAGCCTGACCAATCCCTTTTTGAACTGTGCCCTATGTTAAATCATTTTTTCAACCAAATTCAAATCAACATTGTAATTATGTACAACAAGTGGTTTAAGAACAGAGAAAAACCTATAACTGGTGGGTAAAAGTAATTTTGCATTACAAATAATAGTGTCAGTGGTGGAGTTGCCTGTATTACACAGATTGTAACCTCTGTTTTGATGTGATGAGAACTGTATTAAATGTGATTCTTCCTGTGATCTATCACTTCTTGCATCTGTCCTGTCTGTGACTTTGCCAGAAATACCTGTTCTACAACTGTCGCCTTAATCATAAAGCACCCCTTTTTGAAACGGGGCTCTTTACTGATTGTGTCTACTCTTATGCCAATGTTATATGTGTGCCAAAAGTTTGGAGGACGGGGAAATGAAAAAAAAAAATATTAAAAAATAATTAAAAGAATAAAGTTTAAAAGGAAAATAATTAGCGGTGGTTTGCTTCGTCTGCTTGTGTCATTTCTCCGGTTTTTTTTTCCGGCAAGTAGGCTACTGCTGGCTGGTCCTGCGGTGTTGCGAAACCGATAGGGCAGTGTTGCGAAACCGATTTGATCCCGCGTTTCTGGGGAGGGCGGCTCCGATTTTAATATTAACAGGGAAGGAATTTGACGCAGCTGTGTCTGGCGCAGAGGCTCCTTACCGCGCGCATTCCTGAAAAGCTTCACCGCCGTACGCAGCCAGGCCTCGGAGCCCGCGGAAAAACCTACAGGGAGGCTCCCCCTCTGCCCAGTCAAAGCTACTGCCGCTACTTACAAACCAGGGTGCATCCTGAACAGTGGAAACCAGTGGAGACCAGGAAATTACTTTGTCTTTGTTATTAGCAGGGCCTCATGCTGCCTACTGGAAAATATTTCATACAAATTTCTAGAAAGTGCAGGCTTCACCCCTCCTTTAAAATCCTTGAAAGTCCTTGAAAATAAACTCAATGACTCAATGACAGCGATCAGTTCTCATTTATAGTTAATTTGGAATAAAAGTGGCTATGAATGCATAGGGTCGTATAGCCAATCAGATATTGGGGGTGATTAGGTGGCCAGATGTAGAAAGTCAGTTTTTCTCTGAATTTGACCAGGATGCTAGGGATAACACCCGTATCTGTTTAAAAATTTCCATGGGATCTTTAATGATCACAGTGAGTCAGGACCTCTCTTTAACATCGCATCCTCCTACGTTGCTCCATCACTGTGCTGAGGAATTCAGTTTTCCATTCGATCCAGAGAGAAGAGTGCCCCCTACACCAACACCTCTTCCTGAACAGTTTAGTTTTCCTCAGGAGGTCTCTCGTCCAAGTGCTAACCACGCCCACACCCGCTTAGCTTGAACAGTTAGCCATGAGAAGGGTATAGGGTGGTATTATATAAATCACACTTAAAAAACAGATCAAAATCCACATTCTACTCAAAGTGAAAAGCTCAGATACAGATCTCTTGAAAGGGTGTGAGAATTGCAGATAAAGTTTCCCATTTATTGAAATGTGTATGAGGTCCATAGGTGTCCCATTCCTATCGCAACACCGTGAAAGATTGCTCCGCAATTAACCTTGTCTACGTCAGAAAAGCAAAACTTCAAAGGCCTTCAAAGGCTTTCTTGTCACCACTGTTTTTTTATGGGTGTGATTCATCCATCTTTGGCATTTTGGGAGGGAAAAGAAGAATATTTTTGACATTCTTGCGGCCGTGCCAAAGCAATGCGCTCCGAGAGCTTTTGCTTCTTGTTTTGGAAGGAAGCGTGTGTTTCTATTGAAATCTCTTAAGCAAACAGGAAGCGATGGCTACCGCCGGTCACCATCCTCAGTTTAGCCCAGCTGGATCTGAAAAGGTGTTTCCCCTGCATGCTTGGAGGAGGAGAGGGGGGTTAGGAGAATATTTCATGCGGAGCTGGAGGAGGGTGGGGGGGGGGGCGGGCTTCTCGCAGGGCTACCATGACCTGTTCTCAGCTCCAACAGGAAGTTCCTCACTGGACAACAATCCCATGATTCATTATTGCCTTTAGGGCCCACCCCACTGAAATCCCCTCCCAAACTCAGAAATTCCCAAGGATTCACTGTATTGTTCCATCTATGAATGGAATGTCCCTTGCTCCTACCCATGGTGGATTCAGAAACATCAAAAACACCTAGCAACATCTAGGGGAGTCGTCCTTTAGCTGGGCTTTGCAGGCACTGTTCCCTCATCTTGGTTATGTTATGTTATCCATCTAGTATGTTAGCAATATCCCGCACTGTAGGCTACGTAACACAGGTCAATGAGTATTTAGAGAAATTTTCTGCATAAGCCGACTTGAATTTCTTGTTGTTCACAATCGGATCATGAACTGTCCAACCATAGTGCCAATTTTATGCCAGTGTGTATACATTTGTTTTACTAATACAAGAACGGCCCAGAGTATCTTGTGTGATCTCTCCGATTATGGCATGTCAAATATCTGTCCTGTGTGTGTGTGTGTTTGTGTGTGTAATTTAATCACATGTATGGTCCAGTGCATTTTTGGAATGAGGGATCGTTGACCTCAATACTCTCTGTGGTTCAGTAAGAACCCAGTGGAATCTGACACAACAGCCTGTTTTTCCCAGCTCAACTCAACAGCATTGTGATAATCCAATGTGTGGAAATTGGGATTTCACGCCTTTTTATGCACGGAACGCATTTGCCATAACTCACCCTCGCGGTGTTTAATTTTATTCAACGCTGAGCTGCTGGAGAGCTTTCCGTACACTCTGGGGGTAAATACTGCAGCTTGGACTCTCATCTCACCGACTCTTATCTTCGTTTGTCATCGTACCCACTGCTGCTCGTCAGGTTCATGTACACAGGTGTTTTTGCGTATCGACTCCAAGCGTGTAGTGAAAGGTTTCATAGAAATTCACTCCGATTCCAGAGACGGCGTCGTTTTCCTTCCATCTCATTTGTTTGCACACAAACGCCCCCTTTCCACTCTAACACACGAACCTACCACCAACACACACACACACACACACACACCTGCATATGCACTTACACACAAGCATGCATAAACATGCACACACATACACACAAAGTCAGAGCTCCAGCACCACAAAGGTAATAATGCCCCACCTTGAGAGCAGTTTAAGACACATCTCTCCCCTCCCCCTGTCTCTTACACTGTGAGTTAAAGTACTCACAAATTCAGATCTTTGTTTGGCCTGAGTGTATTTCTGAGTGTATACAGCTCTGCAATATAGAATACTAAGGTAATATAAAGCCAGCTGTAATTTTCTTTGGTGCATTTTAGCATTAGCACTGGCATACAGCATCACGACTTGCAGGGAAGTTATAGTTTTTCGTGACAAATTGATAAGAGGGAGTCCTGCATTGTCAAGGATGGCGTAACTTGTTCCATTCAGAGGCTCCGGTACACAGCAAAGAGCATCGTCCCACATCAGGCATGTTGTGAGGCCAAGGTGGGCGATGCTAGCTCTCGTCTTATGGCCATACACATCACCAACCTTTAGAAAATAACTAGAAGTTCTGTTGTTGATGTCTTTATGAACAGTACTAAGCTGCAGGGCCACAGCCCTATAGTCTCAAAGGGAAACAAAGCAAATAGCCTGAAATGTTCCGTTCCTAAACGGGCATTTCATTCAAGTCCCATTATTAACCTGGTCAGGTGGTTATAAGATATTTGCAGCTTGTTTTTAAACGGCAAACCGAGACTCGCCACCCAAAAACAAGATGGCCGTTCAATGAATGGTGTGCACTGGTGTTAACTTTAGAACAAGAGCATGCCTGCTCTTTCCTCATCTGCTCATCAACAGTCAGACCAGGCACATCCATCCAGCTCAATGTTCAGGTGTGCAAACAGACCCACCCACAACAAGATATTACCTGCCTTTAAAACAGTTCTCTATACCACTGTGTTTAGAACAGGGGTGCCCAATCTTATCTGAAAAGAACAGATGTGGGTGCATGGTTTTGTTTTAGTCCAGCAGTAAGACACCTGATTCTACTTAGCAAGGTCTTGATTGAAGACCATGATTAGTTAATTACTTGAATCAGGTGTCATATAGTGCTGGGCCAAAACAAAAACCTCCACCCGTATCGGCCCTTTTCGGATAAGATCGGACACCCTTGGTTTAGAGCAAAAGTTCTTCCTTTGTTTCCAGATTTACTTCATAATGACCATTGGGAGATTTCTGTACCGTATTCCTAAACTCGAAATTGTGAACTGAAAAACAGTGTAACTCTATCACACCCATTTCACTCTTAGATTTAACATTCCAAACAACACATCAGAAAATAACTGAATAATTTTTTTCCCTAGAGGGAAAGCTTGATTGTAACACCTGTATGCGTCCATGCAAGTTAACACAGGGAAGGCTTCTGTTCTTGGAAAAGCACAAAGAGAAATGCAGAACTAATTTTAGCAGTGATCTTTGCAGGGTTTTATGACCTGCCAATAATCTGATGTGTGCCGAGGTATAATTGATGCAAACAAGGCACAGCTTGCAATTTGCATTTGTGCAAAGAAGAAAGGGACTCCCCCTTGGCGGAGTGCCAATGGAGAGAAGGAGATATCATTTGTGCTGGTAACCAACCGTTTCTTTGACCTTAAGGACACCGCTGGGTAAATACTTTCCCCACCGCACAGTCACCTAGCGTAAACAGAGCTACCTGCTACCTATCAAAACAAAAAGGCACTAGTTAACTAGCTGAGTGGGCGATGTTAGGGACATGATAATACACTGCTCTGGCTGATTTCGGCTGGGGAGTGGATGGTTATATAATTGAATAGGATTGAATTATTGATTTGGACTTGTATCGATAACGGACTCGGATATGAATTTGGACTATGAAATTGGATTATGAGTAGATTTAATAAATAAAGGTTTTTCTTTTTTAACCCCCTAAAGAAAGGCACTAGCTCAGGGGTGGGCAACTCCAGGCCTCGCGGGCCGGTGTGTATGCAGGTTTTTGCTGCCGCCAGTTAACAATTATTGAATTAGCCCAATCGTTTACATGATCTGATATTTTAATCTACATATCCGCGATATGAACAGCAGCTGATGAATGTTCTTGTGCCGGTATGCGTGTATTGTAGCGTTTTATCGTTCTGTAATTTACGAGTGAATCGGTGATTGTGTGTATGACTAATTAGCTGATTGAGCCGTGGTAACTGGTGGCAGTAAAAACATGCATACACACCGGCCCGCGAGGCCTGGAGTTGCCCACCCCTGCACTAGCTACTTCTGTCACAGTGTTTCATTCTGCATCAGGCTGGGAATAAAATCACGGACGCAGAAACCGTTGAGGTCCACGTGTCACAAGCACTCACAACATCCTTAGGACTGGCCCTGAGGTTTAGTTTACCCTTGCCTCGGGTGTGGTGGGCAAGGCCGCTTTGTTTTTGTTGTTTTTTGTCCTCTTCCATCTTCCCATGAGAAAAAGTATAAACTTCTGAAGAAAAAAAGAGAGCCGACACCCAAAAGAAACCAAAATTGGTCCCTTGAGATTTTTCACTTTAGTTCACACAGTGGGAGGTTTACACAAACCTAGGAGGTTCATGAACCTAGATGGGTTGTGTAAACAGTTAAATTATTGTTTGTATTATTAATGTCAAGCATTTGATATAATGTATATAGACTTACTGCAATATGTAAGTACTGTATGTGAAACTCATACCATATCCAAAAAAGACCAATCATTCTTTCATATATAGAAAAGGGGCTGAAATGTACTGTATAACTTTTTAATATGTTCCCGCCGAAATGTAATATTGTGCACATGATTGAAATTAATCAGTGGCCATGTGGATAGGGCCACTGACAGGGGTTTATAAGTATGATTGGGCAGTCCAAAATGGGAGAAAAGTTCAAATACCGGATAAAAAATAATTAATTAATTTATCCAGCTAGATAAACACTGAAGCAATTTAGGTTAAATTATCTTCTCAAGAGTACAACAGTAGTGTTCTACCTGGGAATTAACACAGCAAATTTTAGATGGCAAGCCCAGTCCCTTACCCATTATACTACACTGCCACCAAAAAGGTTAAAAAGGGCTAATAAAACCCTAACTCCTTGTTTAGCTTTATGTTGGTTCCTTGCCACACAACTCCTTGCTTAGTTTTGGGTTGGTTCCTTGCCACACAACTCCTTGCTTAGCTTTGGGTTGGTTCCTTGCCACACAACTCCTTGCTTAGCTTTGGGTTGGTTCCTTGCCAAACAAATGACAATGTCCAAGGATCCATTGTCAGGTCCATAGTCACAGGGTTTTTACATAATCGGAGCCACCTCCAATCACCTCCACGCACTAATTGGGTTCAGCTGTCAAGACAAGGTCATGCCATAAATCACTGCGAAGTACAAAGACAACCATGGGGTTTACAGGCTTTCACCTGTAATCCCATTGCCTTCATTAGTGTCATTAGGCCAAAAGTGCTCAAGGTCAAGGGCTATGGGCTTTCAGCAGGGGAAGGTAATCGGGTTACAAGTGCTTTTGCATCTCGTGGGTGCAATACTCCTGCCTCCTACAGATGGAGCCATTCAGTGAACTAAAAGTTCTAGTTCAAATTATTTCGTTTTCTTGCGTTTATACCACACTCCCCTGAATGCCTTGATACCCACCCACCATTGTAAAGCCAGCAGGTTGTTCGAAACTTCTGCATTTGAAACATCCTTAATTTCACTCAGAAACTGTTTGTGCTAATAGAAAACATGTACTAAAATTCAGATAACATCCTCCAAATTTAAGACCTGGCAATGTTTTTGTCCCCTGTACGGGACATGTGTCTCGGGTCTTAATCTCAAAACTCATATTTAATTATGCTGAAATTTACAATGGACATAAAAAAATAGATAATAGTTTCACTGCAGCACGTTTTTGTCATCCAAGACACTGTCCAAGACAGATTGGCTACTCTGCCGGCTCTCAGTAGGATAAAAAAAACTGCAGAAAGCAAACATTTAGTAGTGCTCAAAGGTGATTTGAAACAAGTTCTCTATGTGGTCTTCAGGCTAGTTTTTCAGTCACTTACATTTAAGAGCATAGGCAGGTACAAAGGCAGCGGAGGAATCCAAAATTGTGGCTACAATATTCTCTATAAAACCGATGGCGGAGTCCATGACTTCACATTGTGCGCAGATTCTAACAAAAGCGGCGGGCTCGACGTCCTTGGCATAGCCAAAAAGTCGGCTTATGAAACCTGTAAAACAAAAAATAATAAACGAACAAACCGTGAAAAAAACATCAAGTGAACGCAATTACAGTTTTCAAATGAGTGAAATCTATAGCGTTGAAGAAAAAAAATTCTAAATTTTAAAATGACCTGTTTTAAAAGGAAAAGTATATTGCTTCAATCTTCATTGATATTTTCTAGTGAGACAAACACGTTGGTTAAGTTCGCTCCTCCCCTCCGTTGAAAGAAAGTGCAACCTGAGAGAAATTCCCTCTCGATGCTGCTTCGTTGATCATAGCCATGAGCGTTGTCATTCGGTTTGTGCGCATCGAGGAGGCAGCATGGAGTAGTCTAACTTGTTTGCTTTTGAGAGCTTTCCAGTTTGTTGTGGCTATGGGAATATGTTTAACGCTTGGACAGCGACAATCATATAATTAAGTGCGACTAACGCTGGGTGAGGTATTTTCTTCAGCATTGCGATTTAAAGTGTATTAACTGAAGATACACAAGATGGACCCGATAACTAAGTGGTCGCCCAAACAAGTTGTCGATTGGATGAAAGGTAGGCTACGTTTTTGCAATGTTTTTGTTACATGGTGTGAACGAGATATTGTTTTTTTGTTTGTTTGTTTTTTACAAAACAGTGAATTGCAATGACAAACGATAGCCTATGCAAATGACACATTGAACAGCACCTTTCCCGTATGATGCCTTTGTTTACTTTTAAGAGTTTTGTTGAAACCGATAAAAGCTATGTCGATAACTGGCGGAACGTTCGATACATTTTGGCTTATGTTGGTTGTTTCAAGCAAGTTCTTTCTAAGTGTTTGCTTGACGAAAGTAATTATCTTTGATCTCCGTAAAAGTGACATTTTATTCCTGTTTATAAATTTGTATGTCATGCTAGCCTTATGCCGGTCTAACTTTGCATTAATTTCTAAACTTCTTAAACGCATGGCTAAATACACAAATAAAAATAACCAAAACCATATAAGCTCATAGTTTTGTCAAAATTATCAAGAAAAAAACAACTTGAAATATTTTAGTTTTGAGCGCCTGTTTACTTTCAATACACGTGCCCACAAGTTGTCCAAAATGTGTTATGGGTAATTGGGTTATGTTTGTGCTACTGATGTTTTGTTTCAGCATTTTTGTGTCTAATATGTTTGTTACATTTGTGTGAAAAACATTCACAAGCCGATGACCAAATAATATCTGTGTAACTAGAAACGATGGTAGGCTATGGCTTGTTTTTTGGGGGTATGTCTTCTTTCAGCAGCTGGATTGATCGCGATTTGGTTTCCAGAAATGCTTGATTTAGTGTAAAAATGGACATATAGTAGCTTTTACCATAAATTGCCACAGAGCGCATAACCGAATACGATTGCCAGCTTTAAAAAATGCAAATCATCAGAGGGGATGACAATGGAGGGATCCAATGGAAAATTTGTAAAAAACGGAAGAAAATTCACGAAAACAGCGGGATATGCAGAGGATTACGGTATAAGTACATAGGCTAACAAAAACAAATCCAGTCTTTGCCTTGACGATGCTTGCAACTTGTTGAAAGGCAATACGTTTTGTCAGAAGGCCATGGCATGGGTTGGAAGGTGGTAAGGTGCAGGTGCACTTGGACAACCCATTTTGGTGGGGGGGCTAAACATGCACACATGCTTGGTGGGCTACCAAGCATGTGTGCATGTTTAAGAAACTAATACTCTGTTCAGCTTGAAGTGAAAGGGCTTGCACAGATTCCTGAAGAGACAGGAAAGAATGTTCCTTGGAGGCAAGACAGCTACACGGCTCTCGGGTTTCCACCCCCAGAGAGAGTTCTCCTCACTAGAGGCATGCTATCCCTCACCCCCCTTGTTTTTACTACTACTTTTTAAAGCTGAGAGAAAATCTTGTGATCATCACTTATTTTAGCTCAGAAGTGGTTTGGCAAGTGAATGGGGCCGTTAACTTCACGGATTCCAGAGGTCCTGTGGTACTCCACCCCTTCACTTCCTGGCGTATGGCTCGAAACGGAAAAGGGTGAAGGGCCGCGGATGCAGTGTGCGAATGCGGTCCTGCACGTCTTTTGCAGGGGGCATATTTATCCTTCTTGGGGGTCCTTTTTATGTGTGTGTGTGTGTGTGTGTGTGGGGGGGGGGTTGGTTGGGGTGTTCCATTGGAGCAGCAGGAATGTTACATCAGCTTTATTGTGAACTTTGTCTTCAGATTTAGTCGTAGCTGTAGAAACTTGAAAGGGACAATAGGCTATAACCTGGGTTCTATCCTTGTGTGAAGGCAAAGCTCTCTGTGGATGAACTGCTGTTGAATGCTGTCCCATTCTGGATCAGTGTACAGCTTTTACCTTTTGGGGGTAAAAGCTTAAGTGCTTGGGGACAGGACTGGGGGATTGTGGTCCAAAATCAGCAGCTCGGAGCTGCAGACTAACATCAGTGCATCACTGTCACTGAACAGTGTGTTGTCAAGGCACATGGTGTGTGGTCTCTGTGACTGACTCAATATGTACTGGCTTTCATTTTTAAGCACTTTGACATTTACTTAAAAACTTTCATTCAAATCTTAACTCGTGCACGTCAGATAAGAGATAGATAAGTAAAGTGCCAGTCATTTTTTCAGGAAACATTCTTCTTTGAGAGATTTTTTTGCTCTGTTCCCAGTCACTTTTTTAAATTTAACTCGCTATCATACAGTTGATCATTGTTGGGAGGTGTGTAACCACTTAACTTTGTACACTCATAAGAGTGTAATGTATACTCATAAGAGTATATACTAATGTATACTTTGTATACTCGTAAGAGTGTAATGTTAGAAACAGTTTTGGCCTCAGATACTTAGGTGTTTGGCCTGATCTATGAAACCTGTATGGAGTTGTGTAACAGCATGAAAGCTACCAGGCTTTCATTTGCCGTGTATTAAAGAGTGCGGACCAACTAAACTGTGTGGTTTTCATTCCCCTTTCAGTAGTGTCGTGCTCCTCATCCATCCTCGGTTTCGCAGTGCAGACTCCAGCTGCGAAAACCTGGTCACCTCTTGACTACGGCAAGAGAGGGGGAGGGGGAGGGAGGCAGAGAGACGGAGAACACCTGGCACACCAACCGGTGCCCTGACGATATACAAAACAAACAATTTCATCACGAGCCACCTTTCTGTGTGGACTCAGGGGGCCGTACGATGATTTACAGGCTTTCATGTGACCGTTGCGATAGGCAGGAAAGGGGAACTTGCTCTCCAGCTTTTTGCTTTGTGTTGCTTTGAAAGTCACCAGTATAGCGAGGGAGAGCACAATTTCCACCTGAACCGTTGATATGGTTGACGCTTTCCCACACGCGAAAGAGTCACCTCATGTGTATTTTAGAATCGCTTAGTTTTGATTGCTGCGCCTAAATTAGGCCGTTGTGGGAAGTCCCCCGGTGTCCTCCGCTGCTCTCGTTGTAACGACCCAAACCCGAGGTAGTTCGTCGGCGTGTTCTCCGTCTACCCGGCTCTCTTTCCAGATCCGTGTCAGCAGGATAAAAGGGCCAATGGGCGCGGCTCCCTTTTTTTATTTTAATGCAGATGAGCACAAAGGTAATCTCCCGGGTTGTGCCCGGAGCGGTTTTCGGATACGCCAAAGTCACCTGGCGCTGTGCTAGCGCTGACGAGAGTTGTGTACGGTTGCTTTCGAGAGGAGTCCCGCCCTGCGCATCCCGCAACACAGGTGGCTGAGTAGACCCCCCAGGTGTGTGCCCCTGCCCTCCCGCACCCCCCGCCCCCCTCTCCCGTTCTGTGATGGCTGGTGTTGGCGCAGCCCATAAGCCCAAAGAAGTGACTCAGAGCCTCGCAGAAGCCCGCGAGCATCGTCTTCGTCACCTGTGTTTAACACACAATTTCTGTGGGAGAAATAATAAATAAATAAAAAAACAGGGAGAGCAGGTATTCTTTATTTCTTTCATTCCTTCTATTTTTCTCTCTTCAAAACTTAGGCTATTTCTCAAAGTCATGCGAGATTTGTGTGTACTGATGCATCAAGTAGTTCTTTTGAAGTCAAGTCAAGTTTATTTGTATAGCACAGCTTTGAAGTTTCAGTTGCAGTTATTACTCTATTGTACTCCTTGGCACATTTTTGTTTTTTAATTGATATTCATTCACTGATTAACTTCATATTTTCATTCTTCTTCTAAAATTGTACCCGTTTAATTTTGTTGGAGGGGACTCCATTGATCACTTTTTGGGCCCCATCTCTTTCAGTGTGGGAAAGAAGCTGGACGTAAATCTGTCACCGCGGGCCTGCTTGCTGTGACATTCCCCACCCCAGCCTGGGCCCCCCTCAATCAGACGTGCTTCCATGGCGATGTGGGGAATGCTGTGTTTTTAACCTCCGCCCGTCCATCCGAAAGCCCCAGTCTTAGTGGCGGCCATTGTGATTGCTCGAGTCCGGGACAAAAGAGGGAAGAGTTACTGTTAATGCTGGATTTAGCATGGAAAATACACGGCGGGGTGTGTATCTTTGGGTCTCTGTGGTGGCAGGACAGCGGACACAGCGGTCAGATGTTTGGGCCTTTGGAAGGGGGATGCGGGGGGGGTGTTCATTGTTGGATTTCAACGAGGAGATCCGTATTCCTTAATTGTCTTGTCAGAATTTTTTATCTGGCCCATTTTATGTTTATGTGTAAGCTTAATGTGTGAATGTGTGTTCTGAGGACCTCATTCTTCTCCTATTTTCCTCCTTGCACTGAAGGGGGTGAGGCAGCGGTGAACGTTCCTTTGATTTCCAACTCGGGGATCTTTGCCATATCCACTTGAATCAGCAGCGTTCAGCAGACTTCCGAAGGGAAGAATTTGATCAAAGTTATGCGGACATGTTGGCGCTCCGTTCCAATGGTCCTCACAATGTCTCGAAAACGGTACTCTGGGATTTCTTTTGCCCACAACTTATTTCCCACGGATTCCTTTTCACGAGCTGACGTCCCTGCGTGGCAGCGCATTAGCTTTGCTACAGTTGGCGGGGTTGTCCCTGACTCATCGTGCGCCAGAGCATCCTTTGGTTGATCAGGCACTCGCCGTCTGTCTTTGTACCCAAAGTGTCCTCCTCAGAAGCAGTGACTACAGTACGCGGCAAAGGCCAAAGAAGCTGCTACTGGCAGAATGCATTTCCAGGGAGGATGTTGCAGTAATGAGATGGACCTATGAAAACCGCCCATTGGTCATTCCAAAGAAAAAGGTTATAAACTGGTTACTAAAATAAAGAGAGACTTCGCAGTTCATTTTGGTGCCTCCCTCTTGGCCAGTAGTTGACCCAAGAGTGTGTGTTTGGACTGACATGTCTAATGCATTGCTTGCCTCGGGTGTAAGACTGTGCTGACATGCCCGCGTGGGCTCGTCGTCGCATCCATTTTTCTGCCCGTCTGCTAAAATGCAGCCGGGTCGGAACATTGATTAACCCACAAGTTCCATCCGAACCCCTGTTTTTTTTTTTAAAAAGCACCAATTCGACTGTGTCAGTCGGCCTCTTCTGAGCCATTGTACCAGACGCAGATGTTGTCCCCTCCCCAAAAACTCCACCCCCGCTCGAACGCCGCAGACTGCCTGTCTGTTTGTAGTGACTGCTGCAGGCTTACATTACGGCTCCAGCGACTCTTCACTCAACTGTGTTTTGGTAAGAGGGGAGCACAACCACTGTATCATAGCAGATTAGAGAAGGGGAATAGTTAATGCTGGAACTGATAGCACTTCTTCCCCGCTGTCACATGTAATCAAAGCTCCCTGAGGTTTGGGCTGGGACTGTGGCTGTCCCAACTCTGGTGTAGTAGAACCTTTTGCACAGAATCAGTTTCTTGGGGAATGACTGCAATTTTGGTTTTGTCTCTGGGGTGGTGTTGGGCGCACAGGGCTTGGGATTAGTTGGGGGGGGCGGTAGAGTCATGTCTACAAGAACCTCTTTGACTGGATTGGATGTCTTGGGAATGCCTGTTTCTCAGTGGGTGTTCTGACTGTTGTCTGAAAAACACAACCACAACAGCTGGTTGTGTGGAAATGGGCTCCATTTTGGAGGAACATAGCCAGCCATGGTGACAATTATCTGTGGTTCTGCCTGATTGAGTTTTGCTTTGAAAGAAATTAGCCTGGGGGAATTGGTCGATCTTTGGTCGTGTTCGCGCATGCAGGTTTGCTTCAAGTCGTCCTCTTGTCTCTGAATTCTGGGGCACGTGTGAACAGCGACCCACCATTCTCTTCCTGGTAGGGAATTGGAGCGGTTTTCTATGATTAAACAGTGGTTTACGGTTCGATTGCAGGTGTGCAATCATGCTTTGCCCTGCCTTCTCTGCATAACTGATCGAAGGCCTGTGTTCTCGCGATCAGTCAAGCAAGACTTTGAGCTCTACTCAAAAGGGAATTACCGTGGTACCATTTTACACAAATGTTTACTACTACAGAGAAGTAAAAAAATAAAAAATAAAAATAAATCACGACTTTATTTGTGAGCAGTCCATTCCACCACTTCGAAGACAATAACTTTTTGTTAATTCATATGCTGTGAAGTCATGCATTTTAGAGATTCTGGACTACAGTGCGTAAACGGGTGTTGTTTTAGAATCCTGGAACTTCTACAATTGAACTCTTGGAACAATGGGCCATCTCTCCAGTCCCTGCATGTCGGCAGCTATGGAGGCCACACGGGGATACCGTGTCACCGCTGCTGTACACGCTAGACGTCTCGCCATCCCTGAGGTACAGTGGGAGGGGTCACATGGTTGGAGCTCCCACTGGGAAGGGTGTGGGGGAGGTGAGGGAGGTTGCTCTCCCTTTTCAACATCCCTGCACGTAACCGTTGAGAAGGTCAGCGTCTCTTACTTCACACCATTCTTTCCTGAAATTATACTGGAAATGACAGTACATTGAGTGGGGAAATACCCACCCCTGCTAGTATGTACCCGAATCAAATCTTGAAGTAAAATAGTTAATACATATTTGAAAATTAACCTCAATAAAACTTTGTCGGCCATACCAATGACATCTCTGTAGACCTAGTATGGCTTATTGTCTTGGTAGTTGGTTCATCTAACCAAATTCTTTGTCTGTGCTTCTATTGCATATTTTTTTATTTTCAATAAGTTATTCTTACCTTTCTGTTGTAACACTGGTCAAATATATGACACTTCTTTTGTCGGCTGGGTAAAGAGTGAAAGACCTCTCCTCCTTTCCCCTCCTTGTAGATTCACAGTATTCACAGTGCTCTGTCATTCCTGCACCCCCCCGGACTTTTCAAACAGGAATCTACTGTTTTGCTTCCGTAAGGATGTGAGGCAGGAAATGCTTGGATTATCGGAGGCTCAGAGCGGTTCTGAAGGGCTTTTGTGAGAGGTGGAGAGGCGCTTAACATCACCAGGAACTTGCGTGCTTTGGCCGGGTGGACGGCAAGAGCGTCCAGAGCGTTTGGGGCCTGCAGTTAGGATCCCGAAGGACGAGCCGCGCAGCCGCCTCGTTGTCCTCTGTATCGTAAAAACCAATGGTCTGGAACAAACGTATTGAACTGAAACATTACTCCTGGAGACCATACGTTCTGAAGCCTCTCTGATGTGAAACATTGATGGAGAGAGAACACAGGAAATTACTTTGCGGTCTCCTATATCTAGCATGTGTGTGCCATGTGCGGACACCATGTTTTACGAGAACCATTTTTCTTAATGCCCTTCTTGAAATGATTATTTTTCATGTTTCTACCTAGTGATATTTACCCATTTTCTATTCACATGCATAAACCGGTTGTTTTGAGCAATGTCAACATTCACACATCAGAGAAATGACAGGCAGAACATGGTAAGAACTCAATGAAAACACCACGCATTGCAGTTGAAAGGTGCTTGTGCCGATATTTGCTCGTGACAACTCCAAAGCCAAGGACTGACGTTCACTTTACCTTGATCTTAAACTTAAGTTTAAGTGCGTGTTATGTGCTGATTTCTTTTATTAGAAATACATTATTATTATTATTATGATTATTATCATTATGCTTTATAAAATGCAAGGAGAAGACTTATTATAGAGAAGAAGGATTATAGCCTAATGATTTATTGAGAATACCACTCTAAATGAAAAAGACCAAAATGAATAGTCCAACAAGATGCATTTCTGAGCAAACGGTAACAACGAAGCGTTTTTAATTCAAGAAAATGCAAAAAGTCTGAATGTGGCTGCATTTGAACAGCTTTTAATTCAAGAAAATTGGAAAAAAAAGTATCTGGACGTGGCTGCATTTCAACAGCTTTTTAATATGCTTTTAGTATGAACCGAACACCCCAACAAGCCTAGATCAAACGTTTATTTCTGCGATATAAACTGTCACATTTTCATTTTATTAATTATGTAGCGTGTTTGGGCTCATGGAATGGTGAGATTGACAGAATTAATTACACAGATGGACTGAGATGTAAAGAGGCAGAACAGACTGTCGGTCTATCTGTTGAGTTAAAAAATACAAAGTATAAAAATACTAATTCTAGCGTTTTCTTTGCTTTCTTTTAAAATGTGATTTTATGTTCTGAAAAAGTGCGAGATTAGGCGCAGCTAAGTTAAAGCGAGCAGCATTAAAGTGATAGTATCACGTTTGCATGCAATTTGTCATTGAACGTTTTGTTTCTTTTTTTATTTTGCTCTCACAAGATTGGCATAGGCCTGTTTTAACAAGGCATACTTTTCGATTATAATGAGCAAATTACACACTTACTGTATATAGGTTACGAGTAGGCTATCGCTAATTTCATGGGCTGCTTAAATGTTTTTAATAACCAAATAAGAAATCCAATGCTTAATTCTGCAAAGTGCCGATGAAATAAAATAAAGTGCTTACATATGTGACCCGCTCTACAAAAATGAGTCTGATGTAAAAAAATAAAAATAAAATTTTTATAAATAAATACATTTTATTTCTCAAAAAAAAAATCACCACAGCATTCAATCTGAGATATATATATATTATATATTTTTTTACATCAGACTCATTTTTGTAAAGCTAGTCACATATAATCACAAGACCATAAATTAGCTGAGGCAAGGAAAATGCAATAGGGGACATTTGATTTCCTTAAACTTTAAATAAAAAGTCCTATAGGTGAGTTTAGTTTGCTGCCAATCAGATGTTTATTCCCACCCTCTCTGCTTTGTAATAAAATATACAGAAATTCCACGCAAAAGCCAAGATTCCGCTTTCGAAGGTCAATTCTGCGATTTCGTCCGCGATTCCGCTAAAATGGAATCCTACACTGCCTGGCCAAAAAAAAAGTTGCGCATTCTAATATTTCATTGGACCGCCTTTACGGCGTGCATTCGTCGTGGCATTGTTTCGACAACCTTATGCAACGTCGCAACATTTATTTCCGTCCAGAGTTGCATTGATTTTTTGGCCGAGAGCTTGTATTGACGACGGGAGAGTCGAACCACTCCATAAAGTCTTCTCCAGCGCATCCCAAAGACTTTCAATGGGGTAAAGGTCAGTCATGACTTTTGATAAGTCATAATTCTGTCCCAGGTGGACTGCAAGGCCAAGGGTGAACACCCAAGGATGAATTCCAGACTCTAGTTGGGCAAGGAGAGGCAGGTCAGTTTTAGGCTGTGTGCGTTATCCTTTGAAGATAGAATATGAAAACTAGTTTCCGTGGAAAAGGTTAAAAAGCATCTAAAAGTGAAATGCTTTGCATTATTTCTTGGCTGGAGCTTGTGCAGCACGTATTCGGTTATGACTAACGAGGCTTCAAAGGAAACATGTGGCAAGAGAGAGCTGTTGACGCCCTGCAATCTGAAGTGCTCTCCGGCCCTTTTCACTATCGCGAGCAGTCCCACAGCAGAAATGCCGATATCTGTGGGAGATGCACGCTTAACGCAGCATGTTGTACTCAATGGGGGGGAAAAAACTTTTTTTTTCACTTTGTGTATGGAATGCCATTGCAAAAGCAGGGCCCCAGCCTAACCCCTGTATTCTGTTTGCTTTGGCCAAAATGTAGTCCTCTTCAGTGTCATAAAGTGTTTGAAATGAATTCCATCTTTGCGAAACCACTCAAGTACAATGTAAATGAAGACTAGGTCAGGAAGAGTTGTATGAAGCTGGCATTTCTTGGGCTGATGGGTGGGAAGTGCAAATATTTCTTGCATTAAGAGTTTTTGGTAGCCATTCTAAAATGCTGGTCACTTTTCCAAAGCAGCTAATTAAGGACTTCATGAAAAGAAAAATAATAATAATAGTGTGCACTTTTTATATTGATGGAACTGTTTAAGCATTTCCAGGCCTTTTTCTAAAGACTTACAAGCTTTCCAATTGTACACTGGCTGGCATGTTGCACACATTGCACGTAGTTAAAGCTGGAGTATGCAGTGTTTTCCCACATTTGCTGTCACAACATCCTTTGCCCTATCCTTTGCCCTACCCACAGAGAAAGAGACGCACCCCCACCCCACAGACCTCGTTGTGAACGTGAAAGTCTGCTAGATACAATTTCAGGATTACCGATCGGTATTTTACAGTAAAAATGTAACTAAAATTCCAGGTAAAACAACAAAATATGTTCTGTTGTTGCAGAGTTGTTGCATAACACTGAGTTTGCGTAGCATTAGTCTGAACCAGGCATTATCTGGCTACAGCTAGTAGCTACACTTTGGTAACTTATATAGCCGCGTAGCTAGTTCAAGCTAACGTGTTCTATATGACATATAACGTTACCAAGCATGCCCTTCTTCCAAGAACTAGCCGCTGAATAAAGTAACATTATCCATAATACCAATTCCCAACCTAGCTACTATTCATTATAGGTAATTGGCTACATACAATAAAGCTGTCAGGTTGGGAACCCATAGGTTCATGCATATTTTTCCTTGTTTTATAATGTCCTGCTTATGGAAATGTGACCAACCTGTGGTATCGTAGGCTAATGCTTTAAAATAATTAAGTCCACTTTTCTAGGAAGACAGCGAAAAGTGCGATTTACAGTAGGGGAAGCAGACCTGCTTCTGCATGAAGTTAAAGCGCCCGTGCAGAGAATGGCATTAAAATGAATTGTGAATTAATTGTGCAATGTGCTACAAATTTGTTTTAATTTCTATTTAAACTATTAGTTCTCTTTAAAATCGTTTCAGTGGGGTATGTGGTCTTTGACCTATGGACCCTTTTATTATTATGCATTTTTTGATATAGCTTACACAATAATATTTCACATTGTAATCTTGATATTTTTAGTCATGCTTGTGCGCGCCCCTGTGTGTGACAGGAGGGTGTACGCGCGTTGTGCACACGCCTATGTAGACGCACTTATATGCGTCGTTAAAATAACATGAAAACAACTGTGACATGACTTTAGACCATGTTTGTGGTGGTTTTAGCGCAAGCGCATTCTGCTGGCTCAAGATAGCAATACGGCAAAAATAATCCTGGACACTCCTCATCTTAAGACCAACCTGCCCAGTTCACTTGCTATGGGCGCAAAATCACTTTAAACGACGTGAGCGCTGGAAGCTATAATGAACCCTGCGCCGGGTGTAAGATAGCAAAGACACTTGCGTTTGGGTTAGTGCCGCTTAGCGCCGTGTGTAAGACAGGGCCCTATATAGTTCTGTGGCGAGAACCACTAGATGGAGTGCGATGAGCACCCACGTGTCAGTGTAAAAAAACAAATAAAATAAAAAGCCTATATCGGCCACATGTCATCCTAGACGACCGATACAGTATGGTCCAGAAACGCAAATATCGGCCCGGTATATCGGTCGGGCTCTAGTATAAACATAGTCTATGGTGCTGGACCAAGCAAGACCGGAATTCCCTGACATTTTTCGAAATAAAAGTTACATACTCCAGCTTTAACTAAGAAAACCACACACCGTCATCAAAATCTACTTTCAGCGACTGACTTATTAACTCAATCACTTATTCACCGATTCAATGAGAGAGTCACTGACTGAACATTTCTCCAGGGGTTTAGTGGGTTAGAAATGACAGCAAATGATTTGCGCCTGTTGAACAGTACCTGACTGTTCAGTTCATGCTTGAGACAGTTCCCTCCATTTCAGATGAGAGGGGCTCGGTACTGGAACAGGATTTTCAACTCATCCGTCGCCTTCCACAACCTGTTCTGTCCCCTCAGAGTGAAAAAAGGAGGGGTAGCCTATACTGGCGCATGCAACAGGCAGCCTTAAGCGTGTAATCATGAAATTTCTATTTATTCAACACATCTCACTCTTAAACATGAACTGGAATTTGCTTGATAACAAACGTATTTCAAACCGTATTACAGCTGTACTGTTACAGTAAAAATTACTACACGCATTGGGAATGGGAACATTGTCTTGTTGAAAGAGCCGCTTTGTCTGACATATCTCTCTCTCTCTCTCTCTCTCTCTCTCTTTCCCAACAGGCCTGGACGACAGCCTACAGCAGTACGTGCAGAACCTTGAGCGAGAGAAGATCGATGGGGAACAGCTGCTGAAGATCTCGCACCAGGACCTGGAGGAGCTGGGTGTGGTCAAAATCGGACACCAGGAGCTGGTGCTGGAAGCAGTCGATCTGCTGTGTGCCCTGGTCAGTGGCGCCAGCTTTCTCG
Organism: Ilyophis sp. 1 JC-2022; assembly: GCA_022702515.1. NCBI lineage: Eukaryota > Metazoa > Chordata > Actinopteri > Anguilliformes > Synaphobranchidae > Ilyophis > Ilyophis sp. 1 JC-2022. The sequence continues at coordinate 25,062,340 of CM040406.1, read as the reverse complement.
CTCTCTGAGCGTCGGGACGTTGGTTTCTCAGCTGTTTCTCAGAGGTTTCTCTCAGGATCTGCGACTGCTCCTGTATGCTGCTCCTTAGAACTCCTGTTTTGTTTTTTTACACAAAATCTATTTATAAGGCTGGGTACATATTGACACATATTTAAGAAATTCAGGTCAAGCACACTCAAGGGTGTAGCAGCGGTGCCCCACCTATTTAACTTGCAAGTTGCAACCGATGAATGTCAGGAGTAATTCCCTAAGTGGTACGGTGGCGTGCCAGGGAATTAGCTGAGTCTTGACACTGTGTAACGTGGCTGCCAGGGGGTCTCCACGTTACACTGAGATGAAAAACATCGGATGCCTCAGGCGTTTTTTTTTTGTGGCTCGGCCGAGTTTGTGTGGGCTGACTTAATTCCTGCGTAGATTTGTCATTCAAATGGTGACACGGCGCCTGAGAAAAGCCGCAGCGAGGGAAGACGGGTGGGAGCACGAGCTTGCGCTATCCTGCTTTTCATCCAACGCCTCGGCAGGCGTTTTCACCAACTGCGTAATATCAAAAACCCCTCGGGCTTCAGGGGTGGTATTGAAGGTCGATTGGCTCCTTTTCGTTCACCTGTCCAGACGCCAGCCAATCCAAGCTTCAGAAATGAATAATGAACCTGTCTGGCATTGTGAGTAGCATGACGCCCTGGAGTACCACCTACTGAACTGTTCTGACAGGCGAAGCAGAAACCATTTTGGCCTCGTATAGCATACACATCTTTCTGCATAAGGAATTCCTGGGGGCTCTCGAGACAAAAGTAAAATTATTAGTTCAAATTAAATGGCTTTCTTGCAAAACATAACACAGAAAACCACAAGCCCTTCTCTGCGGTGTTAAAACGGTGTCAAATAAGTGTCACTGTAATCGTAAATTCATTGTTCATCGCGAATCCCGCTTCATTGCAACGGTTTCATTTGTCGAAACCAAATAAATATCTCTTCCAAATTCCGATGTTTGTACTGATCTACGCCAAATTGCAGTATAAAATAATAATAAAAGGAATACGTTGATATTGATTGCCTTCATTGTGTTTCAATGTATGTGTCACATTAATAATAGCGCTCTTAATCTTCCATAGCTGCTGGATTCATAATTCCTCTAAAGATCATGTCTCTCTCTTTCTCACCCTAACTGTCTACATCAGGTTTTGACATCTTCAGTCACTATATATTATTCCTTAGAATTGTACCCAGCACATGTGCTGTGAGTATATGAGGATTTCGAGTCGTAACTATAAGTTACTTGTGGATTGTAACCACAGATTTGAGGATCTCACCTGTAATGAGAAAATGTGAGTATTTACATACATACAGTATATGTGTGTGTTTGCTTGTGTGTGTCTGTGCGCGCGTATGCGTGCGTGCATACATAAGAGTACAACTGCAGAAATGTGAACAAATTTTCAGGATACTAAAAGTTTTAGATGACTTGACACTGATTTAACTCGATACTTTTCCATTTTTGCTGAAGTCGCACTCGCTCTGCTTTACTGTGCTCCACCATCTGAACTTTCTCTACAGCACAGAAAGCGTAAAGAATGCTAGATTGGTACCTAGACCCAACCCTCTCTGCTGCCCGCTCACCTCATCTTACCCCACCATACACAGACGCAGCAGAAAATGCGGCTTTCGCCGCGATGATTCTTCCACAAAAGCCCTACCTTCTGATATGCACAGAAGCTAAGCCAGCTCCACGGTCGCAGCGGCGAGGAAGACTCTGGGTTTTCATTCGTAGGTCTGAAGTTAACGGGGTTCCGGATCGTCAATCCGATGCTTTGGGTCATTTATGTTGCAGACCGGAGTGGTTGAATGCAAGGAATGTAAACGGCAGGGAGAAGAATGACCATTCTTTCTCTGAGGAATGACATATTCTGTACATCAATCCCACCCCCCTGCAGCCTCTCCAATGGCTGTACCTTACTGGGAAAACCCTTGAAGTGGGTTGCTGTGAGCGCTGATAGCTGACCTGGCTGCCCCTGCTGTCCATTCCGGTTACTTTGGAGAGTGAATTTTTGGGGCCAAAGGCCCGTTTTGAACCCGGAATGCAGAAGGAAGCCTTTACGAGTTCTCACACTGCGGTTGGGGATTTTATTTGGCAGCTGGTACTGCTTTTGTTTTACGGTTTCCTGTATTGTAAAAAAAAATACAAAATAAAAAAACGCAGGATTTCTGTGTCTGAATCTCTGAACCTTCAATCGCAAGCGACACGTACACAGCCTTGGTTCTGCCAAGGGAAAAACATTTTTAAGTCCCTTCAGTCTTTTCTTTTTGAAGATATATGCGGTATTGAATCAGTTACATATTACATTTTAATTATTAGTTTAGCATGTTATTCAGAATTCACCAGAGGATTAAGGGAGATTAATATTTACATGAACAAGCAAGGTTGTGGTTGTGTGAGATACTTGTTTTTATTTAATTTCTAAGCTAGTGAAGTGAACATCTGCTTTGCGCAGAAATGGCGAGATCTTTTTGGAAGGAGTTGGTGAGCGACTTCGAAGAGTGTAAGTAAAATACATGCTGATGAAAAAAGAGCCTGAAAAAGTGAAATTGTAGCCTAATAAGTATCTAAATGTAGGAACTCTGTTTGCTCCCCCATCAGTAACAGACGCTCCCCTCACTTACCACATGGCCTTTACCCCAAATCCTGACTCATCCTCAAACTAAACGCTGCCAGTTTGTCACCCCGGGAATTGATCTTGGCTGCCGTGATGTGAAATTGAACGGAGGGTTTTTCAGGTGAAGCTAAATCTATGTCAGCTTTTATCTCTCCTTTATGACCAAGTGTAGCGCTTGATTTTGAGTCCAAGCAAACTGCTGGTCCAGTACAGCTTATCCGCGCACACCTTATCCGGTTACGGTCGAATCAGCTGTTGACAAAGTTGGAAGCGCTGATAAATGTTTCCAATGTTTGAAGTGGTTGGCAGGGCTCTGGACACCCTCTGAGTGGGTTTTTGGACCAGGCTATAGAGCTCAGCCTTGACCCTTCTCCAGTTTGATGGACAGAGCTGTGACTGAAGGCATTTGGCCAAGGATGGGTAAGGGTTAGTTTGTTTACTGTAAACCATATCAACCCGATTTCAATAGGTACGGCTGCCTTCATTTTAAAAATGGAGGGAAAATGTTAACTTGATTAATACCAAGTAGCTCATTAATTATGTCACGCAAAGTGAAATGGGACCGCTTGCAGCATTTATTGTAAACTGTACTGAAGGACAGCGAGTGCTCCTTCGAATGAACGTGTCCAAATGTTGACACACGCAAAGAATGTGGGAGAGAGAGGTTGAAGTTCAAGCATTTGTGGTGTGTGTGTGCTGGGCAGCCAAATAAAGAGTTGAGGCCTGGCCTCTCACTCGCGGATGGCAGATTTGAGTGTATCAATCGGCCCGGAGCTCACGCGAGCCTTTTGTTCAACAGATAAGCTCCCAATACCATATCTAATTTCGTGCACATGGAAGCGCTTTAACAGGGGGAAGCAAGGGCTTTGCCGGATTCATCTGCCGTCCCTCCCAAAATGGACAGTCCATCCCGAGGCCCTCGCATAGTGGCCCTTTGTAAATTAAGCCCAGATTTCTGGTCCTGCTCATGCTCACGACTCCGAAAGGGAAGGGAATTGTTTTTTCGCGCCTCCATCCGCTTCATAAATTCTGCCTGCGTTTCTGCATGTACGGCCCCCCTCACTGCGGGAGAGAGTTGTTATCTTTAATAAAATCTCCCACGGGAGCAGAGAGGTCTTATTCAGGTTTTTTTTAGCCCGGGGTTACACAAGTCATCGGAGGAGGACTGACCCAGGCATTACACTCTGAATGTGGGGGTCCAGGCTGTCACCATCACAGCCCTGTGACTGGGAGGAATGCGAAGGCCAGTCACGCTAGCGGGAATGCTAACGTCTTTCTCGCTAATTGCGAGGGCGGTCGTTAATGAGGGAAAGGGGGCTCGCAAGGGGGCTGGGAGAAAGCGGGTGCTTTATTTTCGATTTGTTTGTGTGAGAAAGGTCGAAGGTTTTTGAGAGGACGCACGGCAGACCGGCTTGCGCTTATGATGTAATGTTGGGAGCTTCAATATCCTTTCTTCTCCCGCGGGACCAGAACACGAGACAATATCCTGATTGAGGTTGCATTCTGGGAGGGCGGGAGGCACAAAACAAGAGAGACAAATTGACAGTTTTTTTTTTGTTTGTTTTGTGTGCCGTTGATGTTGATAGGAGGTTATCCTTCTCGTGCAGACAGTTTGGCAGCCAGCAGTTTTGCACAGTCAGCATAAATCAGGGCATATGGTTTAGCTTACATCGAAAAAGAAAGCGTTAAGTCGGTGTGTTTCGCGACTTTAACAGATTGGGCTATTTTTGCTGTGTGCGCACGATCATGCCACGGTTATTTAAGCCACATGCATCACATGTGCGCCAGCCGCTATCCAGCAAGCGCGATCACAGGCTTGGGAGGCTAAGTGTTTTCTTCTGAGAGCTACAAACCTATGATTTACACGTGCTGGCTCCCCCCATTCACAAGAGACTGATCTGCCCCGTGCGTTTACACGGCCGGAGCAGGCTCCCGTCAGGTAACGGTCTGCCAGCAGCGGAGCGAGCCGCTCTCCGAAACCGGCCAGCGCAGAGTCCGAAACGCTCCGAAACCCAACACCCCTCAGCGGTTTTCTTCACTGCGGCCCACTCCGGAGGACAGGAACTTCTTTTGTCTTGGAAAATTTTATGGAATACACATTAAAACTGCGGCGGCCAAAAATTGCCGATGCCCCCATCCCACACCATCATCACCTGAAAGGCAAGAAATGGACTGGGGACCGCCCTCCACCGTGATGCTGTGCCCCCTCACCTGACAGGCAGGAAATGGACCCGCACCTGTTGGAGCAAGGGGTGTGGAATCCCCATACCCTCCACCCTCCACCCTCCTCCCCTCCACCCACCCCCCTTTTCACAGCTCCTTCAGGGAAAACGCAGCACAGCTGTTCCTGCTACTTCCTCCAGGCCGTATCGGGTGATGATTTCCCAGCTGTGTGATGGAGGCTCTGTGCTGCCTTTCCCTGAAGCTTAAAACCCCTTTCCCTTCCATTGTTAAACACACCCCCCTTCCCCTTATGAGAGTGTTCTGTTTGATAAATTACTCTCGACTAAAATAAACCTTTTCTTTTAATATTGTCCTCATTCCACGTATTCAATATTTATACTGTACGAAATGGCCGTATGCCTTACACAGAGCCGTGGTGCGGAAAAACTATTTAGCCGCACTTCCTAGCGCTACTGCGTTAAGCATTAGCTGCATTGCGGCCCGTGGCAGGCGACGGATGAAGGCGTCGTCCTACGGAAGCTAATGACCACCCCTCGACCACCCCACCCAAAGTCAGCCGGCACTGACGGAAACCCAACCCCCAGCCTTCATATGCGGCGGTGGGGGGGGAAGCTCATCTGGGATCTATCCCTTAGAGGCAGAGCGAAAGCAAGTCTCGGTCGCTCCGTCTCGTCCCGTCGTCGTCGCTCTCGCTCGTGCCCGTCGGCGGCTTTTTTAACACCTGGTAACGGACGGAGGGCTCGGGGGGAACATCTGCGCCTCTGCCAGCGGCCGCTTGCACGCTATTCGCCTGTTAACGGCTGATCTGCGAGGAATGCTCGATCTTTATCTGCTCCTCGTGCCTGGTGGTGTGAAGCCTGCCTGCGTTTGTTTATGGGACGAAGATAATAACGCTTGTCTATCAAAGAGGAACTATTGAACTTCTTTGCGTATTTGCCCTCAGTCTCAGTCTCTCCTCCTGTGCTGTCAATCAAATATTGACCCAGACTTTCCCTGTCCACCTTGTTCAACACCACTAAATGCTTCTGAATGTCAGACTTGGGTTTTCGTATAAAGGAATAAGGCCGATCGATGTCTGTATTTCTCGTATTCAAATTCTAACACTGCACAGGGTGGTAAGATTTGAACCGTTTCATGAATTGATCTTGTTTTTCGCTAAACTCTCTAAATGGGATGTAAACTGTAAAGTAGCGGATTGGTCCTGGTTATGAGACAAGTAGATTTCCTTATTCCTGGCATGACTGAAACTGAAAATCCACACAGCACAAATGTGTAGCTTTCTGTAGCGGGAGTTATATGTATGTGCTCGTTTGTGTTTTTCTGGTAAACGCTGTAAAAGTGCCCACGGCACCGAGTTCTGCAACCCAGGTCCACTAGAGCTAGGGTGGGTTTCAGTCAAGCAGGTTCCTCATGGCTAGCTGTACATTATTTCCTCCAAACAATATGCCACATATGTCACGTAGTTACTGACTTGTGGGTGTGTGCATTGGGGAAGTGTGGCTTCTTCAGCTGCGGCCCCCTAGCATGCATTTGGATAGCATGACGGTCACTCGTGGGGCACGATCGTCAAATATACATTAGATTGAAAGGGGCAGAGCTTCGCATTCCAAGTGCCCGCAATTGCCTAAATTAGTTTGGGCTTGAAAACGTGGCTGACGTTCGATCAAAGCAGAAGCTCCCGACAGCGCCGCTTGTCAGGTGAGACCCCGTGAAAGCACGAGCAAAGTATCGCGCACAGACCTCGTAAACGATCGGAATGCGAGGAGCGGGAGGTTTATGGGATACGTGTGCAGGTGTCTGCATATTCGGGGCAGGTTTACACTCTGCACGGCTGCAAGAACAATCCGGACTATGATATTATTTGTTGAGGGTGGGGGTTACTGTCGAAGGCCGTGTTTACTGTGCTGTTATGGAGCAGGCAGTGGTCATTAAAGCTCCATGTGTCTCATGTGAATTTGCTTCATTGGGTAACCTGCACTGCTTGTCGTGCACATTGTAGCTTTCTGAGAAAAGAACGTTCTCTCCAAATTTTGTTATATTATATATTTAAGCTCCTCTTCATAATTTTTAAGCCTATGTTGTAGCTTAATATTGCCATATTATATTTTGAGCTCATATTGCGTTACTTTGATATGTGTTTAACCCATTCACTCTGGTTGTGTTTGAACTCATTGGAGCTGATATTGACTATTGTATTTTTCAGCTCACGTTACAGTCATGTATGCTCGTATTTCAGTCACATTTCTGCTTGTGTTGTGTTCATTTTTAAGCTGTTATAGCAAGCATATACTGTGAGCTCATACTGAAGTCATATTTCAGAGCTAACGTCTGGGTTCTGTTCCCGCTCTCAGAACTACGGGCTTGAGACGGACAGCCTGCGGACCCTGGTGCTGCAGATGCGGGCCGCCGCCAGCGGCCTGCAGAATTACACCCTGGACCGCAGGAAGAGCCCCGCGTACGACGGCACCACCTCGCGAAAGCCCCCAAACCACTTCCTCACTTCTGTGGTGGGGCTCATCGGGACTGCAAAGAGCCTGCTGGCCTGGCTGGACAGGTATGATCTAATGAGCCGCATTCTGTTAGCTGGGGCTTTATATTTGGTGGCACAGTGGTGCAGTGGATAGTACTGTAGCCGGGGGCCTTTCTGTGTGGAGTTTGCGTGTTCTCCCTATGTCTACGTGGGTTTCCTCCGGGTACTCTTGTTTCGTCCCACGATTCAAATGACGTCTCCTGCTATGTTTTGGGCTTGAGTGCTCTGCATTCTCCTTTTTCATATACACTGTTTTACTTGGGGTATTAACCTGGGTAAACTAATTGTAATAAAATAACTATTGTGCACCGTAGATCCTTTCTCTATTAGCTTTTATGATGTTCTCTACAACGTATCATTAGTGCCAGTACTAATCCCATAATTTGTCACAACGACAGGCCCCGCCCCGGAGTAGTTACTACATATTTATTTCATACTCATTACGTTACAGCACGTTAATTTACCAGACGTTTTTTTCCCAGACTTGAGAAAATTAATAACCACATTCAAATGGATCAGTAACACTAACAGTTACCTACAGAAAAGGATCGCTAAATTTCAGGCTTCTTAATAGCAAGAAATGCTAGAATCAACTGTAGCGATGAGTTCAACAAACCTGACAACATGGCAAGTTTTAATTGAAGTGCTACGATTGTACTGGAAGAGAGGGTAGGGGTTGAAGGAGCCTAGATGTAGCTGAAGAGGTTGGCCTCCAGTCTGAGTGGAATGATGGTCAGTGTCTCTGTTATCCTGGGAAATTCACTCCATCAACAAAGAAGCGGAACAAACCGGAACTCTTAGACACTGAAATAGGACGGCGAAAAGCTGTAAAACCAAAATGCTTCTCCTCTCACATTTAGTCTCCCACGGGGGTTGGGTTTGTTTTGGCAATGTCGGTAATGGGTATGCTAAGTCATCTGATTGTTTTGTGATTTGCACTTTTTGGGTTTGTTTTTGTTTGGGTTTTTTTTTTTCCCCTCTAAAGGAACTTTCACCGACTATCTGGTGTGTTTTCACGGTTTGTTTTCCGTTTATTATAAAACGCTCTCTGGTTTATTTTCTCATTCGAAAAATTTTCCTTTATCTCATCTAACATGCAGTTTGTCACAGATTATGCGTAGGCATAAGTCATCTTGAGGTAAAGCGTAGGCCTATTGTGTAACGTTTGTATACACCATGGAGGTTGAAGTAAATCTAGTCAGAATTCCATGAACGGAAAACATTGTCTCATACAGCGCTTTATATTCTGACTTAATGACAGATTTATTATGCCATAGCAATTGTTTTTACACGGTGCGCCTGTGTGCACGTTGGTGTGTGTGGGTGTGTACGTGTGTGCATGAGCGTGCATGCATGCATGCGTGTGTGTGTGTGTGTGTGTGTGTGTGTATGTTTGTGTGTGACTTGAAAGGTTTGAAGCTTTAAATCAAGGAAAGGCAGACAAAGGGGGGAGTCTGATCTAGAGGCGCCCCAGATTCTGAGCCTGTGTCTGTATCCAGGCTGTGTATCTGGTGTCTACAGCAGTTATTCTACTGGAGCCTCTGTGGAAACAGTCAGATGGCTCTTTGCTGTCCAGCACAGATTTCACCCTGACCCTTTCTCATCCCCTTCTTCACCTGACAATATAGAAGATTTAGTGGAAATCATTTTAATATACTCAATGATCTATCTATCTCAATCATTCACTCTCATTTGTCCATTCTCTCGCTCACTCTAACTCTTACTTTCTCTCCTGCTGCAGGACGCCCCTGACCGCGATCAGTGACTTCACCACCACCAAGAACAAAATCATTCAGCTGTGCCTGGAGCTCACCACCACGGTTCAAAAGGTCGGCACGCCACAACTCTCGCCAGATTACCCAGCCCCCAGCATTCTGCAAAGCATTCTGGGCGCTTTCTCCACTCTGAATGAACACACTTACCCAACACTCTGAAACATCTTATTTAACAATGGAAGAGAGAGAGAGGGAGGGAGGGAGTTTCAGAACACATTGTAGATCGCCTTTTCCTTTTCCATCTACCCCAGCTGGTTAATGAGAAGCCCCCTCCCCCCACGCACACACACATACCCTTGAGTTCCGCCCCCTTCCCAGTGTATCCATCACAGGCTCAAGAGTTTACAGTTTCAAAACAACCTCTGGCCCTCCTGCGGAAAGCTCCTCCAGCATTCCACCACGGCTTTATTCTGACAATGTGTTTTCAGTTTCACTCTTCTGAGACCCTCCTAATCCAGGACTCGACAACGTGATGTGTGCTTCCTGTCAGTGGTAATCCAGGGCAAGAAGAGGTTATCCTCTTTTACCTAAAGCAATGGTTCTCAAGTTCGACCCTGGAGTACCACTGTCCACTGCGTTATGCTGCTTTTCGTTCCAGCCACAATTGCGATCCGGGTATTTTAACAAGCTGTTATTTTTATTTTTATTTGGTGCTCTTAACGGTTAGCGGGGTTATTTGGCCTCTTAAGCCACATTATGTCAGAAGTAGCTATGTATGCCATAAAGAAGAAATTCCCATGTTCACGTAGTGCTTATTGTGCTATATTGCAAACAATTGCATAAAAAGAGGTGACAATGTTTGTAACCGTTGAAATTAATAACTGAGGTGCTTCAATAGGCTCCTAATTAGGTTGCTGAACACGTTTTAATTATTATTATTTTTCCTTAAATGTACTTACACAATTCATGTTTGACTTGTCATTTGCTTTGAATTCTTCATTATCTTCCAAATGATTGGTTTTAGTGGCCATTTTTCCAAAATTTCGCCATTTAGGAGCCTATTGATTCACCTCAGTCTTTAATTCCATCGGTTAAAACATTTTTGTGCTTCTCTTTATGTAATCATTTGCTATTACCACAATGTGAATATGGGTTTTTTTAATTCTTCATGGCATGCATAGCTATTTCTGACGTAATGTGGCTTAAGTGGGTAAATAATCCATCTGAACATGAAAAGCACCTAATTAAAAAACAAAACAAATAACAGCTTGGCAGACATTGCGTGCAGGATTACAGCCGGAGGCCAAACTCGACGGGGTTTGCCCTGTCACATTTCACAGTCAAACTGTGGCTTTTTCATAGAGGAAAACGGGCTCAATGTGGCATCTTGGACTCCAGATCCTTGTAGTAAAGTGTATTTAATGATATCCCTTGGGATCATTCTCAGTCAATGACTGTCATAGTGACTACTCAAAGACAAACACATATGTTAAAGTCCTTTGCAGGTATAGCTACTTGGCTCACTGATTGAAGTCATTTCAGCACGGCTATGATTTATCACCTGCGGTCTCAACCTGGGCCCGGTGTAAATATTAGCCGCTGGAGATTGATTTACTCATGAGCTCCGTGCTCTGCTGACTGTCTGCCAGATCCACTGGGTACGTTCAGACTCCAGACAGTGGCTCCATCTTCAGACTGGCGCTGGGTCCTCATGGCTCTATGTGCGGGGGTACCGTTGGGACCCTTGTGTGGTCCCAGAAGGGTGATCAAGAGTCTTCTTGATTGGATTTTTTTTTCCACAAATTTGGAATGTCCTGGAAAAGCATCATATTAGCACGAAGCGCTCGGCAGCCTCTGGTTTATATCGTACCACAGTCGGCAAGTCAGTCAGACCGGCTGTGCTGTCACGGCAGTTCATGATGGCATTCCAGACCTTTGACCTTTACCCTCAGATGAAGGCAGAAGTCTAGACACCTTCCTCGCCGAGGAAGAATGTCTATCACGAGAGTGAATTCAGCTATGTTTGCTATGTCGGGTCAGATGAAAATCATACCACCCATGAGGTGAATCTGCATTCGCCAAACTACACATTTCTGGTTTTGTGTTTTGTAAATTAGTCATAGATCTGGAATAAGGTGGCTCTTATTAGCCCCTAGCCCTTGTGTTGAAATTTCAGCTGACCAGCAGAAACTTGACAATTTGGAGTTCACTTTATGAACACTTCATGTCGAACATTCAGTCCCTAGTTTTTAGTCTGTTGTATTGCCAAGATGACAAGACATACTAAGTTAATTTTTGTACACTTTTCAGTATGAAAATACATTTTTGCAAGCCCCTCTATTATCAACCACAGAAAACTCAGAACTTACAAAATAAAATCCCATAATCAATAACGAGTCTGTCTTTCTCCCTTTTTTCCACACGTAAGAACATCACAATGGCAAGAAGCCATTTAGCCCGTCGTTGAGCCATTTGACACGTTGGCTTATTGTTATGCCTTTTTTTTTCCGGGTGTCTCGTAGTGAGAGCATCCTCCTGGATGTTGACATGGGATGTGCCGTCTCAAATGCTCCTTTCTCCTTTGTTGCAGGACTGCACCGTTTACCAGATGGAGGAAAAGATCTTGGAAGTGGTAGGTATTTTCCCTGCAGTCCTGGTATGTGTTACAGGATAACTCTTTGAGAACTGCAGGGGCGGGAGGATGTAGACGAAAACTAGGTAAATGAGTATTCCAGGAGCGGGATGTTGGGCAGTATACTCTCAGCCCTTTCTCCGTTTCCAGGTCCAACTAAGGGGGACTGGGTTTATTCGCCCCCGTCAGCAGGCTGTTGTGCCTGGCGTCCCCCTTAAGCACTGCTTCCTGCGGATGACACTCTCCAGGCCTGTAGTCCTGACACCGGGCTTCCTCTTTCTCAGACAAGCCCCTCCACACCCCTCCGCGGTGGCAGGCCGCGTACCCTATGACTCCTGCTTGGAATTGTTCGATTCTAACAGAAGTGAATACGGTGCCGTGTTTACATCAAGCTGCATGGCTCCATGGTCACAGCCTGCACATCCTGTGGTAGATAAGAGCGGGGGGCTTGATAGGCCAGAAAAATACAAACAGTGACCGTGTACGTGTGCGCGTGTGCGTGCAATGTGTGTGTGTGAGGAAGGATCCAAATCTAGTACTTTGTTGCTATCATTAAGTGATTACCATTAATGGTGATAGCGGTAACATTGCTTCTAATGAGGGAGGCCTTGGATGTGAATATAATTCATTGTTGATAATTGCCTTCCCACCCGCACTCATAGACTCTCGTGTTCACGGGAGAAACGGATGGTCTTTATTGGAACCTGAGAGGGTTTATTTGAGGGTTATGAATGGGATGATTAATCAAATAGTTTTAAGTACAACGTGATTTTCCTCTTGTGAATTCCAGTCAAAGGTCCTGAACAGCATCTGTGACCAGACCATAAGGACCACGTCGGACCCCCTGAAGAGCCACTCGGCTTGTTTGGAGGAGGTCCGGATCTCCAACTTCAGGCCGGGAGAGGGACTGGTAAGACTGCCACGTCCACTTCCTAGAGCCTTTATACCTCCATACCATTAGACTTCTATAAGCAGCATGAGCTTTCATTGCCGTTACAATGCAAGTAAATCCCAGCATCTGTTGGGGGTCAATGTATGTACTGCTTATTGCTTACTGGTTCATTCTAAAACTGTTGGTACTGAAACTGCCTGTACTAGTGTATTTATTTAAGATCACATTTAAAATGAGGTAATCAACATGATAAAAGCAGTAGGAGAATTGAAAATTATTATTATTATAATTTTTTATTTTTTTTATTTAAATATGTCATTGGTCTACGGGTGGCCTATTGATCTATGTATAGCGGAAGATATTATTGCAATGCTGCAATCATCTGAACTTGTATGTCTCACCTGGTTTAGTTCAGGCTTTATCGGTACCTGTTCCAGCTGTGGAAGATAATTTTTTTCGCTTTCCATTCTCGCTTTCGCTTGGGGTTTGTTCGTTGCTGCCGCTTCGCCAGAACTTCCTTGACATACTCAATCATTTTTGATCAGAATTTTATATCCGAATGGTGCTCCCTGGTGCCAAACCAGTAACACTTGTAAGCTAAGTAGCTACCCTATGACAGTGAGCTGTTGTGGCAAACTGATGAACTCCTGGCCTATTGCCATGGTGATGTATTTTTGGTACCTGGCTGCATCTGGCCATTTGCAGAATGCGTGTCTGCCGTCTGAAACAGACATAATCCCGAGGTGTTCTTGTCCAGAAATTTGCCATGAATTGCCAAACATTGCCTATAAACGGCATATTTCACAGAAATTTAACGGGTCGGATATCTTCCAGAAACTCCTTTTCATTCGGTGTTTGTCCTACTTTAAGTCTATCTCAGGTGCCTGCTCATATGCTGAAATCACCTGTTTCAGGTTCAGAGCTCCTGGCCTGGTCTGAGTGCGTGGGCGGCATATCGGTCACTGTAGAATTCTGTTTAAAAATGCCTTTCTAAAATATTCTTTTCTATATTATTCTTTCTTTGAATCTGAGGTATATGAGCCTAATCTCTCTCTCATTGTTTACAGGGAATGTACATCAAATCCACCTATGACGGGCTGCACATTATCACTGGCACAACAGAGCATGTGAGTAGTAGGACAAGACTGGTCTCAGGAAACTATAGAACTCTCCTGTGGGATTTAACCTCCTTTTATACGCATCTAAGGCTGTTCTGAAAGAATACTTTTTAGAAGGTTAAATTAATTGTCGGAATTTTCACTCATTTAGTTCCAACTTCAGTGACCTTCCATTTTTGATGTAGCTTTTATGTTGTTTATTTTTGTCATTATTTAGTTCCCCTATTTTATTGCTAATAATATGACGATATATGATGAATTAGTATGATATATTCTATAATTACTAGTATCTTAATGAATGTTAATGAATTGCTGGATCAGTTACTCAGTAATATTGTCCAAACGTGTCTTTTGTTTAAGAAATTAAAGTCTAGACAAAGCAGATGGATGGATGGATGGTAGAGGGATGCACTAATATGCAGTGTAAATCTTTTCTGTACTTCCGTTCAGTTTTCAAATGACTTCATGTCATGCTCTGGTTATAGTGTAAATGTTAATGGCTAATTGTTGATAAATGTAATGATTCTGGGAATTGTCCTGTTTGTGCCAATAATAAATAATTGTGCTCTAATTTGTAACCTGTAAACCACTTTCACCAGTTTAAATGTATCCCTAACGAGTCAAAGTCAATGGGTTATGATGAAAACACCTAATATTCCCCATAAATTGTAAACGGTCATTCTTTTCGACTGTGAAGGAGTGAACTAATGTGTTCTGTACGATAGTTTCCACAGTTTTATGGCTCATTTCTAAATTTTTAAGACCCTGTTAAGTTCCCCACTACCGCTGATAGTATTTTTCACAGAAGTCCTGTTGGTATAGCAACCATAATATTATGCTGTCTTTTGCCAAGGGAAATAAGTCGCCCAGTGTAGGCATAAGTGGAGGCCGTTTACCGCTCTGAATTTCCGGGCACTGCCGTGAACTCGGTCCTCAGGGTTCGAGAGAACGAATCCTTCAGTCCCTGTCAGGAAGACGAATGGGACTCTTCCCCATCTCCTCCCTCTTTCTTTTTCTCCCCAATTTCAAACGCCCAATCGTATTTGTAGGCTCGTCCCACGGCAGGCCGCAGGGTACGCTTCTGCGGTGAGAACCCGCACTTTAGCTGAATGCTAAAGAGCCCCCAAACGTCTTTCTCCTTGAGGTTAAAATCTCTTTTACAAGAGACGTGTTCAAGAGCCAGGAGACGTGCTCCTTTATAGGCATGCATATTGTGAAAAAACACGCAAACAGCAAAGTGTCAGAGTATAAAAGCAGTGGTACAAGTAAATAGAAAGATTAAAAGCAACTGAAGAACTATGATGTGCTGCAAAACAAAAGCGGAAAGTACACACACACTATTTAAAAAGTTTGAAAGTTAGGTGCACACACCAAATTAATTTGCTGCCCTTACATGGTTTTTTTCCATTGTTATTTCATACACTGCCTAGTATTTATTCTGCATCTTATGTGCTAATTAAATGAGTCTCCCTTTCATATACATCTGTGGATAAGATGGTGGTAGGTGGAGATGGAATAGTCTTGGGCTCTCTCTTTCTTTTTCTCCCAGTTATTCTCAATCTCTCCCTCTCTCTTGCGATCTGTTTTCAGTCCCCGGCTGACAGAACATGTAAAATCCATGCAGGAGACGAGGTGATACAGGTCAACTGCCAGACAGTGGTGAGCACTCCTGCCCATCATCTCCACTCTCACATCGCTCAAGGCACTCTCCTTGTGGTCACTTCTCCCTGCACCCCCAACTTCACCATTTTCATTTGTCAGTGTGGCATTTTAATAAATAGTTCATAAGTTATTACTTCATAAAGGTTACACCAAAACTGAAAACGACACATAATTTTCCATATCACACGTAACAGATATCCCTTTTTGGCACCTTGTATCTGTAGTGCTCGTCAGTATACCAGTTGGGAACGTCAGAGCCACATGACCACAGAGCCACATGACCACAGAGGCTTTTTGGCGTGCTGTTGGGGATGAGTGCTAAGGGGGTGTGGCCTTTGCTCTAGGTGGGCTGGCAGCTGAAAAACCTGGTCGGTAAGCTGAGGGAGGACCTGGGGGGCGTGGTCCTGCTGCTGAAGAAGAGGCCCACGGCGACCTCAGGCTTCACCCCCGCCCCCCTCAAGAACATGCGCTGGAAGCCCCCCCTCGTCCAGGTAAGGACTCTACTCCCTAGTCTCCCGCCCTTCTCTAAGCTAAATTAACCTTTTCCAAGTGTTGGGTTCAGTAAAACACAAGCCGGTCCAGAAGTCTCCCGGACAGTGTGGGGATGGGTGTCGCTGGCAAGCGATGTGGATGAGGAATGTTGTGTATCCCCACCCCCGCTACACAAATGACAACAATGCAAAATGAAAACATGCGGTGATGTCATGTCACACAGCTCCAAGAAGTGGCCACAGCCAACGGCCGCTCGGTTAAGCCTCTTTGTTGGGGTCGGGGGTCAGGATGTATGCTGGAAACAGATTGTGGATGTGCCAACTGAAGTCACAGAGGCGGGGCCGGGAACTTGTTGCACTCTCTCGGGCGCACTCTGTTGTGGGCCTCTCACAATAGCCACTGAAAGGTCACCGTCCGCCCTCTCTGAATAGATCAGACAAAAATAAGCTTCTTGTTTTCCCATCTACGTTTCCACAGAGCTGGTTTTAATACAGATATGTAATAATAATCCAAGTGGGAGCTTAGTCACATGCCTGTGAAACTGTAGACTGCAAGGCTGGACGGGCCAGCACTCCGATCCGAAACCCAAAAGGCGACAGCGGGGAACAAAAGGCCCGTTTTTTAGAGTTGGCTTTCGGCCGGCGGCAGAGCGTCCCGTCTCAGGTCCTTACCTGCCCTCCGGCCGCGCAGACGCGGCAAGACAAAAGGCCGCTCGCAACGGGAGCCCTATTCCGGGCTTTCACTCAACGTTTGTTTAAACAAGAGCGTCGGGGAGCCAAAGCGCCGAATTTTCGACGCGCGATAAAACAAGGTACACAAAACAAGATCGGATGTCGTTAATCAAGACAAGTGACTCGTTCAACCCCCCGAGTGGGGATTAAACGGGTTGTGCCGAGGTGAGGGAGGAGGGAGGAGGTGAATACGACTCAACTAAAGTTGTGGTAAAATGCAACGCTTGAATTTGAATCCACACAAAGAAATGTGCTCTTTCACCCAGAAGCACGCAACCTACAATCCCACTGAGGTAATGGAGCCATATGTTAAACCTGGAGATAAGAAACTCTGCAAAGTCCGTGAAGCTTTGAAAACATAATGGGATCGCTGACAGTTTTTGAATTTATAGTGCGATTCGGTGTAAAAATGCCAGAGTTTTGGCGGGATGCCTGTCTTTGAGGGGGTGTCTGAAGGGGCGGGTTCAACTCCGCTGTGTTGTGTGTTGCAGAACATGCCTTCTCTGACCAAGGCACAGCCTCCGCAAAGCTCAGGAGTCAACTCCGTCAAAAAGGAAAAGCTGGCCATCCTGGACCTGTACATCCCTCCTCCGCCGTCCGTTCCCTACACCCCACGGTGAGTGCCTCCCCACCTTCCAAAATCCTTCACCCCAAAGCCTGGGAATGTAGCTCCATCGAGCTCCAGGCCTGGATAACCAGCCTGCTGCATGTCTAGTCGTTGACATAACGTTACACGGGGCGGCTGTGGCTTAGGAGGTAGAGCGGGTCATCCGCTGATCGCAGGATTGGCGGTTCGATTCCCGGCTCCTCCTGTCCACATGTCGAAGTGTCCTTGGGCAGGACATTGAACCCCAAATTGCTCCCAATGAGCAGGCTAGCGCCTTGCATGGTGGCTGCCGCCATTGGTGTGTGAATGTGTGTGTGAACGTGAGTGAGAGGCCATTGTAAAGCGCTTTGGATAAAGGTGCTATATAAGTGCAGTCCATTTACCATTTACCATTACACGGCATTGCATTAATTTAGCAAGCTCTGAATTCAATGGCGACTCAAGCCAAAGTGCACAGGTACGTTCAGTAAGTTCAAGAAAGCAGCAATAACTACAGGAAAGAAGTGTACCAATCCCCACCCCCTCACCCCCGCACCAATGAAAAATTAAGGCAAACTTATCCTCCTTTTCTCGTTTTTTTTCTTTTCCCTCGCGGTGAAGAGATGTGAAGAGCAGCATGTGTGCTAGCACCAGCACGAGGCAGAAAGGCTCAGAGTCGCCCAACTCGTACATGGACAAAGAGAGCCAGCGGCGCTTCACCATAACCGACTGCAGCAAGCTGGGCATCTACCCTGTGGAGGCCAAGATCCCCAAGGCCCAGCTGAGGGAGCGGGCCCCCTCACGCGGTCAGTACAGACACACTAAACCCCCCTCACACGGTCAGTACAGACACACTGGACCCTCTCACACAGTCAGTACAGACACACTAAACCCCCCTCACACGGTCAGTACAGACACACTGGACCCTCTCACACAGTCAATACAGACACACTGGACCCCCCTCACACAGTCAGTATAGACACACTGGACCCCCTCACACGGTCAGTACCGACACACTGGACCCCCTCACACAGTCAGTACAAACACACTGTACCCTCTCACACAGTCAGTACAAACACACTGAACCCCCTCACACAGTCAATACAAACACGCTGGACCCCCTCACACAGTCAGTACAGACACACCGGACCCCCTCACACAGTCAGTACACACACTGAACCCTCTCACACAGTCAGTACAAACACACTGAACCCTCTCACACAGTCAGTACAAACACACTGAACCCCCTCACACAGTCAATACAAACACGCTGGACCCCCTCACACAGTCAGTACAGACACACCGGACCCCCTCACACAGTCAGTACACACACTGAACCCTCTCACAGTCAGTACAAACACACTGAACCCTCTCACACAGTCAGTACAAACACACTGAACCCCCTCACACAGTCAATACAAACGCGCTGGACCCCCTCACACCGTCAATACAAACACACTGAACCCCCTCTCATACAGTCCACACAAACACAACGAAACCCCTCACACAGTTCATACAAACACACTGGACCCCCTCACACAGTCCATACAAACACACTGGACCCCCCTCATATGGTCTGTACCAGCTAACACTGCACCCCTCAGTACTAAACCCAAAAACATGGTCAGTCCCAAACTCTCTTTTAAGTTAATCATTTACTCCTTATAACCGTCTTCAGAAATAATATTTGGTAGCTTCTTCTTTTTTTCCAGGACATGCTTGTACATGTTCTGGCTTGTAAGCTGAAGTAGTTGTGGAATAATTAACTAGCAAAAGAGTTTTTTGAGTGTCGACAAACTAGCTAATTTAGTTTGCCATCAATTCGGCTAGCTGCAGGGTTGTAAACGGCAAGGCTATATATTTCTACACTTTTTCCATTTTGGCTCAATATTTTAAACATGCTGTATGTGTACCATGCTGAATGATCCGGGTCTTTCTCTTTTTGTGTTGAGCGAAAGCGAAGGAGAGTGACTGAAGTCCATGTATGATTAGTCTGACAGGTAGACTGAGGCGTGTCATTAAAATACCAAGCAGAGGAATGTTGATAAGGAAGTTGAATTGGGCTGAATGGGGCATGCATGTAAATAATTGCCTAAAACGAACTTGAATACCAGGGCCAAGGGCTCTGAAGGTTACTGGCATGTGCATGGGTGTTACAAAGGTGTGCATGTGTGCAGTGTTATTGAGAAAATGAATCTTTCTATGATGACAATAGACTGACTGACATTTTCCTTTTTTTTCTTCTTTTCTTTTTTAAACAAAGTGGTTGCTTAAATTATTTACAGAATTAATAATTTTGGTCCCCCCCATTACCACCACTATACATCACATAGACTGGTTAAACTGTATGAATCGAGTACGCATTGAGTTCTGTCATTAGGTATTTTTCTTCAAATATACATTCCAATAGTGCCCTGAAGTTTGACCATCTTTGCTTATACAGGCAAACCCCGCCCACTCTCGATGCCAGCGGATACCTGCATGGGAGCAACCGAACCTTTCTCCAGGCCCTGGACACAAAGCCGAAGAGGTATGGTGCGGGCTTTCTCTAGTGGACAATGTGTGACCAACGCGGTTGCCTAGCAGGGAAATTTGACTCGACTTCAGTACAATTTTTCATTGCGCAACCTGAGCTGGAATTGGAGAAAACGGAGACGAGCTTCCTTTCTCACAGTGTTTTATTTATTACGTGAAGGAATTTCTGTGGATTTGCAACCATTTGTGGCAGAAAAATATATATATTGTTGACTGCGGTGAGATTCAAGACTCCAAAGAGCTTTCCTACACCATCTACTTCTGTCTCTGTCAGTCGAGGCCGTGAGGAATTGCGTCTGAAAGCCGCGTCCGCCGTCAAAATCAAATTGCCGCGCCTCTGTCAGTCAGACTGGTTCTGCGTGTTAATTAATGCGGCGCCCTGGGCAACTGTGCTTTTCATCGTGTGGGTTCCACTTTATTGCTGACGTGAGGTGGGGGGCTACGGTTGGGGGGTTGGATCATCTCCACATGTTGCTGCCCCCCCAGAGGTCGTTTCCATGGAGCTGAAACCCATGCGCACATACGCACACACGGGTGGTGGCCTTGGCAGCTGTCAAGCCAATTAAAGCGCACCGAGAAACCTGCGGAGGAACGCTCTAATTGGTTTGGAGTGCTCTGCAGCTGGACCACAGCGGGCGCCCTTGTTGCAAACGGACGGAGACGGGTCCGTAACTAGGGGACGGAGACAGGCCCGTCGCCAAGGGATGGGGCAACATCCGTGCCGCCTCTTCACCACAGCCGGTCATGCTGTTACTGGAAAAAGAGGGAGCCCGTGTTTTTTTTATTTTTTTTATTTTATCGTGCAGGGAGTTAAACACAAAAGGAACCTTCCGATTAAAAAGGTCAGATTAATTGTAAACCTGTCTTGATGATTCATCGCGTCCTTTCCAGGAAGGGATCTGTCCCTGATACACAGAGCAAGGTCCATTTCGACTTTTGTAAGACCACCTACTTACTGTTGGGTCTAATACATTTGATAAGGAAACTTTGAAAGGAGCGTAATCTGATCTCTGGGAACAAAATAAATTTGCCAAAGAAGAGACAGTTAAAGGTCACCCTACGTGATTTTATTGTCATGTCCAATAGGCAGATCATCTGAGGTCCCAGGCACACAAAGCTGAGATACAAATGTTAAAATCCCTTTATTAGACGGGCAACACCTTAACCACAAATTAACAACGTGTTTTGCAGCTAAGGGGCCAAAACTGGGCTTCATTGTTGAAGCTCACTTTCCGGTCTTGTTGAGAGCGTTGCTCTCTGGCTCCAGTGCGGTCTTTCAGCCACCAATTTCAGTGAAAGTCAATGATACCAATGTGATCAAAATACGAAATCCCAAAATTTTCCCACAGGAACTTGTAGTTGCTTTTTCTTTTCTAATATCTGACCATGTGCCAAATTGTTAAGTTATTGTGTCATTTGGACAATATTTAAATATTTTTGTGGACCAATCCGGCCCAGACTTAATGACAATATAAGGGTCACCCTGCTCCCTACTGCACAGTCTCTGGATCCAATGTTTGTACAAAATGGCAGCACAAAACTCCACTTCCACGGCTTCAAAACGCATTTCACAAGCCCGTGGAAAGTCAATGGGTTGCCGTCACAGTCCCTTTGTCCATATTCTTTTTTACAGTCTATGGTCGATGCTGATGAGGCTTCATCGGGGGTCCAGAATGCAGCACAAAGAGTTTTTCTCAAATAGATCCTAGGAATGTATCACAGTTCCAAATTGGGGTGGTTCTCGTCACCCTGGGGGTGTTTACTGGGATAAATGACATAAATCTCCCTTTAGTAGCATACAAAATAATTAACAGTGATTGGTTTAAATGTAGTTGCGCTTGTAAATCTATATACAGTGCCCTCCGCTATTGTTGGCACCCCTGGTAAAGATGAGTAAAAAGGGTTATAAAAAATTCACCATTTGGTGAATTAGCTTAATCTCACACTGACAAAATGAGAAAAATTCAACCTTTAATTGAAGTAAATTTATTATGAGAAGAAAGAATCCTTCATAATAATAATCCCTGCTGCCAGATATACAGTAGATATGGATGGATCACTTTAAGGGTTGTTTCCCCTGACACATTTTCCTATTGAACTATAAGTCAGGAGAAGAAACCCTTCAAGTTATCCATCCATATCTACTGTATTTCTGGCAGCAGAGTGATGGTTTAAGGCTTGTTTGATACCTCAGACCCTTGATGACTTACAGCCATTTTACCAACCATGTATTTCATACTGTTCCAGCATAGGTTACAGCTAAATCTAGTCCCACCCCCCAATTCCCATAGAGATCCATTCAAATGCAGAGACGTTTTAGTATCGCTTGTATGAGTTTCAGAAAATAAGATATCAAGGGTTTTTTGATGTTGTTGGGTCACAGACATCAGGAAGCCATGGCATGCAAAGGATATGCAACCAAATATTAAAAATGATTACTTTATTCTATATATAAAAGCAGGGGTGCCAATAATTGTGGCACAAGTGGTTTTGTTAAAAATTGTTATTTCTTGATGAGATTTTCTCATAATAAATTTACTTCAATTGAAGGTTGGATTTATCTATTTTTTTCAGTGAGATTAAGCTAATTCACCAAATGGTGAATTTTTTATAACCCTTTTTACTCATCTTTACCAGGGGTGCCAATAATAGTGGCAAGTTTGTTAGAGTTCCAGTTGCTGTGAACTTTTTAAGTATTGCCCGGTAGATATGGGCATTTTCAGGTGTGTAGATATTTTTTCATAGCCATTCCCTGACTTCTGAAGCTCAACACACTTTTTCCTCATTTGATTTGTGTGTTCTCTTATTTTTCCCATATTGATGTATGAATAAGGGAATATGGCCTCTGTGTCACCTCATATTTATACCCCAGTGAAACAGGAAGTTGTGAATTACTGCTTGAAAGTTTCTAAACACTCTGATAAACTTTAAAAAGTAAAATATAAATGGAAAAAATTTTCAGTTACATTTTGTTCATAAGAATTTCTAGGGGTGCCAATAATTGTGGCACATGTGGTTTTGTTAAAAATAATTATTTCTTGATGAGATTTTTTTTTCTCAGAATAAATTTACTTACTACTCACTTTTCAGTGTGAGATTAAGCTAATTCACCAAAAGGTGCATTTATTTTTTTATAACCCTTTTTACTCCTCTTTACCAGGGGTGCCAATAATTGTGGAGGGCACATAGCTAGTATACATGAAGTATAGTTTTGTATTGCACAGACTAGCAAGCTAAATAACTAGCTAGGTTGCAGTAGGTATCAGCTAGTTAGCTTGCCTAGCTAGATAGCAAGCTTACTTAGCAAGCTAGCCTATGAGCCAATCAAGCACTGCTGATCCATAATAGTGATGAATTACAAATCACGTTTGCACAGACAGGGTGACGGAGACTACTTTTAACCCTATTCAAATGGTATTCAGATAACTGGCATGGAATATGAGTTTTTGGGAACCCTCTGCACTCCAGTCCCGCTGTGTTTCCCTGGTGACCGTGCCTCGTGTGGTTTTCCCCAACAGGGATGGATCTCTATCGATACCTGAGCAACGAGCGAATCCCCACCATCGCTGAGGAATCTGCGCCCGCCCCCGTCCGCTTTCGGCCAACTCCGGAGAGGCAACTGCTCCATGGAGTAGACCACATACGCGGCAGCCGCCTCTTCAACATGGACATGCACAACGTCAGTACCATCCCTTACCAAGAGGACTCCACCAAGAAGGTCCCCACCCACTCCACCTCCACCTCTAAGTCACCCTCGCTACTGGTCAGTTGGATCACGCGCCTCAAGCTATTGACTCACTGATGAGCACTTCCTATCTTGGGCGGGGCTCTCTTCTTACTAAATGCTCTTTTGCTTTTTTTTTCTTTTCGTTCTGTGGGTGGTCTGTTGGTGGTCTCACTTCCTTCACTGGGGTTTTCCCACTGCGAAAGAATTCCTGCCACTCTGTCGGAACTCTCGCTGTGTTTTGCCTCTTTTTCCGGAACATTTTAGTCCTCCACCCCAACCCTCAGTGGAGCACATCAAAGTAAACAATACAGCTTGAGTCCTCATGGCTTGTGAATGAAAGGTAATTGGGGGCAGTTTTCACTTTCAAGAGTAAAATTTTAGTTGAGGTAAAGAAATGATGGCCTTGCTTTGGCAAGCTCTCTTTTGTATTATAAATAAGTTATTTTTTTATTGTTTTCATTGTGTCTACTACTTTAACTTGCCAAAGTGTTAGGGCTGTTTCATATACAGTATTTTGCCCGTTGTGTATGCTT
The DNA here is from genome assembly GCA_022702515.1 of Ilyophis sp. 1 JC-2022. Taxonomy (NCBI): domain Eukaryota; kingdom Metazoa; phylum Chordata; class Actinopteri; order Anguilliformes; family Synaphobranchidae; genus Ilyophis; species Ilyophis sp. 1 JC-2022. The sequence goes on along the minus strand of CM040406.1, from coordinate 25,038,352 downwards.
TTTGTGTAATGGAAGACTAAAAAATATTATTAAAAAAGTTTATTTTGTATTTAAATCTACTGTAGCTGTACATTTCTTTACATATTTTTTTATGTTTGCATTTGGTCAGGAATGTATCCACTGCCAATGGTTGCCTTGTAAGCTCTGCATTAGGGAGATCTTTTGGGCATGGCACTGTTGTATGGTTTTCAATGATGGGGTCATAATGTATCCAACCTGTGTGTCAGGCAGAGGTAACTTGGGCCTTTGTGTCCCCTGGGTCTCTAGTGAACTTGATTAAGTCACACCTATGCTGTTCAGTATAGTCACATGTGTGTGACTGCTAGTGTCTGTTAGTGTGAAAATAATTTAATTTTTATTTAAAAAAAACTTTGATCTGCGGAACATTTTAGCATAACAGGTCCCTGATACGGTGCTTGTTCACCCCAATTAACTTTGTCCCGTGAAACATTTACTCACAGTTGGGCTTCATGGGAGTGTCATTTATTAGTGTTGTTGGACTAAGTGCAGAAAACATGCTAAAACCACACATTCAACAAATCTGGTGGAATATTTGGATAACTTTTTTAATATATATATTTATATATATATGTGTGTGTATATATATATATATATATATATATATATATATATTTGGCACCCAAAATGGGGCTGAGCATCTCCAATTCCCACCCCAATTTGGAATGGCCAATCGTCTGGAACCGTAGACGTGTTCAGTCTGTGAACCCCACTGCCTGTTCGGGAGAGTGTACACATTCACAGTTCTTTTCCGGAATGCTTCCCTACTACTTTTCACTTAATTGACTACAGCCGAGTTTGCACAGTGCCGAGTTGGAGGAAGACCTTTCATGTGCGGCTTTCACATGCAGTCCATGGGCAACTGATGGACCAGTGGTGGTTGCTACATCGCGATGAACATGGATCCATAACCAACTGAACCCTCCCATACCCTGGCCGATGAAATCACCAATTGAGGCTCACCCATGCACCACAGTGTGATGCCTAAACTGGATGAGCCATCCAGCAGCCTTGGATAACTTTTTTTTTTTTTCTACTTCTCAGAGACACTTTGTTTAGATTGACTGAAGACTGGGGACAAGGCTGCATGAATGATTGTTGATAGTATGCCAGTTTGTGACTGACTTGCGTTGTAAATCGGATGAATGTGAAATATTCCCATAGTATCATGGGAAATATTCCCCAATAATCGTGATAATCGTGATTCTCTAGAAATCACAAATCAGATTTCTAGAGAATCGTGGGTTAGAAGGCTATCTGGTACCCACATTGGGTTATGTCTAACAAGTGTTTCCAGAGCTTGATTGACAGTATTAAATGCTTAAGGCAAGAGATGTGTATAATGCCATTGTACCTGACCTGCCATTGTAACACTTTGGGAAGTGTATTATTAAAGCTGCAATTGACTCAGACACTCCTTTGTCTTGTGTTTATCAGGCCTGCTAAATGTTTCATTGTGCAGTTGCTGTAATGAAAATTGCCAATCCCCTTTGGTGAAGTTTAAGTAGTGAAACAGGGCTGTAAATCAGAGGTTAGAGGGTCATATTGCGCTTTCAAGATTAAGAAATGTAAAGTTCTCACTGACTTTCTCATAAGGTATACGTTAGAGGAAGCTACTTATAAACAATTTCCCCTTTTAAGTAGGTATCTTTCTGAAATTAAAATGAATTTTACTTTTACCATATACAGTCCTTAAAGATATGGTGAAAATGGATGTTATATGCATCAGGTAACACTGCTGACTCTAGTATCTAGTGTCATTGTTCTTTAGTTAAATTAAGAACATTTTACAGATTTATAAATTGTTTTAATATAGCTCAGCTGGGGGAAAAAACACCTCGGAAGATTGATAAAGGAAAAACTTTATCTAGATAAGCATTCAAGTAGAAACATGTCTAGTTAATCCTTCTTATTAGTGTCAAGCTATTAACTTGTATAACAGTTTTGATTAAATAGTTTTCTCCATTCTATCGTTTATCGTTTGTAATTGGAGAAGCATATAACATCGCCGCTCTTGTTCGCTCTCACCTGGCCAAGAGAAAGAACAGGAGAATGCATCAAGTTGTCCTCGGGCATCTCGCTGTAGCTAGTAGCAAAGTAGCTGTAGCACGACATTCCCCATAACACTCACTATTCAACTAATTCTGTCGTATGCTAACTTTAGAGGGAATGAGGCAGTGAAACCACAGCTACAAAATAGCCAATGGCCAAGCTTGACATTCCTGATAAAGATCTAAATTATATGAACAGCCTTGTCAAAGAAGCCTGATTTAATCGTGTCTCTCCTCCTCCCTGTCTCCGTTTCTGCATGGTTCTGCTGGTGGAAGGGGCCTCCCGTCAATCTCTCTCGCTCTCCTCTCTGCCCTGTCGGGCTCTGTCCTGTCCTAAACAGTGATCTACAGGCTCTGAGTCCCTAAGGTGATGCAAACGGGGGAAGAATTCCTTAAAGCCCCTCTCAACTCTCAGATCTGCTTGGTCATGTCGGCACTAAGCTATGGCGCTGCCGTACCTTGAAGCAAGCTGGAATGTTATTGATTAACTTTTCTTTTCCTTATTGATGATGGGGAATGGCTGGGACAAGAGTGTGTTAGGGGAAGGTGGGGTGGTATACCGACAATTTGCAACAATTTATATCAATATGCCGTACGCATGTACAGATGAAATACAGTGCAAGGTTAACATGGTAAGTACACATGAACAATAACAGGCATTGGGCGGCTGGTATTACCTTTAAAATTAATCAAGCATATAAAAAAAATATTCTTAAATAGCAGTCAAATAAACAGAATTGTAATATATGAAAGCAATACGCAAAACATCTCAAATCGTCATGTTTGCACAGTGCCAAACAATGATCCATAGAAGCATAGGTTGTCCGTTGGTTGACCGTTTTTCTCGAATTTCAGGTTGCAAGCAGGTCCTTTCCAAAAAATAGGATTGGCAGCGTTGATCGCTTAAAGAAATCTTGGCAGTCTGACAAACCAAAGTGTTTATGTGGTTGAAGATCCAAGAATGTGTCTGCAATGGCACGCAACATGGAAAATGGTCTTGTACATTCTCATCCACAATATTGTTTTCACTGTTTGTCTCTATGAGATACAGTGCTTGTTGCTCATTCTGGCTGGGGGACACTTTCCTAAAATCAGTGACTTCAGTTTTCGAAAACGCATGAAGCAAGTCATAGTGTCATGTAAAACTTTATATCCTGCCAAGAAGGTGCACCGCTGTCTTGTTTATGATGACATAACTGCATTAAAACCTAAGAGGAGAGGCACTGAATATATTAGGGCGCACAATTCAGAACATAAAACTGATATTATATGGACAGATTTAGTGAAACCAAATTAAAATCCTGCCGAACTTATTGCCATGAACACAATGTAATTTTGCCAAATTGTTTAAATGTTAAGATGTGCCTCAGAAGATGGCATGCCTCTAGGACTTGGCATCCTGTCTTAACACCCCGCTTTGTGTCCACCACAGGTGTCAGAATGGCCCCCCGGCTACAGGCCCAGCAGGAGGTGGGTAGATGTCAAAACACTATTCCTAATCGAGTAGCGCTTTTTCCACAAGCCTCAAACGTGCAATTCTGAAAACCACAAACGACCACTCGGGTATAAAGAATATGCAGATTGTAGGTATATTACAGGTCAGGATGCTCAGCGCTTCAATGAGCTCGCCCGCGGGGCTGATTAATGGGGGCGGTGTGAGGTCAAGTGTGCTTTAATGTGGCTCAGCGCTAATGCTGTGCGTGTGTGCTAACAATGTTTGGACATATTTATGACTCACTAATGTAACACTAAAACTGGTCTCAGTGTGGTGTCAAAATAAGAGCGGACTCTGCAGGAAAAGAGATAAATTGGGGTAGGTACAGGCTGGGCGCACGTTCGATTTAAATATAATAAAAATATTTAGCCATTAAAACCGTTATTGAGGTGGCTAGGCCAGATCTACATTTTAAGGGTGTTGAATACTGTGAACAGAAATGTCATTGTTGTCATAACTTTATGAAATGGTTCTTTTTGTGTTATTTTTAAGCCTAAATCTGCCCACGGTGTAACAATGGGCTGAAATGTCAGACACTATGTTCTAAGCCTGATTAGGAGCTGAGTGACGCATTAATATCTGCCTGATCGATGACTAACTCTATGTCTTCTATTTAAGTATGTTTCTCCTGGTTGTTAGTCACAGTCTTAAGAAGCCCCCGCGTTTGGCCTAAGGGCTGCTGCACGTTAAAACGCTTCCATCGAAACAGGGCTTCTGCTTAATCACTAAATTTATACTTCTCGTGTAGCTGACATTTTTTTCCATTTCCGTGTTAATTTCTTTCCAGGGTTTAAGATAAATCTTACTACTATATTCTGTTAAAAGTACAGCAGTCTCAGGTTATATGTGCCATATGAAACAGTTCCAACAGAAATTAGATTAAACAATTTTTCTTGAAGAATGAACAGATTATATGCACACGTGCGACCTCTGGAGGTAGGTCATTGCCGTTCAAGCTGCCTGAGTTATTTGAAGTATGTTTTTTTTGCTTTAGAGTAGACCATGAACCCCCGAATGCCCCTAAACCAGCCATTGTAAAGCGGGCTGGTTAACTGAAACCTTTCTACATATCTGAAATATCTTTCATTGCGCACAAAAACTGTCTGGGCCAAAAACATGCACTAAAACTGAAATAATACCTGCTGTACTTGAAGTGTCTTTCTCCCAATCATGTCTGTGCGAACCCAAATTGCGAATTGCGTTGTGATGAGACGTGGCGTGATTGGCGTCTGATGATATGTGCTTCAGAGGAGATTATATGATTATATATACGCTCACCTTGAATTGATAGCTGAGGTTGTGGCAATAATTGTTGATAAATGCAACTGGGCATTCCAAATTGGAGAGGGGGGCCATTTTTTTAAAAAAAGTACAGACATTGAGCTCTGAATTTAATTCCGGATTGCACAGTTATAAATGTACTGGTGTGATCCATATATGTTAAAAAAAACAATACGATAGATACACTGCCCACTGATACTCTTAAAATTAATCTGTTATGGCAGTTGCAAAGGACAGAAAGGTATGTAAACTAGAATTCATTAAATATTTTTATACTCTATCTGGTTGTCTCCTTTGCATTGCTAAATATCTGAGATGAGGTATTGCATTCAGACCAAATTTTGTTTATCAGCACAGGGACAAGTAGCCTACATTGGAGCTTGCTCCCAATAATATCTCGGGATTTGACACAAATAAATAAATTGCTCCGATTAATCACGTAGCAATAAACAGGCTGCAATCACAAACAATGGCAATTAACATCCTCAAAGTAGGCCGTGTCAGTCAGCAGTGCTGTCATTCAGGCTTTTGAAATGAGAATGATTTACTTCACAAGACTTCACGACATGCGCTTCAACTGGAAAACATGCACACCCCTCACATGCTCTTACATTATATTGCAAGAAAACACGGCGGTCTGAATGTCTTTGACCGAGCCGACCTCCCACTGGTTTGTCAAGTTGCCAGGCTGTAAGCGAGAGGCCATCATCAATCATTTGTCAATCAGTTCATTTGCACTTCACTTTGACTCACAGATAATTGCAGAGGTTTGTTTCTTTTCCACGAACACAACTTGCCGAGGTAGTCTTTTGGAGATCGCTGAACGCGCCAAATTAAGAAAATAAATACTCGCTTGCATTTCCATTGCACTTGCCATAGCTTCTGTGCTGGCAAAGCATACCTCAGCCACATGCCAATTTGGATTGTGGTAAGAGAATGGTCCTGCGAAGTTACTCCATACCAAGTTACTACTTGGTGCTTTGCCTTAAAGGATTTAAATTTGGAGAAAAAAAAAATGAAGTCCCTTTCAGTGAGCTGGACTATATATTTATGTAAATCTGGGTATTTTGAGCAGTGTGCGCTCTCCGTACCTCAATGGGTGCCTTTCTGAAATACCAAGGTTGCAGACCAGCCTTCCAGGCCAACTGTGTAACAGATCTTGCCCTATAGCCAACCAAATAAGCTCTGTGTCCTTAAAGCAAAATATCATATCTTAGCAGAGATTACTGAACATCAAGGAGAACTTTAGCATAAACTTGTTGAGATGCAAATGAATATGATCGGTATCGATACATTGTTTTACAATTATTATTCTTGAATTTAAAACTGAACAAAAAAAGCATTGCATCCCATCCATAGTATGCTCCTAACAACCTATGAGTGCCCATCTGGTGTCTTGAGTATTTTCATTACTGACTGTTGTGTGTGTGTGTGTGTGTGTGTGTGTGTGTGTGTGTGCACATGCACATGCTGCTGGTTAAATGCTCTCTCTCATCTTCTCCTACCCTCAGATACAGCTACCCTGCAGTCAGGCCCTGGTCTTTCTCTCAAGCGGTAAGAACACTTCACAGATCCGACCCAGAACCTTTTTCTTCACTGACCTTGTGAATACCACTGAACATTGCATCATGTTCCCATTTAGCCAATCACTGCAAACCCCCTGACTCATGGTGCCTTTATACTCCACTGAAGGACACCACCAATGGGCTTTCACTATTTCTTTAATAGATGGATATACAGATGCACATAAATTTAAATAAAAACATTTAAATGCCAGTTGGTATTACAGTAAACCCTGCTGACAAATACTAGGTTAAGACTTAGTTGCTTTTACAGTTTGTGCCAAATGGGAAGTTTGTTTTGCCAAATAGCATTAACCTCCTACTGAAATGTGGCCGTTTAGAACACAGACATCTATATCTTCATCCAGAGGGCACTTTGACAAAAGAGGTGGTCTGGGTCCAAAATTATGGACAACATTCTTGGAGATGCCATCTCCATCTTGAGTTCTGTTTGAAGGTTCTTGAGTGCATCATGAGCAAAAACACTTGCACATTAAGGGGAGGATCTCAGCCTTGATGCTCCACCACTGTGATAGGCCCAATCTCAATGTGACGTCACAGCGTGAATGCACGAGAGTGCAAAGGCTCAAAATGGTACAAATAAGAGGAATGGGACAACACTTAGCGATGTTGTATGTTGCCTTGACAACGCCTGTCTCTCATGCAAGATGTTTATGACAATCGCCACTTTAGGACTTGGGTTTGTACTAGGTTTGTAGCCTACCCGCTGAAAGAACTCTGCCTGCCGTGTGTGTCGTTTGTTTACAATTTTTGAGACGCTTCCGGCTACGTTTCCGTTTTTATCGTCAGAAACGCTATGAACCGTGGGTAATTCTTTCAGCAAAGTCTGCAGGATTGCAGTCTTGCGGAAAGTCCGCATAAAGGGCTCGAAAAGTCAGTGACGGAGCCCTCACGCCGATTTTACAGTGGGACGGTCCTCGCAGACTCATTGGGATTGGGCCGTAGTTTTTCCTAGGTTTAGCCTCAGTCTTGTTGTCCTTGTCATGGTCTACATCGCCCCCTGGAGGAAGTCAGGTGGCTGCTCTCTGTGGTTCAGTGAGAGGAATTCCCTCAGTGTTAACCCTTTGCCCTTCTGGCTGTAGTGGTATAAACACAGGGCCCTTGCTGGAATTCCACTATAACACAGCAGAGATAAGCCCAATGGCAGGACCTAGCTGTTTTATTGCTCTTCAGTGGTGGACTTTACCACTCTGTCTCTATGATAAACAAGACTATGTGTATTTTTATACAATCTCTGCATTTGTTTGCTTTTCTCTTTTTGTACTGTGCGAGGCATTTTTCTTGGACTACTGTGAATTGTTGTGTACTTTTTCTCTCATGGAAACTATTCTCATTGCATGTATTTAAATGTCACTATTTCAGTAATGTCCTTCCTGGAATGCTTCTATAATTGCAGAGATAAGGGCAATAGTGATGACATTACAACCAGTATCATCAGCATAAACATTTGCACTTTTTATTTCTGTTTGGCAACTTGTACGGGTGGGTAATTGAGCTCAACGCAGAAGCAAGCCCGCTAGTTATTAACTAGTTTTTACTAGCATACCAAGTGCTTTATCCCTTTCCTCCAGTGCGTGGATGTCCCATTTTTCCACCGTTTTATTTTATCACTTGCCACTAGCTTGCTCACTGTGTCAGTTAAATACATGGTGAGTTCATGCAGTCTACACACAATATGCCCTGCAATATTATTCAAAGCCTTTATAAAGATGAACAAAAAGACTGTATGAACTTAATAATACAAGTGCCGTGCAAGGATGACACTACTGACTCTTTTTATATAGTGTTCATGACATTTGAGGGCACATTGGGGCGGTCTTTGAGTGTTCATCCGTACGGAATTTTTCATTAATTAATTAAATTAATTTGAAATGAGAATGATTTACTTCACAAGACTTCACAACATGCGCTTCAACTGGAAAACATGCACACCCCTCACATGCTCTTACATTCATATTGTCTGCAAGAAAACACGGCGGTCCGAATGTCTTTGACCGAGCCGACCTTCCACTGGTTTGTCGAGTGGGGGACTATGTTTTGGCCAAAATATCTTGGTACTTGCTGGAATTTATGATTTCCCAGGACCAAAGAACGAGTTAGGGGTCTGAGCTCACGCCGCTAGAGACGCGGTGCTACGCGAAAAAAAGGTCATTCGTAGGATGCAGAAAAGGGCGCAACGCTCACTCTTAGGAAAAATAGATCTTTGTTTCTGCATCCAGGACCAAAGAGCACCAGCACAAGTAGATGCAATCCAACCTCATAACATCAAAGATCCACCACCATATTACACTTGTAGGTCCGGGAGGCCAGAATGCAGGTTCCTAAGATTGAGATAAATTTTTTAAAGTAGCGTGTTAATGCATTTGTGATTGGATTTAGTTTCAAATAATTATTTGGGGTCTGAATAATTATGACATGTCTTTTTAGGGGGGGGGGGGGAGATATTGTGAGTAGTTGTATTAGCATGAAATAACATAGCTTCCCAATAGATTATTACCTGTATTGCTTATTTTATACAGCCTTCTTTGCTTATCTTTATCAAGAGTGTGAAAGGTATTTGAGGACACTATAGGTAGTCATGTTTATGCCTGTAGGTTTCTACTTGATTCCTTTCCTTTTTCTCTTTACCCTTTTTTCCTCAGAGATGGAAAAAGGACGTTCCGTAATCTTTTTCAAACAAATCCACAATCTCGGATGGCAGACCATACTGATGAATAGAGGCTTTGTGCCATTATGCTAATACCTCAGATAAAGTGTATAATTAAATATAATTTTAGAAGTTGCCCACATTTGCTCTTCTGCTCATCAAAAGGTTTTCTGTCATATCGCATCAACAGCAGATGTAATCATCTGGCGAGTAGAAGGTTTTTATGGACCCTGGCCTCTTTTATAGAATAAAATAGGCACAGAAAGCACCGGAGCTCGTTGTGAGGGCATGTGTAGACAAGTAATAGGGAATATAAGACGGTCATTATAAGCCTGTACTCTAAGTACGCTAAGCTATGCCAACAGCTGTTTGTACAATGATGGTGAGCTATGAGTGAAGATCCTACATACTACAGGCAATCTACAGGTCTTTTGACCTACAGAAACCTGTTGATTTTGCGTCAGTCAAACATTTGTTGTTAGGACGACAATCAACGTATGTCAAGTGCGGTTTGAACTCCAGTGTAATGGAAATAAAAAGTCCGGTGACTCGTGGCAGGTATTGAGAATGAACCCTGCCCTTTGGGCTGCCTGATTTTTCCCAGAACATGGGTGCCTTTCAAGACCATGGATAGAGGTGCCAGGCAAAGCTGAGGCTGATTGGTAAACAGCCCTAATGTGTTTCCTTGACTTTGGGGGAGACTTGAAAGACAATGAAAGCTGTGTGTCCGATGCATTGTTGTCGATCTCGTAAAGAGTTTACATACGTTTTTTAAATGGCAGCAATTAGACTTTTTTTTTTTGCTTCCTTATCTGGCCACCCACCATCTAGCATGATTGCTGCCATCCCTGTTTTATACCTTGCCTTACCTGGATTCACATAGATGTGCAGCATCACATGCTAAATACATGTTTTATATGTATAGGCTGCCTTATGTATACGTACTGTATATTGTATAACTACACATTAACCTATGTATACAGAAATTGCTGGGAGTTGCAACCGTCCTTGCAGTGCAGTTGGCACAGAGCCAAGCAGCGGTGTGTGCAAGTGCAAAAATGACAAAATATCTCAGCTTTTAATTGCTGGCAGACACGGGCAATGAAGAGACGGTGAGAAACATCAAGTTTATTACAAGAAACTAGACAACCCTACCAGGGATATAACGCAGTTTGTGGAGAAATATATATTCCTAGTTTGATCTTTTTGGGGATGAAACCTTTACTATTTATTTGACTGTGCTCTGTCTTACCCCCAATGCCAGGCAGTAAATTGTCTCTGTATACTCTGGCAGACGGAATGCGAATTTTCTGTTTCTGGAAAAACTCAGCATGTTACTGGCAAAACTCAACATGTAACTATACCCAGGCTAAAAGTTATGTGCCGTCTAAAGTGGGATTGTGCTGATTGAGTAATGCTGCTCCTACAAATATACATCCAGAGGATTTGTTGGAAAATTTAAGCTACACTCCGTAAACTCAGTTTGTGATTTTCCCATTCTTGCAAAAATCCACAAGCCTGCAGAATTGCAGTTAAATATCAAGAATTTAGCATAAATGCTACACAAAAATTCTACAAGCATAAACTGTGAGTTGTAGAGATGATTCATATTTTAGTCCTGCAAGGCTGGAAAAAGCATTGCTCCGTTGATCTCTCCGCCAAAGCGTACAGTGAAATTACCCCTCTGATAAGTTTAGCGGCAGCAGTTGCATTGTATTTCCACTCGGTGGCTGAAAATGGCTGCAAACAAAGATGATTACAGTTCATAGTCATATCACAGTTATGAGCATAACCACCCGCTGCAGTTTAATGATGACCCCGCTGACCCTTCCTACAGAGCTGTGTGCGCCATTTTAAGCACCGCATCATTTGTTTGGATTCCTAATGCACTTAAATAAATTCACTTAATGAATAGAAAGTATATTATGAGAGCAAGCGCAGTGCATTCCTTGAATGCTTCAAAGTGGGACTACGAAGGACTGCAAAATCGCCTGTTTTGAGTTCAGAATTTAGGGAAAGGAACAAAATGCTCTCAATTTAAGAATGAATCATGTCAGCTGCTTCAACGCAGGATTAAGACAGGCTGTCATTAAACAAAGAAAATGTATGTGCGTGCATTTGCCTACATTTTCTGTTTTCTGTATTTAATTGCGAAAAAACACAACATGTTTGTGTATGTCCAAAATTAATTCCAATATGCAAAAGAACAAGAATGCCTGCTTGTTTCATGAATATTTTTCTAGGCCATCATCAGAACCTAGAGCCAAAATTCATTTTTTTAAATTTCCTCTGGACATGAAGTGTAAGATTAGTCATCGTTTATTTAAAAAGATAAATCAAAATAAGTCGTTGCTCTTGTTCTTTTTGGCAGTACACATCCTTTAACTTCTGTAAATTGCTATGCAGTCATTTGGCTTTTTTTGAACTCCTTATCAGTCACACGTAAACTATTTCCACACGATTTTTTGATTGAGCAGCCCTTACATTTTCACCATTCAATTTCCTTTTGCCAGGACAGATAAGCAAAATATGAAATTGGTCCGCAACTAGCTTATGACAATGACTGCCTGCTCATCAACTCCTTCGAGCCAAAAATGTCTTCAAAAAAAGAAAAGAGACTGTCTACTATAGTCTGTCCATCTTGTGTGATATTATTTAAACTTGGAACAGCTTACTGAATTGCCTATAATTTTTGTGCTCTCAGTAGAACTATCAGAATACCACAAAGTGCACATTGGAACAAGGATAGGAATTCTAGCATGTGCAACCTATTTCATACTTTTTTCTTTTTCATCTGTAAATGTATAATTTGTGTCATTGTTTGATAACTGAATTTCTGGGTTATGTTTTCAAACATTTATTTATAACATCCAAACGTGACATCCATGTATTTAGGTGGCTGTAATGCAATTTAGAAATGAACTCAGTACTAAAGCATTCAGTACTAAAAGGTGTTATTCATGCAAAGGTTAATTTAAGAGCAATGTAGAGTTGCATTACCAGTGGCTGTGTGAGCTGGGAGAAATGTATATCGTATATCATGCAATGAAACATACACCCTTAATATGCCAGCACTGTCAGATGTTGGTGCAGAATTACTGCCATCGGGTCACAGAATGTGCTTATGGCCTTTAGCATTTGGTAGCAGCATCCAGCAGATAGCTTTTCTCTCTCGTGTCAGAGAGTACAGGGCTCATACCAGCACTGAGGCCTAGATTCAGCTAACGATAGTTTGATGAGAAGGAAACCACACTTCCTTTTTTGTAACAAAAAAAAAAAGTGTTAAATGCAAGCCAGAGGGTCCTCTGTGTGGTCATGAATGCCATGTGCATTTGTTACAAAGCTGCATTGTGACTTCTATACATCTGGAAATTCTGCACAGCAACCATCTCCTTATCTGTAAAGCATTGAGACGGCTGCTGCGTCTCAGATTGGTATGCGTTGGGTAGCAGCGGCAGCACTTAAAGAGTTAACGTAGTTTCTCAGCTCTGCTGTAGGGTTCCATCAGGAAACGAAGCCATTACCCTAATAAGGGCTCTCGTGGGAAAACCCAGCGCCAATTCCTTTATCGGCGTGATAATGCTGGTCAGAGTTAGACCCGACACCATGTACCAGCCCAACACAGCGAAACCCTGCATGAAAGAATGGCCGTACTGTGCTTCACAAAAGACCTGCGGTGGCACAAAACGCGTGGGGGACTTTAGTTAAGCTGCGTGAATGGGATTGGGAGGCTTAGTTTCCGGTGATGATGTAAGGAATCCACGTTCCTGCCAATTTAGCCAAATTGGTGATTATGTCAACAGATTTGTAAACTGTTGCAGTGTCCCAGTGATGGTTTCCGTAATGTTCAGAAGTTCAAAACGTGCAGAATGAGGTCAGAGGTCATGAGAGAGCGTTTGGATCTAACGATTGGGGCTGTCATTGGGCACCGGAATGTGGCGCATTAATTTGTGTCCCTGAAAAAGTAAATGAACATCTCTCAGACTCAGATAGCCTATGGGAGAGCAGCTCTCATCCAAGTACCTTACCAAGCATGCTGCAGGGTACACTGATGACAGCCAATGTCTGTCCCTACTTTGAATGTACAAATAAATGCAAGTTTTTTTTTTGTTTTTTTTTTTCCCCACAAACAATTCTGGTCATTGCAGAAACTGCATTGCACTTGCATGTATTTGTACATCAAAGTTGAGAGCAAATGTTGATTGAATCCTGGCCCCAGGTGCTGGGATTCAATCAACATTTGCCCTTAACTTTGACTTACAAATACATGCAAGTGCAACACAGTTTTGTTAAGAGTGCTGTTAAATAGCTTTGTTAAATTTGCTTTGCAGACTCCCTTATCCAGACTGATTTGCACAGCCATGAATTTATACAGCTAGATATAATTCCTGTTCTGTCACATGCTATAAAGATTGCAAAGAAATGTAACTGGACAGGGGAAAGGAGGTTTATTGATTTGTATCTACAGAGAATACTTTCTGCTTGGCCAGACTTCAACAAGCACTTGTTTGTGCACGGGTGCCCATGCATGAACAATCGCGACACATCGTGCAAAGAAAATGACTGGCTGAACAAATGCCTGTGTACGTGTAACTAATCTACATCTCTGAACATTTAAAAGAAGATATTTTACGTCTCCCTGCTGGCTGAATTCATGTTTTTTTATTTTTTTTTTATTCTTCAGAAACATTGCCTTTGTCCAAATTTCGTTCATCTTTTTTTTCCCCCAGTGCAACTGCTGTTCTTTGCTTGTTCTTGCTCCTTGATCCTCAAATCAAGACCACAAGATCGAGTTGTCGAGAGCCGTCGCTGCTGCGTCAGCATGGTGACTCGTCCCAGTTACCGTTGACCAATGAGCAAGCGGGACCGTGAAGCTCACATTTTCTGAGGTTCTTGTTTATTGAGTAAGTGGGCGAGAGAATCGACAACGCTGCTGAGATGCGTCGTGCCTATGGATTTACCAGCTAGGACAGGAGCAGCTGTGGGAATTGCAGGCTGATGTGATCGGTGCAAGTTCAGATTGACCCAACTTCCCCTGTTCTGTGATCGAGAGGAACAGGTGCCTTGGCAACAGGTGTTTTGAGAGGTGGGAAGGGAAAGGTACAGTAAAATGGATTACCGTCAGTTTGTATCGTGGTTTTTGTTGGCGTACGGGTCTGTGTATTTAAATGATGGTTCTACTGAAGTGATGTTACTTTGTTGATGGTGATCACAATTTATTTTTCTTATGGGCACACCGGCTGCAGGTTAGAGATATATATATATTTATATACCAATTGCTGTTGCTGGTATCTCAGGATAAATGAGAAAAAATCTGTAGCACAGTATTCATAAAGATGATTCAAGACAATATTTTCTCTTTGATGATCTTTATGGAGCCACACCTGTACAACTATACCAATATTCCTTTTTGATATTTTATTCTGGCAGCAGTTATTTAGAATGACTCTGTGTAATATTGTCACAGAAGAATCACACTTATTTTGCTGTCACTGGGTGACCAGGTTTTTTTGGCTAGTAGTATGTTAAAAATAAAAGAGCACGGCTGCTCCATGTTAACAATTTATCAATAATGTCTCTCAGAATGTGTTTGTTTAATGACACATACATCTTAGTGTCGCGATAGTGGCGAAAGACTGTATTGGCTATTATGGTTATGATTCTGTGATCCTAAGCGAGGGACATGTAGGACAGATTTTAGATGTTAGTTACTATGTAACTGATTTTGTTTTGCTCTCTTCTCTACTGCCTGTAATGAGGAACCACGGTGCAACGCAGGAAGTTGGTCAATTCCGACTACAATGTTGCACAATTTCTGCATCTGAAATTTGCCTGAGGACAGCTCGTATCCAGTTTCGCCTCTCAATCTGTAACTATTGGTTAACTTGCTGGAAGAATCTCATTGCTGCAAAGATTTGAGTCATTTATTTCTGCGGTAAACTACGCAGGTATGTGACTTTTGATGCAGGTTTTTTCCTTTTCTTATGGATTCAACCATTTGGCACTGTGGTGGGGCAACGAATACGTCAGTGACATACCTACTGATACAGTAGTTCTGCTGGGAATATCTGTACATCTTTACAAACTGCAAAGCCGTGGATGACAGGGAAACTTCCTCACTGTGCTTACCACACCATTCAGCTCATTATTCTTTGCGGTGTGCGCTATGAGCGTTGAAAGAGCGTTGAAAGAAAGGAAATGCAAGACACATTTGAGCACTTCTCCATTCCGAGGTCAAACCGAAGACTGACTCGCTACGAATATTGCTTGCTGGAAGCATGTGGTACCTGTTTAATTGATGCATAATTATAAGTTTAGTCACAATTAATATTTGCTTTGTCACCTGTAAATGCTCTGCTAATTTAAGGATATCGTTAAGGAAACTGGCCTGTGTAAAAGATGAGGAATGCAAAATTATTGATGGGCTAATTATAGGATATCCAGGTGATCGAAGTCACACATAAACTGGGAAGCACAGGTAGTTTAGAAGTGAAAAGGGTGAATAACAAGTATTTTGAGTGTTTAAGAAATGACAAGGAAGGGCTTGACATTGAAAGCCAATATCTCCCAATGACAGGGTTATCAGGATATGATTGTTGTCCTGATAAGTTATAACAGGGTCGTTAGAATTAATAACCAGGCCCTGGACTAGTCTTGCCAGGATTTTGTGTATGCTGATGTCAGGAATCTATGTGGCAATCAAAAACTGACATGCACATGGCAGGGTGCAACGTTAAGGTTATTTCACACTTGCCTGGTCAGGCAAGTTGGTAAGAAACGACTTGCCCCAGCAAAATTTACACTTGCCTGGATACGGAAAACTTTCACCTCTGACCTCAAGTGCATAAAAAATACAAAGTTCCTGTAATAACATTTAATTAACTGTTTGAGATATCTGGTTCCCTCAGATATTGAAAAAGATGATAGATTGAAAGAAGATTCATTTCCAGAGTTCTTGCACAGAATCAGTTTGAGGATTCATTTGGAATGGTTGGGTAGATAACAATTTTGACTGGTACTAATATTCATATTTGTGCCAACTAACAGCAACTCCAGTCGTCGAGATGAGCCAAACAGCAGGTTTTAGCTTTGTCATCTTTTTTTTGTTGTTTTTTTGTTTTGCAGGCCGCTTTCCCTCTCTCGGTGGCACCACATATGGCGGCTGATGGCTATAACCCTGTAAGTAAAGTATTTGTTTGTTTTGATGCTCACGATGACCTCATGCAAGAGAGAGGAGAAAGACTTTTGAAAAGCCATGTATAACAGATGTCTAACGAGCACAAAGGCACGCTTTGATAAAATGCAAAGAACATGGAAACATAAAAAAAAAGAAAAAAAAAAGAAGAGTGGAATATCGTAGATCTGTCGCAGCAAGAAGAGAGATAGAACGAGAGATAAAGAGATTGATTCAGAGAGTGAGAAAGCTGTTGTAGGCTGACACGGGCCGCACTTGGTGTGAAACAGGATGCTCGCCCCAAGCTGTAAAGTATGGGGCGGTGGTCGAAAGCTGTTGAGATTTGAGTGGCTGATACTGCTCGTCACAAGGGGCTTTGTTCCCTCTGCAGCGACAACCTCCGTTGTCTCACCGCCTCCTCTCTTCGCTCTGTTTTCATCAGCTCTTCCTCCGTCACCTTTCCTTCTATCTTTCTCAGGTTTCTAACCATTCCGTCTTTCCTTCCGAAGGTCTCCTTGCGACAGAAGTCCAGAAGGAAGACTCGAGGTGAGACGAGAGCTTACCACATGCTTCTTCATGACAGGCTCCTCCCCGTGGGCTGTAACCGTGATGTTACTTCAGGGTCACAGCACTCCTATGTGTGCTTGGTAGGGTGGTATTGATTAGAAACGGGAAACAGGTTCAGCAGCAGGAGATAGCAGAGATGGAGAGATGTTGGCATGATGTTCTGCAAGCCTACATTCAGCGTACAGTTTTTGCACATACTGACTGTCAACTATGGAAACATAAGAAGAATAAAAGCAGTTAATTTTATTTAGAGGCAGTTTTCAAACGTTGGGTTCATATGTCATTTGTATACATGCTACAAATTTGTTCTGTCATTAAACAGTTGTTCAGTTATTAATACTTGCACGGAATGGAATATTATCTTACGTTTTACCCTATAAATCAGGGGGGCGTAGTGTTTTGGTGTTGATCAGCACTTCAGCGCTTTACTTATGTCAAGGACTGGCTAAGTAGTCCACACGCCTTGTTTCCAAGGCATAAATTGGCTGCTGGTTGAAAGGTAACCACAATAACCTTGGATCCCTTGCCTATAAGAGGGTGTCATGGCACAGCATGCGCAACGAGGAGACGTGGTTCTCCTCACTCTTAATGACACGGTCTCGCGCAGGCAATGCTACGATGAGCCGGAGGAGGATCTCGGTGAAAGAGCTGGGTCAGGCCGACCACCAGGGCTGGCTCTACAGGAAGCGAGAAGGCAAAGGCTTCCTGGGGATGAAGTGGAAGAAGTACTGGTTCGTGCTGAAGAAGACCTCGCTCTACTGGTACCCTGGTCCAACGGTGAGTCACGCCGCCGCGGATGTTGTCGCTGCGGCGGAAAGGTCACAGATCGATGGCAGCTTCCTTACCCGGCGGCTGTCTGAGTCAGCCGCCGATGGTGCTGCAGACGTCGCTAAATGTGCTGTCAGTGACGTGTCGATTTTAAGGCCGCTTAAAATAAGAATGACACTGCCTTTATCATCATTTGAAAAGCATGACTTTTGAGAAATCAAAACAAATTTAAAACAAAAAAAGGAGGGGGAAAGTCCATTTTGAGGCCCCCTTTAAAGAATGCTAATAACTTGCTAAGTGCTGACCTTGAAGCACACATATGCTTGTTCTCTGATAACCTCTGGTATACGTTTTAGTTACCATTGAATACTTATAATTGTTTAATGCATAAGATGGTGAATAATTCAACTTAAATTCAAATATGAAACCCTCGGCAATGTTTTTGGCTGGACATATGAAGCGCAAACCAGTCAAATGATTAGTCAAAACTTGGTTTGTCCAAACAAACAGGTGAACTAACCCTGAGTTTTATTTTGTTGAAGGAAAACAATTTAGGTTTTAAAAACATTAAATTGCTGTCACTTTGTCTTATTAGGCTGAGAAGGCCGAAGGGTACATAAATCTAAAGGATTTCATGATTGACCGGGCAATGGAATGCAAGAAGAAGTAGTGAGTTTTCGTTTCCATGTCATTCATTCTCTGTTGTTGTGAAATTATCATTCTTCCACTTCAATATGACAGAAATTAGTTATTTTCCCCCTAAAATCAGACACACACCACAACCACCTCAAGTAACATGCTGTCAGCATTTCTTTCACACAGGAAGTTGATGGGCATATGAGTCAGTCAGAATCGCTGTGACTATAGCACAGTTTGCTTCCTGTTTCGAAACGAACTAAAACAATGTTGTTTGTTATTGTGGTTCTTAAAAGCATTGTTTTCAGATCATGATTGGGGGGACACAATCCCTGTAGGCAGTACTAAAACTGGCCCTTCAAAAGGAAATGCATTCTGGAACTATATATTTATTTTAATAAACTCTGCCAAAACATATGTTATATGCCATAGCCTATCGCTTTGGCAATCTCCAGTGTTTTGACAACTCTCATATTGTTATCCTCTTTGATAGAATAATAGAATATAGTAAAGATATTCACACATGACCATAGTCTCACTACCACTGGTGACCCTTGCTTCATGTCCTTTCTTAGATGTCTCTCTCTCACTCCATTTCTTTAGTGTCTGTAGCTCACTTTATGTCTCTTGTATCTTTTTCTCGTTTCCTGTCTCTGGTATCTCTGTCTCACTTCCTGTCTCTGCCATCTCCTTCCTTTCCTGTCCCTGGCATCTCTAGCTTACTTCTTGTCTCTGGCCAGGGTCAATAAAATAGGGTTAGAGCAGACTGTGCTGTATTAATTCATTGGTTTCTAACCAGAACCAAACGGCTAAAAACATTTATATGTCCAGAATACTTCCGGTTTGGCACTAATAAGTGGATACGACAGTCTGTCTTAACCCTATTCTACCGACCCTGTTTCTGATGTGTCTATCCCACTTCCTGTCATTTGTACCTCACGTCCTGTCTGTGTTCTCTTGCAGTGCGATTAAGGCTTGCCACCCTCAGATCCTGATGTTTTACTTCGCAGCAGAGAGCAATGAGGAAATGAACGTGTAAGTAAGCGAGTAGGAAAAGCTGTCGACGTGTGAAAAGCCGTTCCTGCTTCTCAGTATCACCTGTGCTTCTTTTTTTGTATCTTTCGCAGATGGTTGAATAAGCTCGGACTGGCCGCTATTCTGTATGACCCAAATGACAACACAGGTGGTAAGTCATGGATGCCTTGTTGTTGGGATGCTGTTATTATCGGAATTGCTATTATTGACGTTTTGTATTTTTACTTGGGATGCATGATAAATACATTCTGTGGCTGATAATGTTTGTCTGGTCGTATTGACCAATGTCGACGCTGATAGAGCACAGATGAGCACAGAAATTCATTTGTGAAGCAAGAATGTTATTTAACAAAACATTTAAACTTGCTGACTTTATATTTAAGCAGAGAATATGAGTCTAGAGAGCTCTGTATAGCTTTGCTTGTGAATTTAACTGGTAATAAACGATAAAGTAAAAAATAAATACTAAATTAAAGAG
Organism: Ilyophis sp. 1 JC-2022; assembly: GCA_022702515.1. NCBI lineage: Eukaryota > Metazoa > Chordata > Actinopteri > Anguilliformes > Synaphobranchidae > Ilyophis > Ilyophis sp. 1 JC-2022. Next base: position 25,018,619 of record CM040406.1, on the reverse strand, counting down.
GTTCAGATTACTATGTTTAGGCTACTTTTTGAGCATGACTTTTTCCCTTAAATCACAGAATTGGTGGCGCATGGCGCCTCTCTGGTGCATGTATGTTGTGCCATCATATCGGCCAATCGTATCAACCATCTTAGCATTGTGCAGATTCCGATAACTCCGTTTTTAGCTATCGTCGGTTGACAATGATATGGCCCTAATATTATCATTAATCTTTATTACCATGTTAATTATAATAGTAAACTGGTTGGCATCGTCATTCATGTAACGCTGTGTGAAATATTTGTACCTGATCAAAGGTTTCATATCATCCATAAAGATATTACTATCAGTATGATGGATAATATAATTACACAATGGCTTATTATTGCATTTTAATTTTCCCTTTCTCTCACCTCTGGTGAAGTATTTATTTTGAATGTATTAAAATGTCCAGTTTTCCGAAGCATCAGTGACCGAGTGTGTGTGTGTGTGTATGTTTATATGTGTGTGTGTGTGCGTGTGCGTGTGCGTGTGCGTGTGTCTGTTTGGCCCAGATTGTTACAGTGAAGGGAGTGACCATGAGGAAGAGGACTCCACAGATGCACCCCCTCCCCCATATTCAGAGCAATTAAATACAGATTCTGGGAATGAATCTCAGGTCAGTGAAGCAGCTTACCCCTGTAAATCAATCAATTCTATTATTTGTGCCAATCACAACATAGTGTCACATACAGTGAGCACCATAATTCATTGGACCGTGATAAATTTTTTGTTATTTTGGTTTTGTACTTGAACACTTTGAGTTTGAAAGGATACAATGACAATTGAATGTTGAAGTGCAGACTCTCAGCTTTAATTTGAGGGTATTTTCATCCATATCCGATGAACCGTTTAGAAATTACAGAACCTTTTGTACATAGCCCCCCCCCCCCCCCCCATTTTCAGGCATCAAAAAATATTGGACAGTTTAACATAATGTAGAATAAAGTAATAATTTTTAACATTTGGTCGCATATCCTTTGCATGCCATGACTCCCTGATGTCTGTGACCCAACAATATTAAAAGACTCTTGGTATCTTATTTTCTGGTACTCCTACAAGCGATACTATAACCTCCCTGCATTTGAATGGATCTCTATGGGAATTGGGGGGTGGAACTAGATTTAGCTGTAAATTACACTGGAACAGTATGGAACACATGGTTGGCTAAATGGCTCTAAGTCATCAAGGGTCAGACATATCAAACAAGCCTTAAACCATCACTTTGCTGCCAGATATGCAGTAGATATGGATGGATAACTTGAAGGGTTTCTTCTCCTGACTTATTTTTTCGTAGAGTTCAATAGGAAAATGTGTCAGGAGAAACAACCCTTAAAGTTATTCATCCATATCTACTGCATATCTGGCAGCAGAGTGATGGTTAGAGGCTCGTTTGATACCTCAGACCCTTGATGACTTACAGCCATTTCGCTAACCATGTATTCCATAGTGCTAGAGTACAGAACCAAAATAACAAAAAATGTGTCACTGTCCAATGAATTATGGTGCTCACTGTAGGAAGGAATATAACTTGCAATGGCCTTATGTTTAGTTTATTTATTTATTTTAAACAGGGCAGCCTTCCACCACCTTACCACTCTGCCCCTTCCAGTGAGGCCACTGACTCCGCCTCCTCACCTGTCAGCACTATGACATCACAGAGCTCCGCCTCCTCGCTGACCAAGCCCCAGGAGTCCTGTCCCGACATGGTCTCGCAGTCCATCCCTGCCACTGGAGAGACATTGGTCTGTTCTGCGCAGGTCCACCTGCAGCGCGCCTTGCCTGCTGACGTGGATAGGCTCAGTGGGGAGTCCCAAAAGCCCCATGACGCCTTCCTCTCACAGGATAACGGCATAGAGCAAAATGTGGAGCAGGAGAAGATTGCTTTATCAGGACCTGGAGAAGGGGGTGAGCATGCTCAGAAGCTGTGTGTTTGGAGGGCCGGGGACCGGGTGGTTTTTATTTATTTATCCGTCCGTTATTTAACCATTGTTTAACCAAATAGGTTAACTAAAAATGCTATCGCCATGTGAAGTGAGCACTTGGAGAATCAAAGTGAGCAGGGAATCCAAAGGAATGTGTATAGCCATTCACCAACCAGATGTAGGGCGTATGATTTGACGGCAAGATATAGTAAATTTACGGTTAATTTGACTGGGAAACTAGTGTTATCGCCCCTACTTTTTCAATCAGTGTCATGGGAGCTTTTATTCAGGAGTTAGGACTGCAGTTTAGCGTCTCGTCCAAGGATGCAGTTAATTATGGAAGCAGCTGAGCTCGACACTGAGAATTCCCATGTCTGTCCCTACGTACTTTAAGTTGTCATTTTCGATCCATCTGCATTTGTAATGAACTAGGGGTTTTCCACGGTTGTTAAACATTCATGAACATTTAAAGTTTCATATTTAGATAAATTTAGGACTTTAAACTTCTTGTCAAGAACATTTTAACAGTGCTACTTTAAGACTAGCACTTAAAATTTTCAGTCATTTCCCAGAGGAAAGAAGAAGATGGTCTTCATCCCTTCTTAGTTACTGCAATTTGGACAAAACTTTAGAATTCTGGAGTATTTATAAGATATATGATACTGGGCTCTTGCATATTATTCTTATCAAATGGATGTAAGCATCACAGTGTATGCAATTTATTCTAAAGAAAAGCAAAGGTAAATTCGAATTTTAAAGTACATAAAAATTATATAGCCAAGGGTATTCAGTCAAATTAGTCTGTTTAAGGGCACATATCATCAAACCATCTGGATTAATCTGCACCTGGAAGTAAGAGGTTTATGCCAAGGAAAAAAGATTTTCATGGAGTGATTCACACCCAGGGTCGCAATTGTTAGACCACTTTAAAATACGTCTTTTCATGCTAAAAGCTCACACATTTTCAATCATGCTGAATTCAGCGCAATAAGATATGCTACTGTCGGGGAATCTATTGCTTCTTCACAATGACTTTCTTCCATCTTGGTAAACTAATAAAAAAACAGAAGTGTTAATTAATTAATTTTGATTCATTATCATAGCATATCGTTTAAATCTGCAAACATTTAAAGACACAAGGGTCTTTATTTTGATCTCATTAACTTACTTCCAGCAAGCTATGTTCTTTAAAGACCGATTGGTATGTCATGGACCCATGCACCCGAAGTTGATTTAAAGATGCATTGTATTATGCAGGTATGAACAGACACAAACATTTGGGTACATGTATTTTTCCTGTTGTACGAGCTGCCTTTGTTTCTTAAAGAATCTTTATGTAGATGAGTCTACACACTGACATTTCGGTTTCATTCCTACATAGTTAGAATGAAAGAAACAGCGTCTTGTGGGTTGTCCTATCGTTGCAGTATTGCATAGAAACTGACGTTAAATTATATAATCAGCATTCTAGTCACATCAGGTCTAAGATCACTGACTTACAGGTTAATTTGCTTTAATGCAACTTGTATTCAGTGAAAGAAAATAAAGTTTATTAGAATGCAAAGCTGGAGAAAGCTTTGCACAGGGATGGCTCACATGTTCTTTAAATAAAAGCTCCCACCTACGGTCCGGGCACCACATTTTTAAGGTCACACTCTTTCAGTTTTTTTGGATTTTTCAGTGTTAATCACACTTAAAGTTTGTTTGATTGAACCAAAAAAAAGCTTAGAAAATCAAAAGCTTGAGTCTCACTTTATTGAATTGCATATGCCCTTAAACTGGCTAGGAGCATTTGATTGGATGTAGGGGAGTGTATGTATTGAGTTTAATGCAAGTGCTATGGGTTGATACTTCTGTGTTTTATTACCACCTGACGCATTCTATGGTAAGTCTTACTGTCACTCAGCACAATAGCAGGGTGTGTTCAACTGAAGAGGTTTCCGGAACTCTCTGACTGTTTAACCCACTTCTGCTGTGTGTAGCAACCAGAAGGAAAATTGCATCTTTTCAGCAGCACAGTCAAGCTATCCTCTCTGCCCCTAATTCAAAGCAATGCTCGTGTCTTTGCCTTGGTTTGAAGGGCTAACCCAGTGCCAGTGTCTAAACTGAAATAAATTATTTGGTCTGTGAATTGGCTTATATCCCTTGTCTAGGCTTAGTCTCTCACTGTGAATCATAGGATGCTACAGTATGTATGAACATTTCATTGCTGTGAGCCATTTATAGTGAAAGAAGAGATTTATACAGTGCTTGAGGGGTCAGTTAGTATATTAGATTATGAAATTATTCAAAATCGGCTTCCATAGTGTTATCTGGTGTGTACAGCCACATAAGAATATGACATGGTCTCTTTTAAAAAAATAATAACAATGTGCCTTTCTCTTAAGCTCTTCAAATGTACTGACAAGACATTATGTTTTTATTTTTGTGGGTTTTTTTTAATTCATCAGAAGCTGCCTCTGATGAAATGGAACAGTTATACATTGACCTGAAAGCAGCCAGCTTGTCACCCATTGGTCAGCGCAAACCTTCCACTAAAAGGGACTTCAGGCGGTCTTTCATCAAGCGCTGCAAAAATAAGAACGTCAACGAAAAGCTGCACCTCATTCGGACACTGAACAGCACTCTCAAGGTAGTTTTTGTGATTGGGCAGAGACAGGGAAGAGTGCGGCTTCACAAATTCTAAATAAGGGCCATTTTACCATGGCCTGTCAATGAGTTGCTAGTTTGAACCAATTGCAGTGCTCTGAGTGGAGAACAAAGTATTTTTATTGGTTAATAAAAAGTCAGTGGTTGACGTTGCATGGTTGCTCCACCCAGTCTGGGGTCCGCAAAGCCTTAGGCCGTGTCCGAATACGACCCCTACACCCTTTTGAGGGCACATATTTGAGTCCACTTCATCAAAAAGCTTTTGAGTGGGTGACTTTTTCTCACAAATGGGGGCACTTAAATTATTTCCGGGGTTTTGTTGAGGGAATTCAGGAGTACACTCATCTGCAGAACGGTGCACTCATCCGACAATTTCAGTAAGTAACCCGGAAGTAAAAGCGTAAAAGACATAGAGCATATATGCATATCTATGGTATAAGATAGGTTCATATTACAAAATACTCTTTTTTTATTTTTGTTAATTCTATCTTCATTAATACTCTACACTTTGTAACAATCGTCATATGTTTACTGATTGATATTCTCAATAAAATTAAAACATTCAAAATAAATATTACAAACTACTTCCTCACTAGTTTGGAAAGAGTTTTGCGGGATTTCTTTCGCACACTGCTTGCAAAGTGAGGGGACAAGGCACATAGGGACAGGGGTCTGAGTGGACAGTGGACAGGGAACAAGGGTCGTATTCGGTCACGGCCCAACTCTTACTCACTTGACAGGTAAATTGATTCTTTTGAAGGGTGACACTAGGTGGCAGTATCAACCATGTGAATTCAGAGCCTTAGCCATGCCACAGATTTTGTATAATGTGCAGGTAGTCTGCTCCATATTCTTCTCATTGAAAACTTGTGAATGAGTATGAATGGCCAAAGACAATAATGATCGCAATGGTTCCTTTGTCCTTGGGACAGGCCTCTTAAGAAATAGGAATAAATTGTAATACAACACTAGAACTTACTAACTGGAACCTCATGTGGTAGTAGGATAAGGATGGAAGGAATACAGAAGTCACCGTCTAGTTACTATAGAGGATCTGTGGCCATGTTGGAATTTTGGTCTAACTCATGCTGGCCGTCAACTCAAAGTTTTACAATAAAAAAAGGTTTGCTGATTATTTACTGCACAGCATTATGGCTCAAGAAAAGTAGGGATCCTGGCATAAAGGCACATTGTTCTCCATAATGTAGAACAAAAGATTTAGCTGGAAAGAGGATGACTTTTCAGTGCTGTGAGAGAGGTTAATTTCTCAAACAAAGATCAATTGGATACATTCGGAATGTCTGCCTTTACGGCTATTGTTTTCCAAGTACCATACTTCGGTATAATTTTTGGGTCAGACTCAATATGCAAATATAGATGTTAAGATTCTTGCTCAAGTCCAAAGCATTCATCACTGGCTGTGTCTCTATTGCGGGTACTAGAGTTGATGCTTGAATGGCAATGTGGAAAAGGTTAATAGAAACAGGGGCTCAGTGGTTTGTGTTTAACTCTTGAGAGTGCTGACATTCTACTGTAGTTGATGTGTACCAAGAGTTGATGTGTTGAATATGTGTGCATTTGTGTGCCGTAGATGGGATGTAATATAACCGTAGACGTAACAATGAGGGAAGGCGTTCGACTGCCGACATGTGGACTGAGTGTAATGGAAATGTGGGCAGTGAAAGAGCATACAAATTTGTGCATATCTTGTTTACTCTGTGTTAATATGTGCTTATATAACTTTGCTTTGAAGCACTCGAACTGCACTATATAAATAAAAGTTATTTATTATTATTATTATTGGTAGTAGTACTAGTACTAGTAGTATTATACATTATGTAACTCATGTTTCTATTTTCTTTGCCCCATCTCTGACACAGGCCAGAGAAGCCGACCTGTTGACAATCGAGCAGTTGCTGACTGACCGCTGTCTGACCTCACAAAAATACAAGGAGTGGAAGGAGGCCAATGTGCAGCTGCTTCAGGAGATCTTCCAACAACACCACCTCCTTGGGGGGGAGGGGGAAAATAAAGGGCAACCCACAGAGGTGGCCAGAGCTGGCTCCTTCTCAGAGACCAGCGTGTGAAGAACCCTAGCTATAAGCGCAAAACGGAGAACCAGAGGAACCGAACACCACGTGCACACTGATTCAAATAAAAAAACATTGTTCGTAAAAGGATTTACTCCTTAATATGAGGTGCGATTGCCTTGCTAGGACATGCGTGACTTTAATCGTGGACATGTTTGGAGCTTAATGGCTTCAGTTCAACCCAAACCAAGGACGGTGGAAGACTACGGTCTTCTTCATTCCTCTCTTGTATTTAGGTCACTTTTGCTCCAACTTCACTTGCATGTGTTTTGTGTTCATGTTGCGCCTTCAAATGAGCTTGGTCCCCCCACAGTTTATGTTCTCATTGTTTTTGTGGATGATTGTAAAATTAAGAGTACATTTGGGCCAATGTTCAGTTTCTTCCTTTTTATAAATAAACTTATTTTAATCAAAAAATATAACAACCCCCACAACTGAAAACACTGCACAGAGAAATGCTGTAATAGGCTATCAGTTGGACGAGGGATTTCAAGTGTTCTATTATTTGTGATTCCGTTTAAAATATGTAATTTTAATATTGTAAATAAACATGCATTGACGTACACAACAGAACATGTGTAGTTTTTTTTTTGCATTAGTAAATACTGTGCAAAACTGAAATAGTTTGTGACGAGAGTACAATAAAATGTTTAGGCCCATCAATATGATTCCTACTGCTGCTTTTGTGTCCTCGCTTCTTAATTAACAATTAATATTACGTGGCATGGTGTCTTGTCCCTATAGTGATTTGCAACTAGGGCACTGGGAAGCAAACCTTGTCAAAGACCACCTACAGTCTGTTGGGGCGGCACAGTGGTGCAGTGGATAGGACTGTTCCCAAGAAGATCCCAGGCTCGAATCCCAGACCTTTCTGTGTGGAGTTTGCATGTTCTCCCCATGTCTGCGTGGGTTTCCTGCGGGTACTCCGGTTTCCTTCCGCAATCCAAAGAAATGCAGGTTAGGCTAATTGAGGGGCGTTAACAGGGCATTGCTGTAAAAGAGCATGTGTGCTCAGTCAACCTACCTGTACTACCTGTATAAATAAAGGTAAATAATTTCTACTTTTTTAGAAATTCTAAACGTTTTCATGACTTTGGTTGCTAGGCGCTGGCTGTGTCACTGCAATGCAATAGTTGGCCGAATGTCGTCGCTGTTTACTTTACTTGACTTTTGTGCAGTACTGGCACCCTAACACTAGGGGTCGCTCGGATCATCATGTTTGTTCTCCGTATAGCGATTGCCCGCCATATTGGTGGTCTCCTCCATCACACTGAAACATCAGCGAGAGCGCTCAGTTTACCGGGGCTGTGAAAAACGTCAACATCACGATTCTTAGATACTCTGCACCAAGAAATACGAAATCATGGAGGCCGTTAAAGCTTTTAATGGCGAGGTTTGTATACTTTGCCTTTCAGTTTCGCCTGGATGTATTGTTGTGTTGATTTTCGAAACCACTCATGTTCGTGCGACTAGCTAGTGTAGCTAGGGAAGGGCAGTGTAGTGGAAACTGGGCCTCGCTTAAGCTAAACTGCAAAGCGACAGTAGCTCGCTGCTTTGCAAACTCGAAATGTGCGAAAAATGTACTTGTAAAAGAAATCGGAATCATACAATTTGCCCCTTAGCGAAAATCGGGGTTTATGTTGCTGGAATTTAGCTAGATAGCCAATTGTTGACCGTTAAACGAAACCATAACTAACTAGCTGTAGCAGCGTATTTGCTGGCTTGTTGGCTCACTAGCGCAACCTCATGTGGTAATAAAGCCATGGAAGTTAGTTCTATGGCCAGGATTTTTTAAAAATAAGACATCGTTGATTAACTGACCATTAGATTAGTAACCTAAGCAAGTAACGTTAATAACGACGGGTCCGATCGGCTTGATTCTTAATTCTACTTAGCCGGCTAGCTAAAGCTAACATTAGGCATAACGTTAACGTACTGTACAAAAACAGCGACGAGCTTAGGCTCGTGTTTTGTTGACGCTAACACTACAATTTGCTAGGAATCGGATTATCTATCATCAGTAGGCGATTTTAGCTGACTGAAACACTTGCATCTTGATCCAGAACAAGGCCCATAACGTAGGCCTACTACACAAACCTTAATTTATGTGTTGGATATTTCGCTGTAGGTTAGCTGATTGCTCAGTGGGCCCCACGCAACGTTACCTAATGTATTTGTTTTCATGGAGTTGCTAGATAGTCATAGTTACAGTAATAATTAGGAGGCTTGCCAATGTATCTAACGATAATGTCCTATAATTTGGCCAGTTTACAAGCTCGTTAGAAATGGCCAGACAGAAAACGACACTAAAAAGCATTTTAAAAGTAGAGTATCCATAATTGTGGAGAGACGAGCCCCTTTTTTTTTTGCACAGGAATGGCCGATCTTTATTAAGATTACGTAATGCAATATTGGTTTACATTAGTGCAAAGTGATCTCATTTAATCATCCCACTTTATTGTAAGTGACAAGCTGCTTATTTTCTCATGTAGCCAGTTGGGTCAGAAAAAGTACAGATTGTTAATGTCAATGTAAATAGTTTTTCACATTCAAAAATGTATAACTGATATAGCTGTAAAGGTGTTTTTTGTGAAAATTGATGGGCTGAACTTCTGGCCAATTCTATGGCATTATCGGGCAGAAGGGAATCTTGATTCCTTTCTTCATTTGGAATTGTAGATAAATATATTATTTCACCAGTCACATGTGAAATATAACCTATGAGCTTAATCTGTTGTTTCCCCCCCCCCCCCCATTTACTTTGACTAGGCCATACACAGTTAATTAATAGATCCCTTGTCACTCAACATATGTCTAGTTTATCAAGACGGATAATCAAGTATACTTGATTTTCACTAATATTGCTTTGACACTCGGAAAGAAAAAACAAATGAGTCATTCTAAACTTGCATGCATGCATATATTGTTTGAGCTTATGAAAAACTGTAGGACGGGGGAAACCAAGTTGAGTACACAGTCTTGACCCCTTGTATGTCTTTGCAACTCTGTTGATAACTTGATATATGGACTTCTGGGGGGGGGAAATTGGCAGATAGTTTCCCCACAATCTGAGTAAGGTTCAGGTACTCAGGTTTGTTTATATATTGAATCTATTGTGCTTTGTAGCACAATTTCCCCTTTCCATAACTGAAGCACAAATAATGATATACCTTATGAAACTGAAAATGTGGTGTATTTAGTTTTATTGCTCACACAGTGAGAATGAGGGACATTCTCTGCACTATCCAGACCTCTGGATTCAAAACCAGTAGTGGCCTTGTGTTAAAAAGAGCTGCTGAGCTTTGTACTACCACCTGTTTACACACATTACACATTGGCATTATGGGCAATGTAGTTCTAGCAGAAGAGATATAGCCTGTTAGTGGTACTTACTCTTAAGATGGGTCTCACTCGTAATTTCACAGTGTCTTGTAGCTGTTGTATGTTCTTGTTGGTTCATGCCATCATACATTTCTAAAATGGGAATCATGAGGCTCTGACCTGTTCCTGTTTCAAAAGCAGATAAACAGTTGTCAAAAAGCAAACAAAACTGCTGAATTCTATTATCCTCTGAGACAGTGCAAACACTTGCGAGAGTGTGTGGCACTTAAATCTTAAGCAAATTTACAAACAGAAAATGGATTTGAGGCATTTTAAATGTCAGCCTCTTTTCAGAGGCATTGTGGTAAATGTGAAACTGAGATGAAATCTAAGGCAAGAATGGACTTGGGTTCGTTGTTTTTGTTTTGGCCCTCCCCAGAATTGAAATGAAATACTTCTGCACAGTCATACCTTTTGTCAAAATAACATGAAGAATGAAATAATGTTTATTTACCCAATATTAGGGCTTGGCGATATACCGCAACGATAATTATTGAATGCAATAATGGCCATCGCCCCCATGTGGGGTATTGCATTTCTTTTTGTATTTTTTTCTTTAATTATACCTGATGCAGTAGTAAACATCTAAACTTCAGAGGTTGGTAAAAGACGTCCAATCAGCAGCAAGACGTTGCTGCTTTCATGTGATTGACGACAACACATCACGTGGAAGCTGTACAACCTTGCTGTTGATTGGCTGTCTTATTGACACCCAATATATATATAATTGGTGATGTTTTATCCGGAAGCATTTCCCGCGGCCTCTGCAATTTGGATGTTTACTACCGCAGTAGGTATAGCCTAATTAAAGAAAAAAACATGAAAGGAAAGGCAATACCCCACATGGTGGCGATGCCCTTTATTGCATTCAATAATAGTGGTTGCGGTATATCGCCCAGCCCTACAGCCTATACGTTAACATAACTTAATTTGTACGCATGTTCCGCAGCGAATGGTATGCCTAAAGCATTTGAAACCCCATGATCACATAGAACCTACCGCTGAATGGTGCTACACAAGCTGGCCAAGGCCATATGAAACTTGGTTTAACATAAAGTGGAACTCTTTTTCTGTTCAAGTAAAAGGCAAGCATATTTTGTACTGACAGGAGTCGGGTTGTATTGTTTATCGGTCCAGGGTTGCCGAAAGACTTTGCTCACATTAAGAAGTTAAAAACGGTGTGAATAATGCACACGCGCACGTGTTACTTTACTGCCGTTTAGCAGGTGCTCTTATCCAGGGCGACTTGCAATGCAAACACGGGCGCAAAGAATCAAAAGGGTCAAAGTGCGGCGATTCCTCAGAGGGTGGAAGCATAGTCGAGCAGGACAAGAGCTAAAGACTCTATTGACAACTTGTAACTACCCTATTGAACATTAAACCTATAGCTAGCTATACGTTGTACAAACAAGGAGGAAACTACCAGAATGTACCAAAATTGTAGAAGACAGCAGTTCCCTTCTGTTCTAATTGGTCTCCCTGCACATGTACATATTTTGAAGCGTGTTCTGAATCGAACACATTTTTGCAGCAGTGACTGTAGAGGCAATACCCAATGATGACTGTTAGATTCACCCTTTTTATCTTTTCCTTGTGTTTTTCAGCTTTACTCCTTAAACGAATACAAGCCCCCGATATCCAAAGCAAAGATGACCCAGATAACAAAGTCTGCCATAAAAGCCATAAAGGTAAGTATTTAACATTAGCAGCAACACAACAACAACAACAAAATAAACAACAACAAAATAGCAGAAATTAAAACATCACATCTTGTCTGAAATCTGGCATGGTGTTCAGGTTTCCTTCCTCTCTTGGGTGAGGGCTCTGAGGAGCCTCCACACTTTCTCTGTAGTAACCAGATGGTCAGCTCCCGCACTCCCTCTGTCCTTTCTGCTTCCGTACAGCAGGAGGCTGGGGTCGGTGACAGTTTATTTATGAATATTCATGAAAAGGTGGCCAAAGGACAGAACTCCATTGCTACAGTTATTGTCCTTGCGTCAAACTAAAATCTTTGGTCATATTGAGACAGAAAATTCCGTGTTCAAGTGCTGAGTCTCTTCCTTTGCTTTTTGGGATACTCAGTTTTAGCGTGTTTTTTTTATTGTTCCTGCTTACACGCTATGAAGGATATTTTAGATACTTACAGAAGTTTCTGAAGACCTACCGGCTTCACAATGGCTGTTGTAGGGGGCACCGAAGGGTTTTGTGGTCTAAAGAATTCAGATAAACTTCAAGTAACTCCATACCAGCCATTGTAAAAAACCAACAGGTCGTCAGAAACATGTGTAAGCGTTGAAAATGCCCTTCATTACACACAAAAACTGTCTGGGCCAATTGAAAACATGCACTGAAACTGAAACCATACCACAGAAAGTTAACTATCTTTTTAAGAACACAGAGTCAAGTATCAGATAGGTGTATATCTGGAGTAGACAACCCTGGTCTTAGGAGTGCCAGTGATGTTTCTGGTTTTTGTTTCATTCAAGCTTGATGACGAGCATTTGATCGATTGTTAAGAGTCTGAGCCTGAATATCCAGAGCCTGGATGGTGAAACGCTGAGTACCTCCAGCACATGGCCACCCGCATTCATTAAGCCTAATTATTAATACAGTCGTGCAGTTCTAAGTTTGGAGCTAAAACCAGGAGCATCTTTGGCCCTGCAGGTTCAGGGGTGCCCACCTCTGATTGGAAGAATCTGCTAAACGTGCCCCGTTGCCCTAAATGGCCGTTTGCATCTCCGTAGTCTTGTTCTCCGAGCAAAGCCAGCACTGGTTCCATAACCAACTGTCCTTCATAAAGCACGTCAAGCGTCAGAGTACGGTAGCAACAAAAACACAGCCGCTTGCTTTTGTTCACTCGCCTTGAGATCTTCCAACAATCTGCTGCGAAATGTTCACTCATAACGTAGCCGAGAACTTATTATTCAGAATGTTTAGCTTGAGGGAAAACGACATTTAGGGAACACCTAGGGTTATTTCCAAACTGAAAAATAACAACTTCGCATTTTGTGTTGGATTTAACGTTTGAAATAATAAAAATATATATTCCTGGCGGTAAAGTGAAAGTATTTTTGAACTGAGATGCAGGAAAAATGTTTAGCCTGGAACCACGGGGGGGGGGGGGGAACTAAAATTAGATTGGCTGGGATTGCTAGTAAATTTTTGAGATTACTTTCAATTTATTCTCTGATTAGTTTTTTTGACAACATTTATCATATAATTATATATACACATATATAGACATTTGCAAGAACTGTGGAGTGTAATTGGCAAAGCCTAGATAATGCAAGGTTAGCATGCTAGATTTAACCAGCAATGTAGGTTCAAATTTCTGGATAATTTAGCTTGCATTTTTAGAATCCAAATTAAATCTTAACTTGGCTAGCCAGCTATACAATATGTTCTTCAAGTGTTCACACATTGCTGGTGGAATTGCTATTGCTAGAGAAAATATAAGAAACGTGTTTTGCAACATACTGTATCTGGATGCACTCTTGTCATTTTAATTTAATGGAAAGTATATCTAAGACATTATATTATTGACATTAACAATAACTATACTACAAACACACAATATGAAGAGTGAAACGTTCTGAAATATGATTTGTTTTTTTACATATAGGTTGCGTTCGTAAAATTTGTTCTGAAAATCTACTCTGATTTCAGCACTTTGTGGTTCAAGCATCATAGAGCTTCAAGCATCACAGAAATCCGTTAACCTCTTCAGCCAAGCCATTTTCTTGATAAAGGGTATATAACAAAAGATAATTAATAGTTAATGTATGTCTATTATGTTATAGTTGTGCAATTTATTTTACGTCAGCTGGGGTGGGCAATGCGATTTTATGTAATCACTAGTACAATTGCAGCCATAATACGCCTTTTCATGCAAATCATGGTGACCGTTCTTCAAATGCTTCTGAAAAGCTTTGTATGATTGCTAACAGCTAATATGCTAACTAGTGTTGCTTGTATAGCCTCGATGAGCTCTACTTGTATTTCAACCAATGGTGGTGAGTTCCGTTATTATATTGAAGTAGTTGCATTAAAACGGCATAGTATTTTTCCCCCATTACATTTTTTGTCACCTATAGTCACTTGCTACTAGGCACATCATGTCATGGGTTTCACATTATGATAACCATCCTGGAAAATTCCATGGTAACCGTACTTTACATATCATACCATACGTATCAATGGGTAGCACACAAAACTTTGAAATCACATGCTTCCATAAAGAAATGTTAATCTCAGCTGTTCAAATTTAGGACTTATCAAAATATTTGGAGAAACTGAAAAATTAAAACATCAAATTAGATTTTTTAGTATAAGCCCCCAAAAACCATTGTTTATTAATTATGTTACTTTATTAACCACATAATACAAAATATCATGATGGGTATCAAACTACCCAAACACCTGAAAGTAAACAAAAAAACTGATATTATTCTTTGGACCGCTATTTCTGTTGACATGTCATTGTAGAAAGTTCTTTACTACAATACTCAGAAATTAAGAGACTTTCTGTACTAAGGGTGCAGGTTATGTGGACATAACATACCGATGTAACAGTACACAGTATAGATCTGGGCTACAAAACACTGGTTGGACAATGAGATTTGGCTGCTTGGTAGCTCACAGGCCTCCCACATAGTTTATTTTTCTAACCTCTGACTTTTAAAAAGGTTTTACCTCGATTTCACTGTCATAGCTTCACTCAATACATATGAGAAGATGACAAGGATGAAAATATTAATATAATGATAGGGGGAAAAAAACCTTCCTGGAAATAAGTGATAAAAAATACAGCACTTTTCAGGCTCACTTGAATACTTCTCACTAAGCGCCTGCATTCTGACCTGAGGGTTGTGAACTTATTTTTGGAGTAACCTGAACTCGTGCCGAGTTGCCGATCAGGCAGGGTGTCCTTGTGTCAGGGGGCGGTCACCGGGACTCGCCATAAAGAAATCGTCTCTTTTTGTCTGGCTCTACGTGCCCTTGACCAGCATCTCGCACGGCACTTCCTGCCGGCACTTTTTTTCATTGATCGCTGTAGCTCCTTTTATGTGGTATTAAAGGCAGTGGGGTGGAAAGACACAAACGTATGCAATCTCTGAACTTCCTGCGACTCTCGTGCTGGCTGTAAGCTCTAAGTATCAAGTATCAAGCCTTTGCGGCCTTGTGGCCCAGCGCCGCCCCGCAGGCCGGTCTCTGCTCTGCAGGTCCTGGTCTTACTGGTGGCTGGTCTGATTCTGGTTGATCTGAGGTGGCTGCTTGCTAGCCTAGCAGCGAGTCCCATGTGTCGTTAGCATAACTGAGTGCCTACTGCATTTTGTAAATGCCCCCATTGTATTTCATTGTAAAGGTAAAATATTTAGCCTAAAATTACCCACGTGGCAATTTTGGTTATGCAGCAAGCCGATAAATCCAAAGAACCTTTTCCAGACCTGTTTGTCGCTGTGAGCCTGCTTGGCCCTTAGCTTTGCCCTTCTACTGCAGTTTTAGAAGTAGGGTCGCTGTTTTAAATAATCATAAGAAGTTGCAGCTAATCAGGACTGTACTGTTAATTTAAAGAACCGATTAAGGTGGGGGGGGGATCTAAATACTTCTGCGCTTCCAAGTCTCTCTACTCTCACCGTACTGTCCGAACCTATCACGGAATGCAGTTATTCAGTGAAAACATGAGCACTTATGAACGATGGAAGCAAAAGCGTGTTCATTTTGGTATTGTCCACCGAATACAGTACAGCAGTACCCTCCCCAACCGCAGATGTTCGATTCCAGAAAACCACCATGGTTGGCAAGACCGCAGCTGGCAAGACTAAAGGCTTATGGGAAATGGGGGGGAAAGGGTTCCACAGCATGTTTAACACTCATCTAAGCCTAACTATGTTACGTATTCCTTCATTAAACACCATTAAAATAAACAAAGACTAAAAACAGTGCCTGTACTGTTCGTTCTTCTTATATGTCGATAGTTGCCGCAAAATAGCCGCAATTGAGGATTCAATAACAGTTGTGAGCAGCAGACTTGCTGTGATTTGTACCAAAAGCACTAAACTTGCTTTCTTGGTCATAGTGTACATTTTACAGGTTGCAGATATATAAACCTAATTTAATATCGAAGTGCTGTTTCGCCATCCTTGGCTGAACTGCGGATACATAAAACCTAATGTTGCGGTTGGTAACAAGGTGTACAAAGTTAAAACCAAGAATACGTGGAATTCGCTGTTGGAAAAGCCCTGGTTGGTGACGGGCTGCTGTACTTGAATGTAATCGCAATGTGTGTTGCACAGTAAATAAATAAAATTAAAAAACATTTTTGCATTTGATGGCATGTGGTTTAATTGCCATTATGTAATAAATAGCGTGATTACATTAGCTGTGATTCAGTGGCTCCCAGAAAACACCATTATGTTCTTCAAACATGCAAATGTAACAAATTCTGCATGTACTCTTGGAATACTAATTATGTGTTTTCAGTGCTACCGGTTAGAATAAACTATAACTGAGGGTATTACTCTGGTAAGGATAAATATGAACACACATGTACACATAAACAAACATATTCACACACTCATACACGGATTGACATAAGGCACATTCGTGCACACAAGCTTGGACACACAGGAAACCAGATAGACAGCTTTATACCAGTTTACCTCAGAGCCTCTGTGTTTTGTTTGAATAAAAAATGTCTATGGTTTGGATTGTGGTTTATTGTGACTGATAGGACAGCAAAAATATTCAGGTAATTTTTATAGTGCCTTATTGATAATTGGCAACGTTTCTGTTTAAGCCGAGGGTTTATGGGTCCTTTGAATTTTGTGGAATGGGACCCTTAAAGGGATTCACGGTCCTGGGGGGAAAATTGGGGGGAAAGTTACATGCGGGACCACGATAGGGTAGACATTTTCTTTAATAATTTGCATGCAGAAGAATTTGTCAGTGACAGTCTGGCCTGTGGCATTTCCAAAAGAAAGGGAAACCGGGGGGGGTGGATATATTGGTTGAAAAGCACTGGTGTGTTGTCTTTTTTGCCTGAGTGTGTTGTTCATCTGTGTTGAATAACCCCTCTCTCCCTTCCCTCAGCGGCTCTGCCCGAACCTCCAAAGCGCTGAAAGCGAAGAGCGAAGGAGGGGCGTGAGAGAGTAACAGAGAGATAGAGGGAACCCTAACCAGCTTAGGTAGGAGACGGGCTGTTTCAAAAAGCACAAAAAAAAAAAAAGGAAGAAAGAGTCTCACCTCAAGAAAAAAGGATGGGGGGGGGGCGGGGGTGAGGGGGAGGGGGAGTGGTCTCCCGATACTGTCACGGAATAGATGTCATCTCACTCTTGTTTACTTGAGTATGTTCTTCTTTTTTTTACCTATTATTGGCCGCTTGTGCTACACAGCCAGGAAGTGCTGTGATCTGTTTTGCCTGGTATGGTTACGTTTTTGTTTTCCCCATCATTTTATTTGATTAAATTTTATTCTTAGTAGATAAGAAATGTCATCTGCTCAGGGCTGGCGCCTAATTCTGACTGACGCAAGAACAGAGTTAGATCTGCTGTCAGTAATTGATGTGACCCCTTCCTGTGAATTTCCTAAATAAAGCCAGCATCCAGAACTAGATTCTTCTCGGCAGATCTCACAGAATTAGCTTTTTTTGTTGCTAACCTCAGTGCATTCTCTATGCAGTAGTTTGTCTGTTCTAATGTAATCTTATTACAGTTGTGATCGTTTTACCAGCTTTTAGCTTCCATCTAGTATGTGGGCATGGAGTGGATTTTGAAGCATGTTTCTAGACGTGTTGATTTGCAGACACTTATGGCTGTTTATGGCTGCTTTTTTTGGTAACCAATATTGACTCCGATGGTTAGCTTTAGCTTTAGTTTTGTTTGGAGGCCAAAGGCGATTGCCATATTTATTTTTGATTGACAGATAATTTGGCTAATCAAACATTGTTACCAAAGCAGGGGTAGGCGGTTGGTTAAATGTCTTTACTCCGTTTCCACAGTTTATTTGTGGGCATATTTGAGAAACTTTTTTTGTTTATTCTATAATAATAAAAACAATAACAATTGAAAATTGTATACAGACTAATGGTGAGGTATAACATACTGGCCTTCTGCGCACAATCAGTTCCGCACATTTTTCAGAGAGGATAATTATAAGCAAGAGCTGAACCATCTAGGGGCTGGGTGAATTAACTAAGTAATATTATCCTTACTGAATGTGAATAATGACGCCTATCTTTTTGGGAGCAAGATGTAACTTTTTTTCCTCTGAGCAGTTGTATTAGTATAAAGGATTGACACACATTTTTGCCAATTTCTTTGAGCATATAATATAGCTCATTACCCCATGTTGATTTATTTATTTATTTGAATTTTTATACAGCCCTGCTTCTCACCTTTATCAAAGGTGTGAACCATTTTGGAGGGTGCTGTAACTGCATAAAGTGCTATGAGGGGAATCGGGCATTCAGCCAATACAAACTTGTCATTTAGGCCGATAACCTCGAGTTCAGGAGTTGAGGAATTTCATTTTCTGGCACTAGTACTGGGTAGTAGGATTCCTGACCGTCTCTATCTGTGAGTGCATTCTGTTGGAACGCTTTCTACTGTCTGTGTGAAACAAACGTCCAATCTTTTCTCACCCGTGAGCTCTTTTTCTCTTGATGGAACATAGCTTGAAATGGCCTCTGTGGTCCACCAACAGGATCCCTGTCCAGTGCTACCTCAGTAGAATCCCCCTCTGTTTCTTAAAAAAAGAGATTAATGGCTCGTCTTAACACCACATGCGTAGTGTCCGTGATGTGTCTTGACTACGTCTGTCGGTGAAGCGTATATACCCAAAGTAATAGCACAGCGAAGTGTTTACGCGCGTACGTTAGCTGTAAAATGCAAAGTACACATGATATCATGTAAATTGTTATTTTGTAAATTGCGTTCCTTGTTCCATTCTGTACCATAGACTGTAGAAATAAAATATGGACAAAGTGACTGTGACATCACCTATTGTCTTTCCATGGGCTTGTGAAAAGTGTTTTGAAGCTGCGGAAGTACAGTTTTGTGCTGCCATGTTGTACAAAATTTGGAGCCAGAGACTGCGCAGGAAGGAGCATGGGGACCGTTACGTGGTCATTAAGTCCGGTCCAGGTCCACTAAGCACGTGAGATGCTCGTGACGCGCAGTGACTAGGAACTGCCCCGGATTGGTCCACAAATTATTAGAATATTGTTCAAACGGCACAATAACTAAATAAATCGGCACATGCGCTGTAAAAAACGAAACGTAGGTCAATCTCAACAAGCATTTTAGTCTTATATTTAGACATAAGATCTCAGTGTTACTCATTTAAAGATTTGCCAATGGAGTAAGATAATTTCACTTTTTAGGCAAAAAGTCACTTAAAACAAGCTAATATTTTGTTCTTGAGATAATTTAAATCTCATTTACAATACTAAAACACTTAAGACAGACATTTTTTGCAGTGTGGGGAGACATTAGACGAAGAAAAAGCACCTATTGCATTACACATTCTTGTGGGGAAAAATCTATTGATTTCGTATTTTGACCTGAGATGGTTAGCTTTAGCTTTAGTTTTGTTTGGAGGCCAAAGGCGATTGCCATATTTATTTTTGATTGACAGATAATTTGGCTAATCAAACATTGTTACCAAAGCAGGGGTAGGCGGGTGGTTAAATGTCTTTACTCCGTTTCCACAGTTTATTTGTGGGCATATTTGAGAAACTTTTTTTGTTTATTCTATAATAATAAAAACAATAACAATTGAAAATTGTATGCAGACTAATGGTGAGGTATAACATCAGGACTCTAGTTTACATACTGGCCTTCTGCGCACAATCAGTTCCGCACATTTTTCTGAGAGGATAATTATAAGCAAGAGCTGAACCATCTAGGGGCTGGGTGAATTAACTAAGTAATATTATCCTTACTGAATGTGAATAATGACGCCTATCTTTTTGGGAGCAAGATGTAACTTTTTTTTCCTCTGAGCAGTTGTATTAGTATAAAGGATTGACACACATTTTTGCCAATTTCTTTGAGCATATAATATAGCTCATTACCCCATGTTGATTTATTTATTTATTTTAATTTTTATACAGCCCTGCTTCTCACCTTTATCAAAGGTGTGAACCATTTTGGAGGGTGCTGTAACTGCATAAAGTGCTATGAGGGGAATCGGGCATTCAGCCAATACAAACTTGTCATTTAGGCCGATAACCTCGAGTTCAGGAGTTGAGGAATTTCATTTTCTGGCACTAGTACTGGGTAGTAGGATTCCTGACCGTCTCTATCTGTGAGTGCATTCTGTTGGAACGCTTTCTACTGTCTGTGTGAAACAAACGTCCAATCTTTTCTCACCCGTGAGCTCTTTTTCTCTTGATGGAACATGGCTTGAAATGGCCTCTGTGGTCCACCAACAGGATCCCTGTCCAGTGCTACCTCAGTAGAATCCCCCTCTGTTTCTTAAAAAAAGAGATTAATGGCTCGTCTTAACACCACATGCGTAGTGTCCGTGATGTGTCTTGACTACGTCTGTCGGTGAAGCGTATATACCCAAAGTAATGGCACAGTGAAGTGTTTACGCGCGTACATTAGCTGTAAAATGCAAAGTACTCATGATATCATGTAAATTGTTATTTTGTAAATTGCGTTCCTTGTTCCATTCTGTACCATAGACTGTAGAAAGAAATATGGCCAAAGTGACTGTGACATCACCTATTGTCTTTCCATGGGCTTGTGAAAAGTGTTTTGAAGCTGCGGAAGTACAGTTTTGTGCTGCCATGTTGTGCAAAATTTGGAGCCAGAGACTGCGCAGGAAGGAGCATGGGGACCGTTACGTGGTCATTAAGTCCGGTCCAGGTCCACTATGCACGTGAGACGCTCGTGACGCGCAGTAACTAGGAACTGCCCCGGATTGGTCCACAAATTATTAGAATATTGCTCAAACGACACAATAAATAAATAAATCGGCACATGCGCTGTAAAAAACGAAATGTAGGTCAATCTCAACAAGCATTTTAGTCTTATATTTAGACATAAGATCTCAATGCTACTCATTTAAAGATTTGCCAATGGAGTAAGATAATTTCACTTGTTAGGCAAAAAGTAACTTAAAACAAGCTAATATTTTGTTCTTGAGATAATTTAAATCTCATTTACAATACTAAAACACTTAAGACAGACATTTTTTGCAGTGTGGGGAGACATTAGACGAAGAAAAAGCACCTATTGCATTACACATTCTTGTGGGGAAAAATCGATTGATTTCGTATTTTGACCGCATTGGTACCATTGACTTGCACTGAAACTCGTGGCTGAAAGACCTATACTGGAGCCAACCGCACTAGCACCAGAGAGCAGCACTCAACAAGTCCAGGAAGTGAGCTTCAACAATGAAGTCCGGTCTCAGCTCCTTGTTCTATACCAGTGGAGAACAGATATTTTAGACGGCTAAAATACTGAAGTTTTTTTTTATTGGTCATATTGTCTTAGCAGAAAATAAATTTAGCTAAAACCTCAAATAAAAAAGCAGCAGTGTCTTTCAAATTTTGTGAAGAGAGCAGGTGATTTTGAAATTACACACCAAGGGCTTTTGGACAACATAAGATAATGTGCACAGCAATTAAACAGCAGATTCGGATTGCTAATGAAAATGCAATGAATTTGCGAATTTAGCTTTCCGTTCAAAGTTTTGGATGTTAGAGGGGGCGATTTATTTTTTCAGGATAAAATCTTCATCTTTATGAGGAGTAAACTGTTTTTACTCAGTCAGACTGTATTCACATCAAATAATTTTGATTGTTGAGCGAATGTCCTTTTGATGTTTTCCAATGAGGTATTAGTCTGCCTCAGCAATTCAAAGTTCACAAGGGCAGCTGTGTCAGTGGTTCCAGAGCACAAATTATTTATTAATTTTTCATAGAATAACGTTTGAAGGCAGCAATCTTTTCTGAACCGTCTAGTATGTTTGCAGTGAGGGTTATTTTAATACACAGGTGCACTGTATAAACACTTGCAGGATGTTGTGGCTCGGATTGATAACTCAAAGTACGAGAGGGCAGAGAGAGGTGGCTCTGAAAATAAGCAAACTCCCACCGTGAAAGGGAATTAAATGTGAGAAAAACACAGGAGAGAATAGATACTGGGAGCTGGAACATCTGCAAACCCATTCACTAAGGGCATTAAAATCCATAGTCTTACGTCTTGTATGTAATTTTGTGATACAATATCATTTTATATATAATGAAACTGCAATATTGCTATTTCCGAGTTTGTTTTCGCAAGTGATGTCTGACTCATGACTGAAGCAAAATACAGGTGCATAACACATGTAGACTGCTGGAAAACCCAGTGGAGAAGTGCATGAGATGCGAAGCAGATGGAAACAGTGTAGACACCGCAAGCGACGTGCTGTGCTGCTTCTAGACGTGGCCACTACGCGTACAGCGTAGATTAGCCTTAAGCATGCTTACTCGCCTATAATTTGTTTGCTTTGTCCTAATCGGAGTTAAGTTGTTACTTTGTTGCATTTATTCCATCAAGTTGGGATATGTTTCCCATTGCCGGATTTCAAGCGAACACAATTTTCAAGCGACCAAAAAGCAAAAAAAAAAAAGAGAGAAGAAATAAAAAAAGTTAAATTTCTGATTTATCTCTGCGTACAGTCATGGAGCATCGATTTTGTGTTGTACTCATCGTTGAATATTTTGCTTCGGTGTTCTTATCAGTTAAGAACATTTGAGGGAACTGTGTGTATTTTTTCACATTTATTTGGTTCTCCAGGACCAGGATTGAGTATCACTGCAGTAAGAAGAACAATGCATTCTTATAAAGCAGAGGTCTCCAATCTTATCCGAAAAGGGACCGTGTCTGCGTAGGTTTTTGTTTTAGCCCAGCAGTAAGACATCTTGTTCTTGATTGAAGACCATGGTTAGTTAATTATTTGAATCATGAAATTATTTTTAAAACTTAAAAACTAAGTGTTATGTAACTGATCTCATTGGCAATATGGGAATTTCCCACTGCTTCTAACACAATCTAACATGAAAATTTAATGTGGGTTTGCGCGAATTGCACATATATTTTAGGAATCTGTATATATGTTTGCAATAAAGTGGGAAAATCCCGCTGATACATTTAGAAGTAAAATTGGTTTTAATTAATAACCTAATAGTAGGCTACAATTGAAAATATAATTGTCCGTGCTGTTCTTTAGGCTGCATATAGGCCATTTCCAAGTAAAGGGGTTATGCACGTTCTGGCTGCTTTTGTTAAAAGCGAGAAGGATGATACGGTAGCCTATTAAAACAAACACAATCACAAACCTGTCTGCCAGGCTCTTTAATTCATGAGAGCGATGACAAGTTGAAGGCGTTTGCAGCAATAGACTGGACTAACAGCCTATACAAAATTTCCCTTCTGACCCATCACTGCATACATGGAAATGCTCCCCCCTACCTCAAAGAACTCCTCACCCCAGAACTTTCCACTCGAAATCTTCGCTCTGCCAACACCAACCGCCTCCGTCCCCGCAAGACTAAGCTCTGCACCATGGGCGACCGGGCCTTTTGCTCGGCTGCTCCCCGCCTGTGGAATGCCCTCCCTGACTACCTGAGAGCACCACAGAACACCGATGCCTTTAAAAGAGGACTAAAAACCTTCCTCTTTTCTAAAGCTTTTTCTTAGTTTTAACCTTTTTCACACGCTTTTGTGTGTTTTATCCCTTTTTGTGTGTTTTGTGTGTTAATTGCCTAGGTTTTTAATGCTCATATTTTATTTTTTTTACCCTGTAGCACTTTGAGATTTGGTCCCAAATGTAAAGTGCATTACAAATTAAATGTATTATTATTATTATTATTATTACAGTAAATCATAAGTAAAATTTATCACCAACGCGATGGATCGCTGGCTTGTAAGAAAAGCTCCAGCTTCATCTTGACAGACTGGGAGCCAGCAGAGGCGAGCGTGGGCGCGAATCACAATGAAACAAGAGACGCAACTAAAGACCCGTTTCAAATGAAATGGCTTAGTGTAGATGTACGTGGCTAGTTTTCCAATGACGAAGAAATTAATTGTTCGATGTGCCATGTAGCTACATGCCACTGTGAAGTTTGCGAGTCGCTTCAAAATGTCAACGCTGAAATGCTGCTAGTCATAAATACTTTCAAACAAAAGCGTGACGCAGAGAGCTCGCACGGTTCCTTGTCAAAAGCGTTATCGCCTGCACAATTCCACAAAAACGAACAGTTGATAGGTCTCCTAAAAACAGCCTTTCGGTGCAAAGAACGAGTTAGCAAATATACTCTCAAGAGGTGGACTGAGAGAAGTGGAAAATAAACTTGAAGTGGGGAAGTAGCAAAGGAAGAGTAATTTTTCATTTTTAATAAAATGTAGTCAGTTATCCTGGACAGTTAAGTTATTGTCATAGTTTTAAAAAAGGTCATGAAGAAACCCCTACATAAATTATAATGGCAATAAGACAAAGTAAAATAATGTTAATAAAAGAATATTGCATAATGTTGTCTGTCATGTCTTTTACACCACCTCTTCCCCCCACGACCCATACCTGACTCAAACCCCCCTCCCCCCAATCTTTGAAACCCCCCAAAATTTTGTTCAAAAGGGGGGAAATCCCCCTCAAACCAAAAATGAATTTTCAGCCCTGCATGCCCCTGTACGACGTTTAAAAAATACTGCAGCATGTCCCTGGTACCGAATTTAACATGTGAGTGTTGCTTGTAAGCATAGCTGTCAGTCATTGTCTGTGCTTAATTAGTGGTGATGACTTTATCACCTTAGATTATTGAGGTGGTGCAAATGGAGTAATTGTTTGAGATGTGAGGTTTTTGCGGCCTCTAGCTGGCGGAAGACTGAGATGTGAGAAAATAAGTTTAGACAAACTGGTGGCCCTAGTCATAATATTCAACAAACTACACAATATTTGGACATGTTCTGCTTAAACATGATAAGAGTGGTTTCATTTTACTTTGCATTGTGTATATCTTTTTGTAATGTGTATATATTTTTTATGTGTTTGCGTAAATTATTTAAATTCTGTTCTGTGGCATTGATGAGGAACACATTAAAAATAAGTAAACATAATAATGCTAGATCTGCTTCAAGCCATAATAGGCTACATGGTGTGTTTTGGGTTGCTTCCTGTAGTTTGGTCAGATTTTCTTCTCATTAGTAATGGGAGAGAACAGAGAGCACCCTTTTTCAGGTGGACCACGGTGCGGTTATTTGGTGGGCTTCTGAGTGAGTTCACTCACCTGCCCAAACAAAACACCACGGCGGTGAAACGGAACAAAGTTCGGAAAACCCACTCCCAATGAACTAGGTGTGAAAGCCATAGATGAATTGCCTTTAGCTTTCAAAAGCCATCACATGTAAGACCTGGGACAAGACTTGTTTGAATTTCTCTGTCAGCTCTGACTTTAGATTTTTATAGAGCTTCTGAAGATTTTGTAATGAAGCAATATCACACGAAAGGGAGTGCCGCTATACTGTATATCAAGCATGGCTGTGATTTGGTCGCCGAAGATAATCACAGCCATTTTGAAATTGTGATATTGCTTTTATACAACAGTTCTACTAGCCCAGAGGTAGCCAACATGGTGCCCGCGGGCACCTGGTTGCCCGCAGGGACCACGTGAGTTGCCCGCGAGGCATGTTCTAAAAATAGCACTAATCACCATGGAGATCTGTCTAAATAAAAATTGTATTTAATTGTGTTGCTGTTCTTTTAAAATCAAAAACGCTTGCATTAATATAGATTTGAAAATGACAATATATAATATAAAATTTTAAAAACAAAAATGTTTTTTGTATATATGAACTCTGACCTTCTCTGAAGTCAAAGTTCAATATTGTGCGCAAGACAAAGCGCCATTGCTGAGACAAGGAAGCGGGCGCAGCTACGTTGGGGAGCTAGATGTGGTTTTTACCCCCAAAATAAAGAAAATAAAAGGTGATCTGTGCAACTTTATGTTATTCAGGAAGTTTGTATCAAACAAGTAGCCCTCCGTACTACTCAGTACCCTTGAAGTAGCTCTCAGTTTCAAAAAGGTTGGTGACCCCTGTACTAGCCTGTAAAATGTAATGATTCAGTCAACATATTATGATTTTATTGTTTTTGGTTCCACCAACTGATAGAGTTCTTTCTGATCCCGGCCGGTGATGTGGTCCGAGTGATGTTATACTGTATGTCGGCGCTCATGGAATGCGTCTCGGTCAATCACAATGCGCGTTCGGAACTATAATATTAAATGTATATGTATAAATAATTAATGAATATAACTGTGCTGTATGCATCGTTCTAATCACCCCAGGATCCTGTTAGACTTCATTTTTTTTGTCGCTTCAGGAAAATGTCTGTCTCTACACAGAATTAGGTCGAAATTGACTTTGACATTTACAATTCAAATGTACTGATATGATAAAATAAATATCCCTCATTTTCTAATAGCCTGTATGTCGAACTACGTTTGGTTACAGTAAATCAATAAAATTAATATATTGCATAAATTATCTTATAATAAGGCTACATAATAATCCCATTCAAATGTTTGTGTTGTTTTGGTGGCTTCAGAAACGTTAGCCTACCCTGTAGAACGGGTATCAGCAAATTATTTGAATTCACGTTTTAACATGACTTTCCTTTTTATCACGACGCTGAAGCATTTAGGAGTGTTTGCTTTGCTTTTTAAAAAGCTGCTTGTCAGCTTTTGTTTTGGCCATAAAATACATTTTACAGTAGGTGGGTTAATGATGCAGAACTGCCTTTTTCCACATAGTTTAAATAAAAAATATAAAAAACTACTCTTAAGATTGACACATCCCCTACGGAGCCCATTTCAGTAAACGGAGTTTGCATGCGATTAACAAAGAGTATCTGAAACAGGCTCACAAAGAAAAAAATTTAAAAAAATTTGGTCTTAAAGAGGAGGGGAATCGTGTAACGAATAAAAGTGTTTTTCGATTTAGCAATTTTACTTGTTTATTTTCAATGTTGGGATGTATAATAACAGTGGGGGTCAAAGGTATGCATTTATGGAGCAACTTTCAGGATTTTGGTTACAATTCATATTTTAGCGGTAGAGTGTTTCCCTATATAGAGCCATACTGGTGCAGGCATTGACTCAGAGTCTCAATTAGCATGGTGGCCATGTGGAGCGTAGGTTGCTGAACTGCCGGCAAAGTTTTACTTTCAAAGAGTACAGTTGAACTCACCTTGAATATCCTTTACTTAAGCATTTTTCTCTATAAAAAGCAATGGGTTACATGCCGTGCGTTGATCAGAAAAAGGATGTAACCTGATGCGTAGATCAGCTGTGCATCCGCGTGCAGTGGTTCTCATTACTCTTAAATTTTAATTTGTTCTTAGCCATTTAATTTAGCAGTTAGTTATTTATGCATTTTCAAAAACATAGTTAAAACTGTGTATGACATTTGAAAAGTATTGTGCAGTGTCCTTAAATGTTTTGCATACTTGAGTATGATTCCAACAGCGAATGGGTTATTAGGATTTGTCCAGCCCCAGTCTGTCTAGTCAAAACTGTAAATAAAAGAGAGATGTCTGTGCTTTGTTTTGAAAACACTTGATGTAAACGATTGTTTTTCATTTTTCACTGAACAAATGACCAAAAGAAAACAGAATCCCTTCGGTTCCAGCTATTAATTACATTTTTTTAAACATTAGACATGATTATACAAGCATCTGATGTTCTGTACATCTTTTGTGTTCATGATATGTGTGTTATACTACCGGTACCATTCCTCTGAATGTTGGCTGTTTTCTTTTTCGCATGGTACCGGCAGCCACACAGAAAGGCGAGTTTCGGCTTTGAAAATGTTCCGTTTTCACATTCTGCAGCAATCTGCATTTATCAGCACTTTTGCCAAAGCTGCTTCTAGGGCAAGCGTGGTTGCAGAGTGCTTCTGGGTAGACGAGTCTCTTAGGAGCTGCCTCGCTTCAATTGCAGATCTCATCAGGACAGCCTTTCTCTAATTTTCCGTGAATTCTGCACAGGGCTTTACACTGCAGCGAGTTACACAGATTACATTTTTACACACAATCCATTTATACAGCTGGACATTTTACTCAAGCAATTCAAGTGAATTCCCTTTCTCAATGGTACTCGATAGCAGTGCCCCAGATTGCCGCTGGGAATCGAACCCTTGGGCCAGTTGCAGTTCTTTTCCTCAATCTTTGAGGAAGTGTTATCAATGCAGTGAGCTATTCTCACTATTGTTCATATCCTATAATTTTGCCACCCAGCATGCATTTCAGCAATGGTAGATGACAAATATGGGCTTTCTCCTGAAATGAAAGTGAAAAACAGGATTGTTTGCCTTTGTTGATGGATTCAACTTCAGTTAGATTTTTGTGGTTGGGAGTACTACAGCCCTGATTTTCTAATTCCAAAAATGCTACATATACAATAATATTATGATAAGCTTTGTCAATGAAGAGCTTCATCACTTCACTACAGCTTTTAGTTTTTTTATTATCTGCACTTAACACTCCCCATCTCCCTTCACCTTCAAATTTAAAGGCAAATCCAATGGCTGCAGCCACGTACAGTGCCGTCCGTAAGTATTTGGACAGTGACACAATTTTTGTTGTTTTGGCTATGTACTCCAGCACATTGGATTTTAAATAAAACGATGAACATGAGGTTAAAGTGCAGACTGTCAGCTTTAATTTGCGGGTATTTGCATCCATGTTGAGTGAACCATGTGGGAATTGCAACCCTTTTTATACATAGCCCCCCCCCTATTTGGGGACCAAAAGTAATTGGACAATTGTCTACTCAGCTGTTTCTTGGCCAGCTGTGTGTTCTTGCATCATTAGTTCATGCACAGGAAAGCTAACAAAAGGTCTAAAGTTGATTCTAGGTGTGGACTTTGTATTTGGAGTCTGTTGCTGTTGTCTCTCAACATGAAGCCAAAGAAGTGTCAATGCCAGTAAAGCAGGCCAACATGGGGTGGAAAAATCGGAAACAAATCGATCAGAGACATAGCCAAAACATTGCATGTGTTAAAATCAACTGTTTGGTACATTGTTAAGAAGCAAGAACGCACTGGTGAGGAATAGCAACAGCAATAGCAAACAACCTGGTAGACCACAGAAGACCACTGTAGTGGATGGCAGAAGAATACTTTCAATTGTGGAAAAAAAAACCTTTTCAACTCTCAAACAGATCAAGAACACTCCCGTGTTTCAAAGACTAAAATATAGAGAAGACTTAAAAGTGCATACAAAACTAAGGTTGTGGAACAAACTCATGTGGACAGATGAAATGTGTACTAACCTGTACCAAAGCGACGGAAAGGGAAAACTTGGAAAAAGAAAGGAACTTCTCACGATCAAAAGCACCCCCCCTCTCATCAAACGTATGGTGGTGGGGGATGTTATGGCTTGGACGTGTCTGGCTGCCACTGGAATTGGCTCACTTGTCTTTACTGACGGTGTGACTGTGGCAACGGCAAGATTACGGAAACAGTAACGTGAAACACGTCCAGACAAATGCCGGAGCTCAAAACTCACTGTCACTGTCCAAAAACTCACGGACTGCACTGTAGTTACAGAAAAGTTTGGTGATGAGAAATACTTTCGAACCTCACAATTTCAGAAGGTTCGTACTAGCGGTCATACCCATTTCAGGGAAATTTGTGTAGAGTAATTTTGACAAGGTGCTTTAGTCATGGTTGTAATAGATTATTTTTTATTTACCCGTATCGTTTCCTCATTTTTTTTTTCAAATTGAGCCTAAGGACACCGCTTAATAATCAAAAAAATATATTTTAAATATTTTGAATTTGTATTTCTCAATTCATGGTCATATGCAGCAGTATGGAATATTATTTGTGAGTACAGAGAACAGAGGGCCATCTGCATTCATTAGCCTGCGTCAATAACTTCTTGAGTTCTACTGCAGTCCCGTTATAAGAATGCTGCTTCTATTCTCAAGACAAGAACGGTGTGCCAGAGTGATATTATTTCACACTGCAAAGAGCTGAGCCAGGCTCTGCCCTGAATAATTTAGCTTTTTTCACCATTCCTTTGACCGCACACTGTCTATTTTTGTGGCCGGAGCCTAAACCAAACTGGTGTTTGATGGCCGTGTCTTACAGGACAACCGTTCCATTGTTTCGCATAAAACATTTGAGCCATTGTTTCCCGTCTGTGTGCCTAACAGGCAAAAACACGGTGTGGCTTACGTCTGCGTAAAATGCCTGCGTTCTGGTACGGTTTGGAAATGCGAACATGGAAATTGTTTCGGTGATGCAGTTTTTATTTCGGTATCAGTAGATGACTCAAGAATTTAGTAGAGCCACCCCTTTTGTTTAACCATTTGGGGGGAAAACTTCAGAGTAATCAAGGTCTCAAGGTCTTACATTGCTTTTTGCAGCATACAACTTTATCAGTTATTTCGTGCTTTGCTGGTGTCTGTTTCATGATATTGTAAGAATTACAATAGAATAACTTTATTTTTCCCAGGGGGAACTTTAGGACTGTAAACTAAATTTAAATTAGAATGAAAAAAGAAAAAGGCCCTGGACTTTTGACTCAGACCGGCCTGCCAAAACCCACCCTACTCCACACTATGTAAACAAGCACAAAATATTACGAGGGATTTGATAACTCATAACCCTCATATTATGTTCAGGGTCAATTTGAGGTCAATGTTTGACATCGCTTAGAAACCAGTTGACCTTATTTTTTCATCTTCACACAATAGGACTTTTCCAAATTTGTTGGGACTAAATCGTAAACATGCAATAAACATGATGCTATGTTTTCATAGGTCCTGTACCAACTTTGTATACAAAGGTGTTGTGTGGGGTCATTTGTGGGGTAGCTGTGTAAAATGTAAGAAAATATACAACTTTTTTATTTTTTGGGGTAAATCTGGTGGCACTTTCCCATACAGATTTAAACTTCACAAACTTTCACTTACCTCCGGCTCTAAATTGAGATGTTTCGTCACAGATTTCTTTATATTTAGGAATAAAAGGTTAGTCAATTAGGAGAAAATGTAAAACTCAACATTTCATTAATAACAGCTTAAGGTCTAAGCAGCTACTTTCTTTTGATTGAAAGTGAGACTTGTTGCAGGAAGTTAAATGTAGAACCTCCTGAGTTAAGCACACCCTGGGAATGGACTCTGTGGACTGAAATATGTAACACTAATAGTAAATGCAACAGTTTAAATTATTTGTCTTAATTGGAATTGTTACATAATTCTTGCCACGTTCATGAAATTGGCTGTTCATTTTGCAACTGTAAACCTTTTAGATTATCCAACAATCAAACTAACACTCGGGGCAATAAAAAATGCTTTTGGGAAGAATTTAAATCAACCTCGGGACGCTTTCGGGATGGAAGCGAGAAAATATATTTTTCATCCTCATTTGTCACATTAATCAGATTATTTGAGCAGCCCCCCCCCCCCCCTCTGACACTGACACACTGAAAGCAAGGTGCAAGACAAATGTTCAAAACATTTTGAAACTTAAGCACTTGTTACTTGGCACTAGTTACTGCTGCACATCATATCTATTGGTTAATTTAATACAAATATAAATATTTAAATGAAAAACAATTTTTTTTTTAATAGTGTTTAATGTATGCCAACAATCACTAATTATAACTAATGCAAATGTAGAAAAAACTATTTTTACATTTTGGGACGGTCCACATTTACGGTTAAAATTGTTTCTCGGGGCGGTTTCGGGACGATGGTGAAAAAACGTAGTCTGGAGCCCTGCCAGCATTGTGGCACTCCTTTGAAAAATACACGTGCTAGTTATAGAAGGGGTGGCTTATTTAAAAGTTTTATCATCAATGGAAAGTTGGATTTGTTTCAGGTTAATCTCACATTTTTAAACTGTGATTATAAAGATTATACATTTTATTCTTATTTGCGGTGTATTCTTATAACTTGCTAGCTTGCTTCTCTTGCTTGCTTGCTTGCTTAATTTTGAGCCCGCTGAATAGAACCCCTCCTGTGTGGAGCGCAACAGTATGGGATGCTGCTAACTAGCCTGCGAGCTAACAGCGCTGCCAAGAAAGACAAGTCGATATTACACTGAAACAAAACGTTCATTGTTAAAATAAACCTGGTAATATCCTGGTTTTATAAACCAGATTATTAACTATGGTGCTTGTCAAAACGATCTAACATTAGCTTTATATTATATAAGTTAAGCGTACCATTGCTTGCTAACTAGGTCCTATATGTCCTATAGCACCCATTAGCTGACGTTATAGCTAGGTCAGACTGATCACACTGTTACAAGCACGCTAGATGGCTAATCAAAGAGAAGTTTGCTCGCTAAAATTACCTTACTTAATCTTACAAAAGTGTGACAAAATTGTAGCTATGAATGTTTTAAGAACTAGCTAGCTAAGCATCTATCTTGTAGTATCCCTATTCCCTCACCACCAAGTGCCCAAGGCTTGTTTTTTTCCTTACCACTTCAGCTGAAAAACTTTGATAAATTGTAGTGGTGGTGTCGCTGGGTTCTGTGAGCTGAGGTTCTGTTGTCTTGTTGTCCTCTCTGCTGTGAATGTCAGTTTACCTGCTACCAGGTTCGGGCACGACCATGCTAACGTTGTCTCGACCAACTGTGCTGCTGACGCTATTCACATTGGCAACAAAATTGTTAATTTATGGAATTTGGTTGCATCGCCTTCCTCAAGGGACTTAAATCCCTTGTCTCTCAGCTTTTCAATACCACTTTTCCATTTTGTACATTTTTGTTGTTTGTCCATGTTGACAAAGCTAGTCATGTAAACGTGACTTTTCTCTGCTGATCGAACAGTCTTCGCTCAGCAGAGGGTGAGGGGAAAGGGGCACAGCTCAGGTAGTGTAGAGTGGACCAAAGTAGCTGGCTGGACTGGGAAGGGAGACTGACAGATGTGAATGAGTTTTAGGGAGACCGATATGAAAAAACGTTAACAAATATGTAAAAATGCTGGCATCCCACTCACCTGGGCCAGTTAGTGCTACACAGAGCACTTGGGTTTTAAATTCTTAAGTTAAAAAAATTATAATAATTTCGTGTCGCCCTATGGAGCTACCGGTCACCGTCGGCACTGGCGTGTTCCGGATTCGCTCCGAGGCTGTGAGGTTCATCCATGCGCCACAATGTGGTGCCTCAACTGAATGAGCCATCCAGCAGCCTGAGCAGTTTTTTTTGTTTTTTGTGTGGAGGGGAGGTGAATGCATCGGCCTAATTGTCGAGCGGCCCACTGGAAAAACTCCCTCTGCTCCAGATGTCCAGTCCGCTACTGCTTCTGTCAGATTTTTCTCACTTGCTAGCTTGCAGTCGTTGCGTGCTGGGGATTAGCATCTAGTGCATCTAGATATGTGAGGACTCATTGTGTTTTCCTCATTGAAATGACTAGAAGATGGTGCCTGCTACACTGTTGGCAAGTGAAATCTTTCTCCTGCATAAAGACACAACACAAAAAAACTAAACAAATACTCACACTCACAAAGAGTCCACTGCCCTACCTTTTGTCTGTAGGGTAACGGAGTACAGGGAGATTCCCACACCGATAACCTGACAGCCGCAGAGGTTTGTCGATGGCTATAGATATGACTGAAGGTGGTGAGCCTTTCTGCCATGTCTCGTAGAATAAAAAGTACAGGAAGCATCCTCGGATAGCTGCTGAATTTCCGCGCAAACATTAAAGCAAGGTGGTAATAGTCTGATTATGGTTGTTGGTTAGTTAGCATTAATGGGTTTTGCATGGGAAGGGGGTGGAGAGCACTGGAGTGCTATGGATTTCTATGGTACTCTGTTTTGGAGCATGCGGCATTTTCTTTGTTAATTGTATTGTGTTGCGCCTGATTGTGATGCATCTTAGTTCCGGTTAGTCATGATCTGACTGCCGCGTTCTTCAATTTTATATTCATATCAACGAGTGTAAAACCTATTTTGAGGATTTTGAGCATTAATTACAGTGTATTACGAAAAGCAATGAGAAACTGATGCATTTTATTTTAAGGCGTGTTTATCAAGAAAGTGTAATTATGAAAGTTAATATACCTTTAGGGTAACTTAACGTGTTGATTACTGGTATATTAAAAGTATTAGAAATTAACTTTAACTTGAGGGTGAAACAATTGTGGAAAAGGTGAAAGGCATATCCGTACTGTAGGAAATGCACCGTGTAGTGAGAAGCGTGTTAATTTGTGCAAAAACTGGGTGTTGTTTGAATATTTTTAGACATTTTCAGAAGATAAGATAACCATACAGAGTGTTTCATTGACAGGTGCATGATTTATTTTTAGAGTGGTGATTTCGTGGCTCAGTTTATGAATATCTTAAGGCTGTAATTCAGACTCCCAAGTTTTTTTCCCCACCATGATGTTGGCAGTACGCTGAGGAAAATAGGGAGTTTTATCCAAGTAATTGACACATCATTATGCTCAATCTAAGAAAGTTGCAGGACTGTAGAGGTCGTAACAGGATACGTTTTTATTTATTTTTTCTTAACCATCATCGATGTCACGCCCTCCTACTTTTACTTTTCTTGGAAGCACAACAGAAGTAATGTCAATATTGAAAGTGGGTGCGTCAGGAAGAACAGGAGCTCCTGCCGTACAGAGATATGGCCTAATGGCTGTGCGTTAATGGTCGCGAGAGCACGGTACCGCGAGCCCGCAAAGTGATGCGTGTCCTCGCGGGTCGCAAGTCGTGCTCGGGTAAACGGGCCGCGTAGAGAAGGGTGTCGCGGGTCTGCAGAGCGGCCCGCGGACTCGTTGCATCGGAGACACCACCTCCCCCGCAGCAGGAAAGATGGCGGGGGTTTTTTTTTGTGTGTGTGTTATTGGAAAGCACAAAGGACTCACAGGTTTATGAAAACTAATCTACAAGCGCTCTGTATTTGCAACCAGATACTTTCCCTGGGTTTAATTTTCTTCTCGTCCTGTAGCAGTGCGGCCTGTATTGGGCCTGTATAGCTGCAACTCTAGAGGTGTGAAAAATGTTTTTGTATAGTTGACCGAGTACAGGGTTAAATCTTAAATGTTTCATTTTTTTCTAGTACATCAGTCGATAGACGTTAGCTGTGAAAGCTGTGTGTGATTCCAGACAGGAAATACCTTTTAAACACTAAATACTGTTCCTTTTTACGGCTGAAAAGCATTATGTGTTTTTGCAAACTGTTTATGATGGTGACGGAGCCGTTGCGTGCTCAGATTTGTATCCAGATTAGATCATTTCCATACACATTTTCGTAAGCTTTGTCTGAATTATGCACACTTCAACACTTGCTATGCAAATTGTATTATGGCGCCAGTTAGAACGGATTGATGTATATATTCATATTTGGCACCTTCTCATTTAACATTGAAGATGCTAAAAGCAACTGTGGTGAATTTTTTTTTACACTGAGGAATAATGAGGCTTTTTGTTGTAGGGTCTCTCTAATACTTCAGATGATGTGATGTAATTGCACATATGGCTGTAGGATAATAGTCCATTCGCAGTACTGCCGTACATTCGAGTCGGTCAACGTGCGCAGAGTAATTCATCACGGATAATTGATCCCACGGCAAATTAACTTGCGCCTCCTGAGGGAGATGGATATGATTCCATTAGGTTCCCTTCAGTTCATAAGCCTGTTTTTTCAAATGGGGTTTTAAGCCCGTTTTTACGAAACGTCTGTAATCCCCCCTGTGTTGTACCCCCCCACAAAAACCCCCCCCCCCCCCCCCCGCTGTCCAGTTTCATAAACCTAACCCCCCGACACACACACACACACACACAAACACACACACACCCCCCCCCCCCTCGAGAGGATTTCAGTCTTTCTTTTCTGTTTCAGTTCTACAAGCACGTGGTGCAGAGCGTGGAGAAGTTCATTCAGAAAGTGAGTATCTGTTTTTAGAGCATCTTTACTGGGGTCAGCTCGGTGTCAGGTCAGCCCTGCTCCGAACTGACCCCCTTTGGACAGCTATTAGATAGCTTTTATGTCAAATGAATGCCTGTGGTGTTGTTTTTTTTTCTTCTGTTATTATTTTCATTACTATATCTTTTTAAATCGCTCTGAGTACGTGCATCCCATTGTAGTTTAATGACTCCCGGTTGCCACGTTGAATTGCCTAACTTTGGTGCTTGTGGCAGTCCAGAACGTGTGATTGTCTGTGATTTAATGTGAGTTTATATTAGGCGAAGGCATAAAAGTAAATTGAGAGCAGTTTAGGAAGTACTGAGGCGCAGAATTAAAAGACCACCCCCTTCCCGCAGTGCAAGCCAGAGTACAAGGTCCCGGGGCTGTACGTCGTCGACTCCATCGTGCGCCAGTCGCGGCACCAGTTCGGCCAGGAGAAGGACGTGTTCGCGCCGCGCTTCAGCAAGAACATCATCTCCACCTTCCAGAACCTCTACCGCTGCCCTTCCGATGACAAGGTAGGTCCACAACCCCCCC
The DNA here is from genome assembly GCA_022702515.1 of Ilyophis sp. 1 JC-2022. Lineage (NCBI taxonomy): Eukaryota > Metazoa > Chordata > Actinopteri > Anguilliformes > Synaphobranchidae > Ilyophis > Ilyophis sp. 1 JC-2022. Next base: position 24,982,090 of record CM040406.1, on the reverse strand, counting down.
CGGCTGCGGTCACCGCCTGTGGACCGCGGGCGTCGGCTTTTTCCGTGGGACGCTTACGAGAAGGGAGGGGGGTGCTGGTTGACTTTGGAGGCCCTTTGACAAAACACAATTGCGCGATGGGAACGGGAAAAGGATCGCAATATTGTGCTAATGGAGTTGGCCTGAACCTCAGCGCTGATGACAGTCGGGGCTAATGGAGAAGGAACAACCGCGATTCAATTAGCTTTCACCTCGACTCGAGTGCTTTCTTGCGAATCGATGACTTCAGATGGCCTGCAGTATTTGTTGCTTCAGTAAATATTGTGTAAATACCGTGTTTTTTGGCATTGACAGCAAATAAAAGCTTTGTGTATTTATCGTGGAGATATTCCAGAAAGGCATATTACACTTTTTTAAATCCTGCATTGTATTATTAGTGTGTTGATTATCTCATTTAAATTTCTGTTTTTCAGGGTATTCATGAACTAATATACATAACTTCTGTCCCTTTGCATGATATTTAAATTTCACCCTTTTTTATTTAATATTTTGTTCACGGCCGTCACATCTTTTTGTCTATTAGTGGAATGGGCCAGATGAAGGCTAATAACTGAATCAACTTGGAGCGCACATGTTTAAGTTGGACCTCTCCATCATTGCTGTAAAGCATGGATACTCAAAGCTGGCCCTCCAATCCAAATCTGGCCCTGGTTTTCATTTCTCTTCGGCCCTTATGGACCATGATTTGACCATGAACCAGGGCTGTAATGCCTTCACAAAGGTTTTTTGACTGAAACGTCAAAATAATTACTCATAACTGCATCTGCATAAGCAGAGATATCAGAAAAGGTGTGTGGGAATACAATATTTATTATGAAAATCTCTTGTTAACGCACTGAACTTTGGCTGAACTTTGGGTTGTGTAGTTACCCGGCCATGATCTGAGTCCAAATGGTGGCAAAATATGTTTGTTAGTTGCTCTGTGCTCTAACAAACATAGCAACTAAAGAACATATTTTGCGACCATTTGGACTCGTATCATGGCCAGGTAACTACACAACCCAAAGTTCAGTTGTGCTTTTAAGATTTTAAAATGTGTGCGAGCTGCTCTTTATTCTGCTTCCCCTGGCTGACGGGCCCCTCCGTCGCAGTTTTGTCCTGGGCTCAGACCGCTAAGTGCAGAGGTATCCCCAGTATTTTGTTTTCCAATCACCTGGATTTGCTAATTAGCACAATTCCTCAGCAGGGAGGGAGAACTAATTGGTGAAATCAGCTGGCTGAGTTCACGGGTGGAAGAAACACGTGTCGTGACTTTTACTTTCTGACCCCTGGACTTTCCAACCTCTGGTTGTGTGTTTTTGCCGCAGAGCAAAATCGTGAGGGTCCTGAACCTGTGGCAGAAGAACAGCGTCTTCAAGAGCGACATCATCCAGCCCCTTCTGGACATGGCCGCGGGGCTACCGCCCCCCAGCCTGACCCCCGTGACCGCCAGCAGCGCGGCGCCCGTCAACAGCACCACCCCCGGTGAGCGCGCGCACGCACGTCTGGGCCCCTGTGCGCGGATACCACACCGCCGCGGAGACCTTCGTCCGCACCGCGCTGCCGTGCTTTAAATGCGCCGAATGGCTGCGCTCACCGCCACAGCCGCGCGCAGGCGGTCACGCGGTCTGCTGGTTGTCGAGGGAGTCGTCCGCGAGAGCACAATCAGCTGCCGCTCCAAATTTGTGTTATACTGACCCCTGGTGGCGGATTCCCCCCCCCCCAGCTTCCAAATAATAAATTTAGATCAGACTTTGGCAAGGAGGGCCGTATCCGTTTCAGGATTTCATGGCAGTTTATGGTCTTAATTATTAAGTTAGCACTAACATTTACGCCATCTCTGACATCTTAGCGACATTTCTCGATAAGCGCACGAATGGCAGCTGTTCCTGTGTCCCGAAATGAGATGTTATGCTGTGATCTAATCTACGATTGAACCAGTGTTTGTGTATACAGCCAATTTGCTCATTTAGCCAGGGTAATTGGTGGACACAAAAAAACCTGTGTATACACCGGCCCCCCAGGACCAGAATTGTTCACCCCTGGGGCCACATGTATAAACAGTGCGGAGCAGAAAAATTCCCTCAGAAAGCTGCGTAAAAGAGTTTCCACGCAGAAATTCATTCAATATAACATAAGAGAACCCGCGTACCTCTGCACACGCTGGACACCATGTGTACGCAATTTTTGGAGACAGTGTGATGTGGCAACACTGATAGAAAGGCAGAGGGAGAAAATGCGAAACGTTGCGAAAGCAGATTTCCGACTTTGTCCCTGAGTGTTTTTTCACACATTATTTTACTTAGTTTTATACATGTGGCCCTTGGTCTAGATGATTTATCTCTGTGCAGCTGCGCTCCTCTTTCCCACATTCGTACAGGGTTTCAAAGCTTTTGTCACCTTAAGCCAAGCACACTACACGACTTTTAAATCTTTTCAAAATCCCGTCCGAGGAGAGCACCTCACATCTAACGACTGTCAAATGACCGTCTTTTAAAAAATCGCTGCGCGATACAGCGCACATTAGGCCACTTTAGGAAGACAAAGAATTGCTCGGGGGTTGCCCGTCGCACGATGTATACAGGACTAAATCAAGAGGTCGAATTTACACGCACAGTTGCCAAGACTATGTATGGATCGTTTCAAATCTTTTTTCGTTGCGTTTGTTGTGCGCTGTTGACATTCTAGTAGAACGATGCGTCACTGCAAGTCAGCCAGGACTCAAACAAATCTGACCAGTTTGAAAAGATCGTGGGCTCTCCCGACGAGGTCCAGACTGGTTCACGACAGAAATAATCACGTCTTTGACCATCTCAAATCAAAAGACCGTTCCAGCTGACAGAACCAAGATTTTTTGCAGATTTTTTAAAGATTATCATAGAACTGGAAAAATTGTCGGGAGTCCGACTTTGACATCAGAATCGGGGCAAAAGTCGTATAGTGCGAGCTCGGCATTAGCTGACTCTCCCCCTCTCTCTCTCCATTTCTCTCTATCTCTTTCTCTTCTCCCTCTCCCACTTTCACTTTGTCTCTCTCAGGAACCCCGGCGACACCCGCCACCCCAGCCAACATGGTGCATAGCCTGCCGGACTGGGCCTCCCAGATCTCCAACACAGACACCGTGGCCGCCATGGCTCAGATCCTGCAGAGCCCGCAGGGCCAGCAGGTGAGTCCGCTGCCGTCCTCCATCCCCACACTCCTATCTCCACGAGTCTAGCCGTCCTGTACAGTGAATCATTCATACCACCACAGCATCGTTTTGGCTAATGCATAACTGGGTATTTGTAGAGGTGTGTAATGGCCTCTGTGTTTGCGTGTTGACAGCTGCAGCAGCTGGTCCAGAGTCTGCAGCTCCAGCAGCAGAAGCCCCAGCCGTCCTTGTTGCAGGCTCTGGACGCCGGCCTGGTGGTCCAGCTGCAGGCCCTCACCGCCCAGCTCACCGCCGCCGCCACCGCCAACACGCTCAACCCCCTGGAGCAGAGGGTGTCCTCCTTCAACAAGGTACGGTACCAAGCCCTAATGCACTCTTGGCATTACTGTTTACAAGATGCGTAGCTAACGCATGCTAACATTGCTGTTTGCAAGGTACCAAGCCCTAACGCACTCTTAACATTACTGTTTACAAGATGCCTAGCTAACACAGGCTAACATTGCTGTTTACAAGTTACCTAGCCAACACGCTCTAATATTACTGTTTACAAGGTACCTGGCCCGAACACTTTAGTGAGCTCTTCGTACAACTGAATGGCAAAATGCGTTTAGAATGTCTTTACTTTAGAAATATTGTTGGGACAGAATGTAAAGTTTGTCTAACCTGAGTTTTCAATCATTTTTATTTGGGTGTGTTTATGCAGACAGTAAAAAAAATAAAGCTGAAGTTGTATTGTGTTGGGGTTTTAATGGGTTTCTGAGTGCCTCATGTCCTGAATAATGTGCCATGCTAAATTGATGTACACGTAAACTCAGCTCCTTCTTTCCCAGAAGCTGTTGGGACAGTTTGATTTTGGGAGCGAATCTGAACGCACAGAGAGTTCCAAGAAGGACACGCCCTCAGCCCAACTGTAAGCACCAGTTCCGTAGTTTTGTTGAGTTTGCTCAAGAGAGTCGTTTTGTCACAAAAGCCATTTTCATGACATAAACACGTTCATCCGTTTACCATTTCCAATTGAACTAGACTGCAGTAAAAATTTAAATTTTAATCTAATAAAGTAATTAGTTTGGAGTAAATTGTGGAATACATTTGGTAACTGGCAAAAGGCATGACATTTTATGAATAATAATGCTGTTCCATCTAAATGGCGGCCCAAGCAATAAAGGTGCAAGCCGGGCCCTATTTAACCACACATCGCAGGTTTGAGCTGGGGCTACAATGCACTACAACAACTGGTTTAGCATGCAACGTTAGCGGAGCTTCAGTGACCTGTTTTTAACAGTGCCGTGCTGTCTCGAGGGCCAGTCACGTGTGCCGTTGGCCTAACCTGAGCATGGTGTCTTTAGCAGTGTCGTGTCTCTCCCCCTCTAGGCCCATGGTCTCAGACTCCATCAACAGCTCCATTTTCCACCAGCTGGCAGAGCAGCTGCAGCAGCAGAACCTGGAACAGTTCCAGAAGCAGTTCCTGGAACACCAGCAGCAGCAGCAGCACCAGCACCAACAGCAGCAACAACAACAGCAGCAACAACAACAAAAGGTGCCCCCACCACAGGCAGACTTTAGATAATAACCAGATTATGTGTTCAATATTCTTTAACATTGCAAGTGCTTTTACCTCACCACACAGCTGCAGGTCATTCTACAGATGTTCTATATACAAATCAGATGGTCAGCTCAGAAATACTTCCTTATTCCAGGAGATTCCAGCACAGATTGGCTATGGGCAGCTGTGTATTCTTAACATTGACACTTCAGTGCCGCTGTGAAACGTGCGCTGATTTGAACCGTGGTTGACGCGTCGTTGTTTCAGACGATGTCGGCGGACGGTCAGGAGGGAATCTTTGGGTCCGAAAGCTCGGCCACACCCTCTCAGAGCCGCGCCCAACAGCAGCACCAGGAGGTCGAGGCCAAGCTGGATGACTCCGTCGACAACCAGCAGCAGGCAAGTTCCACGACGCGTGTTACCTGACGCAGGTTCCCTGCCTGCCGATACATGTAGTACAGGACCTCAGCCACATGGCGGCAGTGTGGAGGCACAGTTAAAGAACTGGACTTGTTACCAGAGAATTTGGGGAATATGTGGAACATGAAGAGATGCATAAGCGCTCTATAAATGCACCTTCTAGGCCAGGGGTCTTCAATCTTATCCAGTAAGGGCCAGTGTAGGTGCAGGCTTTTGTTCCAACCAGGCAGTAACACACCTGATTCTACTAATAAGGCTTTGCTAATCAGTAGTAAAGTAACGCACCTGAGTCTAGTAATCAAGCACCTTAGCAAAGACCCTAGTGGTTGATTGGTAGAATCAGGTGTGTTACTGCTTGGTTGAAACAAAAGCCTGCACCCACACTAGCCCTTACTGGATAAGATTGAGGACCACTGTTCGCACAATTAACGCATCATAAGATTTGAAAATCGTGTCACCTGAAAAAGGTCATAACTGTTTGCGTGTTTGTTTTTATAATTTTTTTATTTGGTGGTTTAATTTTGTGAAAACACAGGACATGGACATGGACCTGGACGAAGGGCAGGACACTGTGGACGAGGACATGTTCGAGGCTGAGGAGAAGAAGACCGGCAGCACCAGGTCCAGGACGCGGTCTAGGTCCCGCTCCAGGTGAGAGGGCTCTGTGATCACAGTCACAAACGGTTAGGGTAATTTCTTCATTTTTTATGAGTCATTTCTTATGGCTTCTTATTTTGATCTAAAGAATCAAATGGATGGAGAAGGAACATTGGCAGATGAAAGCAGGCCATTCACCTACTTGTCTTTTGACAATATCTCATTGATAAAAAAAATTAAAAAACTCTATTTATGACAAGTGTAGCAAGGCATAATTAGTTGAAAAATATAAATATTTTGATGGGTGGACCATGGAATAAGAGGATATTGTTTCCATGGCTGTTGCAAATTAATTGCCCAACATATTAACGTAATGGCAATGTTTTGACCACAACCACAGGGATTAGAACTTTAATTTACTAAGCCACAGTCATAATCGTGATATGATGGTAGCTTTATACTGTAGGCCAGTAACATTTGTGTATCTGCTCACAGGTCTCCCAGAAAACGGCGGTCACGGTCGCGGTCAGGTTCGCGGAAGCGCAAGCACCGGAAGCGCTCGCGGTCACGGTCCAGGGAGCGGAAAAGGAAGTCGTCGCGGTCGTACTCCAGCGAGCGGCGGGCTCGCGAGCGCGAGAAAGAGCGGCAGAAGAAAGGGCTGCCGCCCATCCGTTCCAAAACTCTGAGCGGTGAGTGAGTGGTCTGACTGCCCCCATTACATTATCAATGCTGCTAGGTGGCTGTTCTGCATGGTTACACCTATGTATGGGTATTGTCAGGTGCCTAATGATAGATACGCATCCCAATATGAAGGTCACGATACAGTACATATCACCATACAGATGAGAATGTGAATTTTAAAAATAATAATTTAAAACAAAAATTGTGAACCGTTAAAGTAACTTAAAGAAACCATGTACAGCACACGCAAAACAACATAAAATACACAAAACTCTTCAATGAGCTCCCACACAATACATAATAAACAAAGAAAAACTTTATGATTACTTACGAATGCATACTTTTTGTTTTCACGCTTAAACATTAAACATTGAAGACTATAGAAACGCATGTGTTTATGGAATTTTTGTAGAACTATGATCAAATCTATACTGCAATCGTGTATCTGTACGTGGGTGGCCGTAGTGCCGTTTCATATTTGGACATGGCGTCCCCTGGGAAGGGGGGTTAAAAATATGTTATTAGACCTGTGAAGGCCAGTCTGCAACATTTAAGTGTTTTCCAAAGTTAAAGTATGTGACGGTTGCGTTTCCTCTTGTTTTCACAGTTTGCAGCACGACACTCTGGGTGGGACAAGTCGACAAAAAGGCCACACAGCAAGATCTCACCAACCTGTTTGAAGAATTTGGGCAGATCGAATCCATCAATGTTAGTATGCAGCAGGTCACTGCTGAGAGCGTATCCTTGTCTTGGATAACTGTTGTGTGATCAGGCTTCTCTGCCCATTAAGCATTTTTCGCCATTATGCTGCAAATTTTTTTTAATGCATTTTATATTCTGTTTAAAACCTCCATTGCGCTTGTGCTAGCGCGTGACTTAGAGCAGGGCTACTGAACTCCAGGTCCTGTGGGCCGCAGTGTCTGCAGGTCTTTGCTCCAACCGTGCGCTACACCACCTGTTTTCACTAATGAGCTTATTTCCCAAACCAAGGAGGTAATATATTCAGCGAAATCAGGCGGGGTAGTGCATGGTCGGAGCGGATACCTGCAGGCAATGCAGCCCGCAGGACCAGGAGTCCATTAGCGCTGATCTACAGGCTTGTGTGGGAGTTCCTCGTTGCCTAGTCTAATGTTCTGAATCCTGAGCCCTATATCGGTGTCATTCGTGATTGGCGTCAGCTTGCCTGGTGTGAATTGGCTGAGCTGACTGTGCGTCTCTGCCGAAATTTCAGATGATCCCCCCCAGGGGCTGCGCGTACATCGGCATGGTCCACAGACAGGACGCCTACCGCGCCCGGCTGAAACTCAGTGGCGGCTCCTACAAGATCGGCTCCAAAGTCATCAAGGTAACGCCAAACACACCCCAGATCTGATTATGTGTCTGTCTGCATCTTGTGTGGTTTTAGAACAGTCGTGCGTCCCAACGGTTACTTTAAACACAAACGGATTTTAAGATGGAGGCTGTCAGAACTGGTAGTAATTAGGGCCTGACCAATATGAAAATTTTGTCGCCGATTACTAGAAGATAAATGTTCTGATAACCGATATTTTCTGGCCATATTTGTCTGGTAGCTATATTTTAGTTTGCACTTGAACCATGTCAGAAAAGCAGCTTCCTAGTAGTCTTAGGACAAGAGTGGTACCTTATAATGCATGAAGTAGCCTAATTGCAGTTGAATTGGATTGGGGATACCATGCAGGTTCCGAACACTCGCTCTGTTATGTTCGTGCTTTCACATGTTGGCTGCTTGATGCCCTCCCCAAAACCAAAATCCATAAAAAGTCAAATCCGACGATATGAAGTTGGCGCCCATAGCGCTGTCAGTAGGCTATTAGAGCTCCAGACAATTCGGCCGATCATAAAAATGCCACATCTAAATAATATATTTCTCTAATATCTGATTGGTTGGTTTGGCCATATGAAACGCAGGAGACACAGTGAGAGAGGGGTAAGTTTTTTTTATCTGTGCTGCCTCTTCTTGATAACAAACTGTTACGCATTGCTTAGGATATAATATTCGCTAGCCTAGCTTACTCTGAGTTGAGGATAGTGGTGAGGGTCTCCGTCTGGGAGATTCGATTTTAAAGAGATTGATTACATGTTGCATCTAGCCTAGTTATAGCTGCGATTCTGCAGAACATCTGCAGCATTGCATTAGCTGGCTGCACGTGTGTGTGTGCGTGCCCGTGTATATATATATATATATATCAATCAATCAATGAAATGATGAGCCAATTACAGTACCTTAGTTTCACATGTAAATTGAAAATAGCACAAAGAGACTGAAATGATGAAGGAATATAGCTCATCTTTAATATACTTGTTTTCATATAAGATTAGATCATGATTTGGTATTATTGGGCATAAATAAAGTTGTCCTCCTATAAGATGAAGGGGGTGGAGGTGGGTTTAAAATGTAATAAAATGATCTTATCTAATAATATACTGGTTAGCCTATACTTTAGATTTATATGAAAGCATTTCAAATCTCATCTAGGGCTTTGAAAAAATAAAATTATAAAAAATCTTCAAAATGTTCATAAATTAAACATTTTATTTTAGAAAATGCCCTGTGTGAGGTTGTGTAGAAATGCAGGAAATTAGTTTTAAAAGGCTCACATTTTTATGGGGGAGCACCCCCGCTACTTCGTCTCCCCGTGGTGCCCCACCAAGATCTCTTCATGCCGCCCCAATCAAAGCAGTGTAGAAACGGCTCTAATGCAACCTGCGTTTTGAATGATTTAAAAAATTGGAGTCTGATGTTTTCACTCCTATCGCTGGTTACGTTACTGTTTAAAGTTGGGAGAAAATTGTACTCACCTCAAGTGTGTACTGCAGTCACACAATATGCAACTCTGTCAGCCCAGGCATCTCACGGAACTTCTTCAGTGTGATAACAGATGGACCATTGAGTTCAGTGAGATTGACTCTTTGAAACCTCATATTAGCATAGTGAGTTAGTAGCGCCCTCTACGTGTGGCTATTATTCCAAATACCTGTCATGTCCAAGAATGTGGTTATATTTATTGACATTTCAAGGGACTTTATCAATGTTTTATCAGCGAGATTTCCCCCGATACAGATATACAGTCAAGCCAGAAAGTCTGCACACCCCTTTCACCTTCTCCACGTTTTATTACGTTAGACATATTCTACAATAGATTGAGTAAATTTTTTGTCTCAAAATTCTACACAAAATAGCCCATAATGACAAAGTGAAAAGGTTTTTAGATATTTGTGCTAATTTATTAAAAATCAAAACGTAAAATATCATATGTACACAAGTGTGCACACCCTTTGATATGTGAGCTGAGGTGCATTTTGTTTCCACTGATACTGCTTGAGATGTTTCTACAACTTAATTGGAGTCCACCTGTGATAAATTCAATTGATTGTACATGATTGGGGATTGCCAACACCTGCCTATATAAGGTCCCACTGTTGACAGTGCATGTCAGAGCAACCTCCAAGCCATGGGGTCAAAGGAATTATCTGCGGACCTCAGAAACAGGATTGTGTGAAGGCATAGATCTGGAGAAGGGTACGGAAAAATGTCTGCAGCTTTACAGGTCCCAAAGAGCACAGTGCCCACCATCATTCGTAAATGGAAGAAGTTTAGAACCACCAAGAATCTTCCTAGACCTGGCCGCCCGGCCAAACTGAGCAATCGGAGAAGACGGGCCTTAGCGAGGGAGGTGAGCAGGAACCCGAGGGTCACTCTGACAGAGCTCCAGTGTATCCTTGTGGAGATGGGAGAACCTTTCAGAAGATCAACCATCCAGGCAGCACTCCACCAATGAGGCCTTTATGGTAGAGTGGCCAGACGGAAGCACCTCCTTTGTAAAAGGCTCATCACAGCCCGCTTGTAGTTTGCCAAAAGGCACCTAGAGGACTCTCAAACCATGAGAATCAAGATTCTCTGGTCTGATGAAACCAAAATTGAACTTTCTGGCCTGAATACCAAGCATCACATCTGGAGGAAACCAGGCACTTCTCATCACCTGGCTAATACCATCCCTACAGTGAAGCATGGCGGTGGCAGCATCATGATGTGGGGATGTTTTTCAGCAGCGGGAACGGGGCGACTAGTCTTGATAGAGGGAAAGATGAATGCAGCTAAGTACACCGAGATCCTTGAATAAAACCTGCTCCAGAGCGCTCTGGACCTCAGACTGGGGCGAAGGTTTACCTTCCAACATGACAACGACCCGAAGCACACAGCCAAGTGAACAAAAAAGTGGCTTCGGAGAAAGTCTGTGCATGTCCTTGAGTGGCCCAGCCAGAGCCCAGACCTGAATCCAATTGAACATCTGTGGAAAGAGCTGAAAATGGCTGTGTACCGACGCTCCCCATCCAACCTGACGGAGCTTGCAAGGATATGCCAAGAGGAATGGGCAGAAATGTCCAGAAACAAGTGTGCCAAGCTCGTAGCTTCTTTCCCAAGACGCCTTGAAGCTGTAATCGCTGCCAAAGGTGCAGCAACCAAGTATTAGGCTAAGGGTGTGTACAGATATGTAACCCCTAAATAACCTATTTTTGTCAGCAAAATAAAATTGCATATTTAAAAAAAACCTGTTTTCTCTTCGTCATTATTGGCTATTGTGTGTAGATGTTTGAGGCAAAAAATGAACTCAATCTATTGTAGTATAAGTCTGTAACGTAATAAAACGTGGAGAAGGTGAAAGGGGTGTGCACACCTTCTTGACTGTATATATGGAAGCCCTAAATCTGCCGATATATCAGTCGGGCCCTAGTAGTAATCGCTGGTTCCATATGGTGTCTCCAGATCGCCTGGGCCCTGAACATTGGGGTGAAGCAGGAGTACAAGCAGTTCTGGGACATGGACTTGGGGGTGACCTACATCCCCTGGGAGAAGGTCAAGCTGGACGACCTGGCTGGGTTCGTTGAGGGGGGAATGATCGACCAGGAGACGGTCAACAGTGGTGAGTCAGAGGCTCTTTTCTTCCAATCAGGGGAGAATATTGACATTATGTTGTGTAATAAGAGCATGTCTTCATTATGTCTCAATAATGTATGGCCATAATCTATATGTAAATCATTTACCTCCATATATCACTGTGTTGAAAAGGGACCCAAAGTCTTTCTCCCCAGCTTGGCAAGTGTGTGAAATGACTTTCTCTGTGTAAAATCACTATGGTCCGAGTGTGAATTTTTTTTGTAACTGTTTTCGACCTGGTGTGTTCTCTGGTGCGCAAGTGTGTGTATACATAAAAAAAACTAGACAGTAAACGGTTGCGTGTGACATGAGGGTTGAAACGTCTGGACCGTTTCAGAGTGGGAAGCCGCGCGGAACGCAGAGCCGCCCAAAGAGACGCCCGGCCAGCCGGCCAGCAGCGCAGAGCCCAGCATCCTGAGCAACACCCAGACCGAGGCCTTCACCCAGCCCATCCCCATGATGCCCGTACAGGTAGGGCCACCATGCCACGCCCTTCCCCAGTGCTCTGTCTACCGGCAGTACTCGCATCGAAAGATAAACTCGGAACGTATCTTCTATGCCTGCCCCTGATGGGTTTTCACAATACTGAATAAAGTACAGAATCTCTTTTCTTAAGCTGGTTGTCCTTATTCTATATTTGGCCCTGTAGCCTGTAGTCATTTCAGAACGTGCAGCAGGTCGGGTGAATCTCGAAGGTGCCCTTTCCTCAAATTACCTGGGTTTTTCGGCTTTTGTTCCTCTTTGAACATGGTAGGGCTTACTTTTGCGACATTATGAGGAGAAAAGCCGTTGGCCAAATTTCTCTTCTCTCACTTTTCTTTGCTCTCTCTTTCTCTTTCTCTCTCTCTCTCTCCCTTCCTCTCCTGAGTGTTGTTAAGCCGGTAGATTTGGCGCTGCTGGACCGCGGGTCATTGTCATTCTCATGATTAACGTCTGTTACCGTCTGGGCGACCTCTCCAGTTTCCCTCCCCCGGGGGGGTCACCCTCGATTAGCACGTAGACGGAGGACAGGAAGCACGCTTGTTTTGTTTGACTGTCGGTGGGCTTTTTTGGCTAAGCGAAGCAGTGTCACGGCCTTTATTTCCTGTATTTACTTTAAGGCAAATTAGACTAGCTTGTTTTTCACATTTTAAACAACGGCATTAATTATAAGGGGATGATTCGGAGCGGCGTCCCCAGCCTTGGTCTACGGAGAGCCTCTAGATTTTTGTTGTTGCTCATTTAGTTGAACAAGCAAAGCTGCTGATTGCACTATGAACACGCCTCACCTATTATAATTTTTTGGATCTAAATTGGTTGCTTATTTTAACGTGAAAACAAAATTAACAGGCTCGCTGGGCCCTCTGTTGAACGCTTTGAACTGTCTTTTACACAGCAAAACTGCAAGCACCCGCCACTTTTAACCGGCGTGAACTCTTGTTACAGATCCCAGTGGCACAGGGCGTCCCGGCTGTGGGGCTCATCCCGCCATCCTTTCCCGTTACCATGACGATGCCCCCGCCCGGTTTCGGGCCTCCGCCACCCTTCCTGCGAGCCGGGTTCAACGCCTCCCAGCCCCCTCCTGGTGAGCGTCTCAAAGAAACTGCATGCCAAGAGAAAATAATTATTGTTAGGGTTCCCTCGCTCTTTGAAAATCTTTCAAATTACTAACATTTTGAGAATTTAAATAAAGGACCTATGCCTTCTTGAAATATGTATTGTGTAATATGTATGTACACAAAATATCGGAAACACCCCTGAAAAATGGCTTTGAAGCATCTAAACCACAATTACAAAAGCATCTACACAGGTGATTCCTATTCATTTGAATGCTAATTAGCAGCATGTGTCTGCTTAAAAGAGGTCTAATCAGCAGCACTTTGCTAGGTAAGTCTCCAAAGCAAGATGAGGATACTAACAGAGTTCCACAGGGGCCAAATAGTGTGCAGGTGTGTCTGTCACAAAAATGGCAAAATTATTGAAGGTGGCAAGAGGAACGGTGTCAAAGGTTATGACAACATATTCTCAACACCAAAAAACAGCATCAGCAAAAAAGCACTGTGGCCACAAGTCAAAGCTTTCTGACTGGGACAGACGGACAGTAGGGTAGTTGCAAATTGAATCAATCCATATCTGAACCAGTCTCAACAAAAACAGTACGTTGTGAGCTTCACAAAGCTGGTATTTATGGCAGGGCCACCATTCAGAAACCATTTGTATCCAAGGCTAATGCACCAAAACACATAACATGGTGTAAGGAACACAAAACCTGGACCCCTGAGCAATGGAGAAAAGTCATATGGTCTGATGAGTCATCTTTTACTCTTTTTAATACATCTGGACGGGTTTATGTTTGGAGAAAGCCTAAGGAGGCATTCGATCCACAATGTTTGTTGCCAACTGTTAAGTATGGTGGTGGTTCTGTAATGGTATGGGCAGCCATTTCATTGGATTCATTGGGGCCCAATGATTGCTCTCCATGGACGTGTAACGGGCAAACAATATGAAACCATTTTAAAAGACCGGGGTGCACCCTATACACTGTTCTCTCATGATGTCCCCATATTCCAACATGATAACGCCCCCATACACTGCTAAAAACATTAAAGAATGGTTCCAAGAACACAAGGATGATGTCAAATGCCTTCCATAGCCTGCACAATCACCAGATCTAAACATAATGGAACCTTGATGGGAAGTTCTGGAGCGCAGAGTGCAAACTAGATTTCCACCTCCTTAATCCCTCAAAGACCTGGAGACTGTCCTTCTTGAACAATGGGCCTACACACAGTTCAGAAATTGTATGACAGCATTCCTAGAAGGATTGAAACTGTTTTGAAGGCAAAGGGTGGGCCTACTCGTTAGTTACTAGATATTCCGTTTTTGTAGGCGTTTCCAATATTTTGTCCACTCCCTGTATATTAAAAAAAAAATATATATATATATATATACACTGCTCAAAAAAATTAAGGGAACACTTAATCAACACTTATACACAGACTATATATTGTTCCTTCAGTTTGATGGAATTTTAACCCGAAAGGAATTGAAAGTTTTTTAAGTGGTACCATTGCAAAGCTGTGAGTGTGAAAACCACATTGTCATGTTCTTTTATTTAGCGGAAATTAAGAAAACGTTTTTAGCGAAAGCATCTGTTTTAAGTTTAAAATCATTTTTTTGTTTTTTGTTTTTTTCTCCACAGGTTTCATGCCACCTTCTGTCATTCCTCAGACATCCATCGGATCTGCCGTCCCCTCAGTACCGACATGTAAGTGTTGAAGTGTGCCGAAATACTTCAGTGCATGACGTAAGACTGTACAAAGCCTTTACGCTTGAAAGCAAGGTGTCCCAAACCTTTTTATGTCACAACCCGTGAAAATGCCCATCGCTGAGAAACCCCTACCACCACGAAAGGGTTTACGTTTGATACTTGACACGATTTAGAACAGCAAATATATTAGAATTAGAATTATGTGCAGGCCAGAGAAGATCTGATCTTAACATCTAAAATGTTCAATGTATTCTGTATGGACAATGGAAATTAATCTTGGAAGTGGAAACTAAGTGGAAAGGGTTATCCTGTACCTGTTCGGGAGCGTTTTCTGTGCAGACTATGCGTAACGTGGCCCGTCCTTCGCCGTGTGCTTGCAGCCCTGATGCAGACCTCCATGTCAGGGACGCAGGAGACACCGAAAAACTCGCCTTTCGGAGCCATGATCCCTCCGGTCAGCACCATCCCAGGGAGCTTCATCCCCTCGGCCGTCTTCAACCCCATGGGGGCCCAGCCCCAGATGACCGGCGACAAGGTGGCCCCGCCCGCGGAAAGCCGGGACACCCCAGGGGAAATAACACTGCAAGGTACACCCGCGGAAGTGGGGGGGTTAACACTTTAAACTTTGGGTAACTCTAAGCTAGCGCTTCCCAAACTTCTCCTCGGATACCCCCAGCCGGATCCAGGAATTTGATGCGTTCCACCTCGACCGTGCCTGAAACATTTAATCAAGCCCTTCATTAGTTCCATCAGGTGTGCTTGTGATGGAATACATCTTGCTGGTCTGGCTGGAGGAGAGGTTTGGTGAACTACTGCTCTAGGCAAAATTCTTGCACTGTTCTGTGGGGTATTTGCTGCAGCGTGCTAACAGTATGGCGTACAGTGCTAACATGTACTAATTATGTAGTAACATGCTAAAAGTGTACTAACATGAATGTGTGATCTGGCCTCTTCCTTACAGGCATGCAAAACGCCGTGCGGAGCGGAATGGGCCTGCTGGGGATGCACCCTTCGGCGTCCCTCACCCACCCGATGCACCACCCCAACCTTGGCGGCCAGAGGATGCCGGGCCTGCTGCCTGTGGAGGCCCGGCCTAGCCTGCTGCCCGTGGAGGCCCGTCCTAGCCTGCTACCCGTGGAGGCCCGACCCAGCCTTTTGCAGGGAGCGGCCAACCGCTTCTCCCTTCTCATGCCCAACAGACTGATGCACCAGACCAACAGCCTGGCCCCCGGCTCCGCGATGAACCCCGCCCAGCCTGCTCTGCCCCCCCGAGCCCCCGGCTCCTCCCCCTTCCCTGAACCCAACCAGTTTGGCAGAGCACAGGGGGTGTTCGGGCAGCCCCCTGGCCAGCTCTCGGACGGCCCCATCCAGCCCGTGAACCGGTCCCCCAGGGGAGGCGACGGCGTCCAGCAGGAGAAGGACCAGGACTACCGCTTCCCGCCGCCCGAGAAGCAGGGGACGGGGCTGCTGCCGACCCCGCCCCCGGAGAGACAGATCAGGGAGGGGCCTCAGGGGGACAGCGGGGAGGGCCAGGGCAGGAAGGAACCGCTCGGCGGCTTCAAGCAGGAGAGCCGTTGGGGCCCGCCTAGGGGGGATTTTGACGAGCGGGACCTGAGGGGCGCGCCCGCGGGGGGCCTCAAGGGATTTCAAGAGGAACGGCCAGGTCCCGGAGCGAACTTCCCAAATCGTTTTGAGAATCGAGGAGGCGGAGGAGGAGGTGGTGGAGGAGGAGGAGGAGGTGGGGGAGGAGGAGGAGGGGGGAGCGGTCCCGCCTGGAGCCGCGGTGGCCGGCCGACAGAGGCGGACATGCACCAGGATTTTGATGACCGGCGGCGGCCCTGGGACCGGCAGAGGGACCGCGATGACCGCAACTTCGACTTCCGGAGGGAGATGAACGGCAGCCGCCACGGCCGGGATAGGGACAGGGAGAGGGAGCGTGACCGCGGGCGCGAGAGAAACCGCGACCGGGACCGCGACTGGGACCGTGACAGAGACCGCGAAAGGGATCAGGGGCGCGACCGCAACCGCCAGGGCTGGGCGCCCCCCGTTCCCGCCCCCGCAACCACTCCCGCTCCTGCCCCCGCCACTGTCCCTGCCCCTGCCCCCGCCCCCGCACCTGCCCCCGCCCCCACCCCCAAGCCCCAAGTGCCCTCCGTTCCCGAAAAGTCTGCCGGCGAGCCGGAGCAGGAAAAGCCACAGTGTGTGAACGGGGCGGGGTCCGACGGCACCCCAGCGACCCCAGCGACCCCAGCGACCCCAGCGACCCCAGCGGCCCCAGCGGCCCCAGCGGCCCCAGAGCCGCCCAAGGCGACGACAACGACGACGACGACTGGCCCTGAGGAGCCCCGGAACAATCTGGAAAAGCACGCGTCCCCTAAGGATGTAAGCAATGAACAAAGTTTACCGAAGGAGGATGCAGAAACGCAGCCTGTGGTAGAGAAAACAGAAACTGAGGGGACATTATCATCACTCAGTAGGTAAAGATCATTTTGTAAAGTTGTCATCTCTGTACTCATTCATAAGGGGCCCAATGGACCTGTTGAGTAATTTCACTTATTGTCCCGACACAGATAATTTAACCAGCTTTGTGTGCATCTTTCACATAACTGTATACCAAGTTTTAACTTCTTTAGAATCAGCTCGCTAGAAGATTAAATGGTAGGTGATGTTTTTATTTTTTTGTTTTTAGTCGCAACGGAAGCAAAACCCCGCCCCCCCCACAGTTTTAACAAGGCGATTTTTAATGAAGTGCTCGCTAAGATGTTTTTATTGTGAACGGGAGAGGGGGGGGAGCTTTGACCTTCCTATGGAAGAGTTGTAAGGAATCTTGGCTGTTCCCAGTGAATTTAATGACAGATTGTGGAATACTTGAAAACAGCGTGTTCTGGCCTATGTCGTCTGTCCTCTTTAAAACACTGCAGCAGTTTTAATTGAATGCTTTTCGTGGAGTTCTTCGCTGTTTCTGTCTTTTTAACACACACAATTGCGAGTAACAGTGAGAAGCTTCCGTTGTCCTCTGAAAAAGGGTATACATTTTAAAGATTAAAACATCTGTGTTATCCCAAAAATAAATGTCTGTGATTTTTTCCCATCATACTGCAGTGAATCTCCTATAGCAACATAAAAAAGAGAAGAAAAAAATGTACATAAAAAAAAAAAAATTTTAATGAATGTTGGGTGCATTGTTTTTAGTTGCTAATAAACATCCTTTTTGATAAAAATGCTCTAGGATTTTATTTTGTCAACTGTATATATCCTTCTAATCAGAAAAGGAAGGATATTTTTACACACCTAAATTCAGCCTTGATGCATTTAGGATGTAAGAAGTGTTGAGACATACAGGGCCTAGTTGTAATCTTAAGTGCTTTTGTTCATATCTTCGTATAATGAAGCACGTTTTTCTTAATTACACTACACAAAATTTTGGCAGCCGATAAAATGAGCAAAACATTTAGAAATTAATTAAATGACTCACAAGAAAGGTTTAATTTCTATCTAAAGCTGTGGATAGAATCGGCGGCGAACCGCCATTTCACCTTAGCGTTCCCATGGCAGGCCAATCTCTCCCGAAAGACGATGCAAGTACCACAACGGTTTTGTGTACAGTTTACGGCAGTCGGCTAAGATTTCGCTGCTTCTACAAGGAAGCGGGGCCTGATTTACAGTTGACAAAGGCGTCCAATCACGTTTCTTGATTTCGGAATGGCCCTAGTTTCCAGGCAATGTAAAATATATATATAATAATAAAATAAATAAAATATGTCGTCCAGTCACATTTGGATTTGAGACAGGAGGGAGTAGCCTACCAGCGATACTATAGGCAGCATGCTGCCACAAACAGCAGTTCCAATTTTGAAGAGACTCGCCTCCTACACAGACGCCCTGGAGAGTGCAGGGCATGCACAAACTTGACAGCCTGAGGACGTGGGTCCGCTGTGGTCAATTATAGCTTTTAGGTCGAGAAGTTTGTCCCAGTCAGACGGGACGTGCATGTAGAACCTCATCAGCTGACGCAAACCTGGTGAAGAGTCTAAAATGTCTGCTTGGCAAATATGTGGCCTCTTGTCTTGATCGCAACCGGTCTTGTTGTTCAGCAGGCTGCTCTGACTAAAGTCGCTGAGGTTCTAGCTCGACCGCCAACGCTACTGCAACGCTTCGACCGTTGGGCACAAACAGATTGCTCAAACTGATAGAAAAATTTTGGTGCATATCCGAGCTCTATATACATGCTTCTTTTTTCAAAGTATGCAGTACTGGGCGTCGGCCTACATTTTGCCTCTCTATTTTTGATGCAAAATAAAACTACAACTGTACTGAATACAAATACATCGTTACGAAAGAGTCCAATGATCGAATACCAACACAATATAACCTCCATCTCTCGCTGTGAGATTAACCTATATTGTGTATAAATATGGCTATTTGACAGGTTTACCTCATTTCTTCATTATCTGATCGCTGCAGACAGATTCTGAAAACTCTTTGTCCCCACGTCTCCTGTAGACCTTGCATAATGGAGACACTGCGATATTGCTGCTGTCAGTTGAGCGGTGCTGGGTTGTATTCACAACTTGGGGGCTGTGCGTCATTGGCCTCTTATAGCCTTTCACCCATGCAGAGAATTCGGGAGGGTACTCGGTCGCTCGACCTCGGTTTTACCTGACCGTCCCTTTCTGCATGGCATCTCTTCCTGAAGCGGTAAACTACGCTGGCTGACTGGCATCCCACAGCGTTCTTGTGCCAGCCCGGCTACTGAGAATACACTTCCAGTGTACCAGGTTCCTTATCATCTGTAGGATTGTTCAAACACGGGTCTTTACCCACTACCAGTTTTCCTATATCAGAATGGTGGTTATAAGCTATGCTTCTGTGGTTCATTGTGCCATCTAAGGCTGACATGGTTATTTCTGTTTAAACCGTGTACAGACAGATATTGCCTACAAATCCAGTTACCTATACGTTGCTCACAAGGGAAGAAAATATGACAAGTTAAATGATATTTAACCTATGGTCTGGTTGATATCATACACCAATACATGCATATTTTGGTTGTCCCATCTCATAACAGATTATATTTCAAAATAGTGTCATTTTTTTGTTCAGGTGTTCTCAGATTTAGTAGTTCCCATTTCAGCCAGTCTTTTGAGCTCTGAAGATTACTGAAAAATTATGATTGCTTCCATAATTGTGTCTTTAAACTGATTTCCACAGAAAGCAGGTTCAGCTTTTTATCAATTAAAGTGGTGAATCAAAAAGACAGAACATGAAAGCAGTCGTTTTCAGAGAAATAATCTGAGTAGAATATAGTGGGTGTTGTAATATTCAGTGAATTGATGGAAAATCCTTATTTTTGTACCTTAGCAACCTTTGACCTTTGCTACATACACTGCCTGGCCGGAAAAAAAGTTGCGCGCACTAATATTTTGTTGGATCGCCGTTAGCTTTGATTACGGCATGCATTCGTTCATTTATTTCCGTCCAGAGTTGTTAATTTTTGGCTAAGATCTTGTATTGACGACGGGAGAGTCAAACCATTCCGTAAAGTCTTCTCCAGCACATCCCAAAGACTTTTAATGGGGCTAAGGTCAGGACTCTGGTGGCCAATTCATGTGTGAAAATGATTCCTCATGCTCCCTGAACCACTCTTTTACAATTTGAGTCCAATGAACCTTGGCATTGTTGTCCTGGAATATGCCCATTGATGAGATAACCTGGTCATTCAGAACATTCAGGTACTCAACTCAACTCATTTTATTACTGCATAACGTTGCTGAGCCGAGACCTGACCAATTGAAGCAACCCCAGATCATAACACTGCCTCCAGAGGCTTGTACAGTGGGCACTTTGCACTCTTTTTTTGGCCAGGCAGTGTATGAAAATACAAGAAAACTCTTGGTTGGTTATTTGGTGGCAATAACTTTTGTCTGCGTTACTCACGTTATGCGAAAGTCGCATGGCATTCTTTCACCTAAGTTTTTTTTGGCAATCTTTTTGAACTATAGATGCCACAACAAAACTGAAGCATTTTATTTGAAACTACTAACTATAACCGCGCAAAATGATTGACATGAGAAATTAAATTGTGGTGTCTATGTGCAGACAACCAAAAAAAGTGACATTACTCGTGTTACGTTATGTCCATTCATATTAACTAGAAAACAATCTAAGTGCCAGATTTTCTCCAAAATAACAATTTATCAGGCACGACTCTCGGCACCCCTTGATTTGTATGCATTGTGATACCCCTCTCCCTGTTGACTGTCCACCCCCACCACCACACACCCCTCACCCTGCCCCTTTGAATAAACAATGATTAATCTGTTGCTTTTCATTAGGAAAAAATCGAAACGGTATCCTCATCTTGCTACAAAAGACTGCACTATGCTACTTGCTGCAAAAGACTTACTCACGTCACATGTTACTCACATTACAAATTTTAACATCTTAAAGAACATCGGGCAATTTCCTGATTTTTTTTCTTTCTCCCCTGAATGTATTTGTCAGGGCTGGTAGAGCTTGTTTTTGTTACAGATACCAACTCCAAGTAAATTAACTGGTGCCGCTTACTGAGGAAATATGAATGCCGCTTACTGAGGAAATATGAATGCCGCTTTCGGCTCTTTTATATTCATATATTAATTAACTTTGTCATCAAGGCATTGACTGTTCTAGAATCAGTGGGTAGAAAAAAATTGTAGTTTGGGACAAAAAAATATATTTTTCCCAAGGCAGATTTTGGCTATGCCATAAAAATTTGATAGTGGTCTAAATACTGCAAATCCTTACATTTCTTACACTTGAATCGGCCAACTCCAGCTTCAGCGGATACTTATTTTCATAAAGGTGGTCAGCAGAGGGCGCTGTGGTGCCATGGCTGAGTTACTCAGGGCTTGTGAAGAGCTCTGCAGCGCGGAGTAGTGCTGCGTCAAGGATAACCCGCAGCGCCCTCTTCCCCTGTCGGATATCACAGATGTGTGGTTTTCCCCACAATAAACAAACACTGAATTGCGTACCTTAAAACAAAAACGGGTGATTTCAGCAATTAATAACCTGGGACGTCACCCACTCCGTCCGCCTTCCCGGTACAAATTTAAATATCCTCATAACCGCAGTTATATATACTGGAGTTTGCAGTGGTGGAGTCATGTAAAGTAGTCCAGGCCCAGGCATTTCAGTGTAAGGTTCAGTGAATCGGCCATTTTGGTTGATACCTATAGCTCATCTCTGTTTGAAACCTACTGTTTGTTGGATTTACGCCTCCTCTTAAAGGCCAGACTCCAAACTGTATTGCAGAAAAACTAGGCTGCCTTTAGTGGTTTAATGAAAGGAAAAATGCTTGCTGGCTGCAGTGTTTAATGACAAAGTGCAAATGTGCAGCAGCTAGCTTTTGAAATGACAACGTAACGTTCTGGGGAGAAAGAGGGAGGGGGAATCATTTCAAAAATGATTTGGCAATACTAGAGCACTTGTGATAATCATGCTAATAAAGACAATTTGAATCCTTGCAGCAACAACAACAACAAAAAACTGGAGGGGAGAAGAGTGAAAAGGTAGAGAGGGGGAGGGTCAGAGAGGAAGAAGGAGATGAGGGAGGGAGATGGGAATATGCGGAGTGCGCGGACGACAGGAGTGAAACGATCAGTAGGGCTGAAACGATCAGTAGAGCTGGCTCAGGGCCTTCTCGCGCCTTTGCCAGGAGAGAGGCACCGGCCTGCTGCTACTGTAGCTGACGCGTAATCGGCGTGCGAAACGAGAGCAGGCTGAGCGTACAGCGTTATCCGCTCTGCTCAGGCGTCTACAGTGCTGTATACGGCTCGCTCTTCCAGTTCAAAGTTGCGCGGCTCGTCGTGATTGAAGGCCTAGCGAGACTTGCCAGCCAGGCCTGGCAGAGCTTTAGCGCGGCGCCAGTCTTCTTGGCACAGCTTCGCTCTCCCACTGCCTCAGAGGAGAAAAGGGTGTCGATTCCTTTAACAGCCACTGCGATCGTGGCCGTTCTTTTGGTCCCAGTGCTGTGTGTGTGTGCACGTGAAATGACACTGCACACATAGGGTGTGTGTTGGGGGGGGGGTTAAGCTTTATGACTCATTTCAGCACCCCCATTTTTAACCTGTCTTTTCATTGTTATTTGTTTTTAAAGAAAAATATAAGTATTACCTGTATATGAGTATTTGCATATGGTAATGCTTGAGAGTGTCCATGGGGGCAGTGTTGAACAGGTTTCAAAACTGGCAGAAATGTATCTCCAGCCAGAATGTCTGACTGTAGAAGTCATCACTTGAGGTGTGTGTGCACCTGTGACAGTGAGAGTGTGTGAAGTAATGTCTACAGAATAACCACATAAACCAGGGTGTTTGTATAATTGGGAATAGCGTAGCGCTCGCACAGACAATACTGCTAAGTTTTGGCAGCTGAGTCGGGATGCCCCCTTCCCCTATCCCCTATCGTTATTCTACTGCAGCATTCCACAGCTGGGATGCTGTCATTTTCCTGTCAAAAAAGATCTCCCAGTAGATGGCAAGCTGCCTTAGGACACGAGGCCTGAATGGAAGCACAGTGGCGATGGAAACTCTTCTTAACACTACTGCTGGGAAACTGCAGTGCGGATCCCACTCGGGAACAAACATGCTTTCTCCCATGTACACGCGAACAACTCCGGGAAATTGACTCTCTCTCTGTCCAGCTTGTACTTGTCAGACGATAGCCCTCATGAAACTATGTGGGTCTGAGCAACATTACGCCACCCGTGTGACCGTGGAGAGAAAGGCAGCTATATTACGGAACTAAAGAATTAATCCTTTTTTGGTTTGTTTGTTTTGAAAGACGAGCCTACTACTTTCATGTGGGGGAAAATGGCATTTCCCGCCACGAACATTACAATGGATTCCCTTTCTATACTCTGTGGAAATCAAAAGGCCTTCTCTGTTTTTATGATATGCCGTTTGATGTTTAAGTGGCACCGTTCGTTGAAAGCCTCTTTTTGTTATTCAAGCCCCCTGGCTAATAAGTGAGGCACGGTTTCCAGGCAGAAAATAAAGAAAGAAATAGCGCTGCAGGTTCTCACACCGTTTTTGCACGGCGATTCATCACGCGTGCGATTTTAATGGCGCGAAGGGAAGAGTGTCGGTTGACAATGATATACCTTAACATTCTGCCGGCTTCAGATACGGCTTTGTAAGCAGGTTTCAGGTTGGTACTGTGGGCCAATGCAAAAACCGAGCGTGGGAAACAGACCCGCTAAGGCGCAGCCTTTCTGTTGGTTACGACCGACGTCTTCCATGCAAACTGAACTGCCCAGGCATGCAAATGAGAACCAACGTGCGCTTGTTTCATCAACCCCTGTCTGGCACCGTCTCTGCCTGGCTCTTTACGGCGTGGTCTGTACGTATTGCTGCTGTTTTCAACTACATTCATTATAGATATTAGCGATCCTTCGACGTTCACCTCTGCCTCTTTAAAGTCACGGTGCAGTCCGTTTCCGTTGGTCATCGCAGTTCATTTCCACTGGCGGCGAGACTGAGCGGGCGCGTCACACCCATCGCCCGGGACAAAGAGCCGCTTGTCCGCCTGATGTCGCTTTTCTTGTTTGATTCGCCCCTTAGGGCCAATGCAAAAATTTGAAAGGCAGAGGTGATACAGGTTCACTGCATGGAGTCATACAAGAACAGGTTGGGGTTTAAGGGCAATCCGCTGTGGAGGGTGGCCGTAGAGTACTCTATGGGACTCTATGGCCCCCAACTCATAGTGGGGGTATCAATAGAGGCACACTTTCTGTGGGGGGGGGGGTCTTATTTGCTTTTCAAGGTGTAAGAGCACTTCAGATTAAGTGAAATTAGGTCCACATAAAAATACGTTGAAAATAAAAACAAGACGCACAGTAGCAGGAGTGCTGAGTGCAGTATTTCTGGCAAGGCTCTGAGAAAAAAACAAAGGATAAACAATTAAATAAATTTTAAAAAATGTAAGATTAAGGCAGACGTGGCTCGTGTGCTCTCCAGTAACATCTTTCACAAATAAAGAGAGCTGCTGCTGCTGACGTGTGGAAGCAGGGGCTTCGGCCACTTTGTCTGCTAGGAAACCTGTTTGCCAGATGGGGAAGAAGGCCAGTGATTGGGTTGGATGTATGGGGAGAGAAGGCCAGTGATTGGGTGTCCAGATTACCAAATGATTCAGTGTTCTACTGCACAAATCAGACTCTTCTCACACCTGTGTAATCTGTAGTCTTTTTTAAAACTGCATTTTATACCCAACATTTTCAACTTTCAGCTTGGAATGGCAAATCGGATTTAATCGGCCCATTGCATCACTTTCAACACCTTCCGTCTCCTCCTGGGAGACCGTGGACTTTCACACGTCCTCATAGACGCGTGCAGCCTGCCTCAGTTTATTTTCACTTGATGCTAGGATCAATAGCTCGATGCACCACCCAGAAGGCAGCCTGTACGCTATGCTGTACTTCTGTGCTGTACCGTGCAAATTATTAATCCCTGCTTAACTAGGGGCTCATTCTATTGACAAAGTACCCCAAAGGATTTCACAAAATGGCCGGATTGCCGCTGCCTTTTGAACTCTCCCTGGCTCTCATTCCCTGCTGAGTGCACCATGGGCACTGATGGCTCTATATAAGATATAGATGCGGGGCAGACGGATAGGGGGAATTGGCAGTTATAGTCGGAATCTTCACACAATTAAACCCTAGGCAGAACTACAATAAACCTACACAAATGATCCATCTCTCAACCTTTAAACAAATTCAGATTTGAGGTTGCAAATTAGGATTCAGTTCTCAGTTGACCTGTCTGATTAAGAAAAAGTAAATAAAAAAAGAATTGATATGCTTTTTTGTTAGCTGGGGACAAAAATGCTGCACTAGTACAGACTATAATTGAGTCACAATTTTTTGTTGTTGTAATGTTCTACACAGGCCTGAGTGCTTTTCACATCTCTAATCTCACTCTTGGTAAACACTGTTGCCATGACTACCTCAGCCACACTTCATAAACGGACTGTATGCAGCCTTTCTGAGTGGGATGCTGCTCTGTCCATAAAAAAACCATCTTGGTCATGTCTGTCGGTTTGGAAGGCAGTGCCTATGGAAGAAAAAATGCACGTATTTGGTCTGTAACTCATTGATTTAAAGCATGACTGTTACACTTTACCTCAATTATTATACATGCATTAAAGGGGGCCGATACTGTGGGGATTGTGTCCTGATTAGTATGAGGCCAAGGATCAGAGGTGCCAAGACACACTTTTTTTTTTATTCTTCAGAAATCAGAAACAGTTTGCAGAAACATGCATGTGTTATTATGCACTATGTAACTATGTATGTACTAAGTATATGAAGTATCATCAAAGCCAATTGGTGCCAGCAATCACATGACTTTCCCACCCTGTTGCATTTTGTGACAAATGTCTAATGTGGTCCTCCTCAAGAACCTCCTCTCTACCTATGCATCACATATTTTGGCATCCATTTTGTATTTTAGCACTTTACATGTGAGTTCATCATGAGCGTTTAGTGCAACTGACTTATTTTTTGATGCTGATGATTTATGTACTGACCATCTAAACAGTGAAGGAAAAAATGACGCACGAAAATATGGTTCCACAAGCCAATAGCTCTTCAGTTTTTGTGATTCTGTTCCTAATTGTTTTGAATAGTATTTTTTCCCAATTTGGCATTTTTCATATCAAGAAATGTTTTCACAAAAAGAATAAAATCAATTTATCCCATTCCAAAATCATGGTGAATCCAAATTTTTTAAGAGCTTTCTTCAAAACAACATTAAAACAAATGAATATGTGCTTTTTATGAATTTATGCCAAGTTAAAGTGTAAAATAGTTAACCAATCTAACCATTTTTTACTCATTAAATATATTCACAGGTATTACTAACGATGCCGTTCTAACCTGCCTTTGGTATAAATGTAGAAGCAAGCACTGATTAACTGGACCAAGTAAATTAGATGCCAGATTATATCATTCACTCACACGCACACTTATATGAAACTTAGTGGAGAAGTCAGTTATTTTAATTACCAACTATACAGCGCTTTGCTTTGTTCACCCACACATATCTTGGAAAGAGTTTGTTCAGCACATGCTAATGGCTGCAGAATTCACTTGCATTTTACAGGCTCTAAATATTTTTTAAATAATGTAGCTGCGGTAAACTTTGAACAAAAATGGTTGCATTTTCCCAGTACCTAGCATGCTAACACCAGTGAAATTAAAGTAGCTTAGCGTAAAACGTACTTGCATAGGGATATGAGATCAAATTTAATTTGAACATAATGCAAATGTCAAATAAACTCGTTTCATTCAAAAAATGTTGCTTTCAAGGTGTAAACAAACAACAGCTCAATTTGCGTGCTTTCAAACGTTTGCACTTGAACCGTCGCCCTTTTCACGTTATTTCACTTTCGGGATACATTTTCCCTCTTGTTTATAAATGAGCTAAACGCAGCTGCACCAAAATGGGAGGAAAAAACTGAACCACCCGTCAACGAGCATATTATCACATCCTGTCCATAAAAAGTAGGCCTAATTATTATAATTTTTTTTTAGTGTTTGGATTCAACGCAGCTCATGGGAATATGACACAAAGACACGGTAGTTCACGGAATTCGCAAAACAGAGGGTAGATATCAATGTATTCAGCAGAGCTCGCAAAGAAGCTTCAGTCGGAAGCACTGGTGTCCAAACTACCACGCATGACCGAGTTTTTCTCCTCCTCGACCACGCGCGCAATTACGCACTGAGCGCTTGGACGGAAATGCGCATAACAATCCTGGTACATGGCATTACATATAATATAATATTTAAAATATATTCCAATTGATACATTTTTATGGAACGAATATTTGAAAGCCGTATTTTGTGACAATTGACAGTCCTTTTAGTTTTACAAATACAGTGAACTACAAACGTATTTGAACAGTAACGCATTTTTGGTTGCTTTGGCTCTGTTTTCCAGCACTTTGTAATTGAACCAATACAATGACTATGAGCAGAAGGACAGTGATTCCCACTGCAGCTTCAGGGCATTGCTCAATAGAAACCATATCGTAAAACTACTCAAAACATGCTGCAATATCTAGACTGTTCATCCGATATGAACGAAGATACCCACAAATGAAAGCTGGCAGTCTGCATTCAATTCCAAAGTGCTGGGCTGGTACACAGAACCACGACAATAAATATGTGCCACTGTCCAAGTACATTGTACATTGTACTGTACACTGATCAATTGTGAATAAACCTAACTTAGCTTCTCGTTGGACAAGATAATTGTTAGATACACATAGCAACAAAAAAACTAGAGCAAATTTACAGTAAATATGTTGGCTACATTGCCAGCAACAAAATGCAGTAGCCAGCAACAAAATGATTAACTGCAGATGCCATTGTACTTAGCAAAAAAGGTTGCAAACTGTAGGCTATCTGGGCACAAGTGCAGACATGAAGGTCAATCTTGCCTTGTTCTATGCCCCCTTGTTCTATGCCCACATACCAAGGACGTTAGTTTTGTATTAGAATTTAAAAAAATTCTAATATTATTATTTTAAAAATACATTATTGATTTTGAATTCAACTGTAATTAATTATACCATTAATAATGCAGTTTGAAAGGATGTGATACGTATTTATAAGTGTAATTATTGCTGAATATGAAGCAGAACCTGCTCGTGTTTACCAACTTCTAAATGTGAGTTCCGCAATGAAAGAATGACTTCCCCTGTCTTTGAATAATAAAGTATTATAAATGTGTATTATTTGATGGTTAGCTTATTGTGCTTTATAATTACAGGGTGTAAAAACATTTTCTCTCTAAGTGGTGCCTAACTAAACCATTTTGAAGATATCCAGGATAATATTTTACAAGTCCACAAGCACACTTCTCACTACACATCCTTCAATCGGACAGAACCATTTAATGAATGATGAAGGCTCATTCAGTATTTTAGCGTTGTCACTCTTGCCAAAACTAACAAAGGCAGCAGAATGCTTCTCACCACATTTTTGAATATAGCAGATTTCATGACATTACATCAAGCAAAACAGCACCCGGTATGTTTTCTTTTTTATCCGCTTTAGACATTTGTCTTTGCCCGGGTGGCGTGATCTAAGAATAAAGCTGGCTATAACTTCCAGTTGGCAGCACTGGATATTGTGGTGCGGTCAAGTCCTGTTCCTGCCTGAAACCGGACCAAACCAAACTGGGTTGAATGATGGCGTGCAGTAAGAGGAGAGGGTCAGACGAGGGCTTGCTCAAATACGGTCCCTGCGTGTTTACAGCTTGTGTCCAGGCTGCGAGCCGGACACAATTATGACCATGGCGTTGTGTCACCACTGGGAAACGTATTCCCACGACCTCCATCTATCGCCTTCTTAGCTAATGTGTTTTGTTCAGACAGCACTTTGTGTTGTCTTGAGTTTGACCATTCTGGGGGAAACAGCGCAAACAAGGTTACTCTTATGAGTAAAAATTGGGACTAACAATATCTTATTGTCAGCATATGGAAAATAGTGTACAAAATGCACGAGGGTCAAGTGTGCGCTTGATGGAAAATTTGAAAATATAGCGCAATCGCAGCGTCCTGTGTTTTTAAACGTCCTTCTATTTCTGGCAGGTAGAAAGCAGGTCTGTTCTGTGTCGGACATTTGTGGGACCTTTAGACAGTGATAGTCTACTTCGCAAGGATTCGGCATTTCCACGCTGTAGGCTAATTTAACAAATTTCTACTGGAGCTTATAGCCTACGTAGGCCAAGTGTCACTGTCAGCCGAGCACACTAATTTAGTGTTTTCTGTGAGAAATAGACGTGTTATTTAAACTTCCAGATGGTACCTGTCAAATACCTGATATGTCTCCTCACTATTCAATGTCTGTAGCTATCAGTTAACTAAATATGACACTTAAAGTTGCAGTGGACTTAGGCGACATATCGTTCGAATAGTATAGGCTAAATGAATCAAACCGTAGGCAACTTATACGGAATACAAATTATAAGAAATTTAGCAGGGAATTGCGGTTATCTTGAAAAGTTAAGCCCCTGACCCGTCTGCTTTGTGGGAACGTGGGAGTCTTACTCGGGACACACTAGCCTACTCCAGAAAAACAACGCTTCAAGATTTCTCCTGGTGGCCCCATTACACTCCGCACGAAAAATGACCACAGCAATTACCGTGAGGAAACTACAGTCTTTTTGAATGGGGACGAAAGGCAGAGTGCAGTAATGGGTGGCGCGTGCAGAATGGGACGCACTGTCAGGAATCAATGGGCACTGCTGGGACACAATTACCACAAAGACCCTATACGGTAGGCTTATTATACCAGATTGAATTGAAGGTATAAGCACGAGGCGAGTATTGTGGGTAGGTGTTCATTAGACCCCCAGTTTTTCAAACCTGGATTTGATAACTAGGCCTGCCCACGGGGGGAAACCCGTGGTGAGTCAATGACCATCTGCAACCCAGTGTTGATAGCCGGCGTCGCATAGTAGCCTAACGTCTCAACACAGACCACATCTGGCCAGGCTGCTATCAGTAACTGTTTTACTGAAGGGGGGTGGGATTTGAGTCTTATAGGCTAAATTAAAAGCAGACTGTGGCTTTCACAAACCCTCATGCCCATAGTAGGCTACTTTCTTTTATCCATTCTTCTGTGGGATCGAGTATGAAGATTAAGTCACAGCACAGACCTGTACAAGGTCAAGACGTTCATTGGTGGCCCAGTTAGTTGTGCATGCTGTTAACATCGTTCAGGATGATGCACAAGGTCTTTAAACCCCGAAATATGATGGAAGTATAGGTGTATTTCTTAATTTATATATTTTTTCATTCGTTTTTATACCAAAGCATTCTTCTAAGGAGGTATTAGCTGAGTAAAACAAAAAGAAAACGCCTGTTGCGTTGAAACGTCAGTCGGAATTATGTGTCCCTTTTACATTTAATTAAGTTATACAGCCACCTGCAACTACGTGTTGAGTAGGCTACTCTTTACTCACATACTCTCCCCCTTCAGAAAAGTTTCCTAGGTAAAAATGTTTTTTTTATTTACTTTTTTTAAGAGTCCAAAAGATAAGTAATTCTGCGTTTTAAATATTTTTTAATGACATGTTTTATTATTAGACTAATATATTATTTTACGTCTTAAAACATTTAGCTAAAGCTTCTGTAGTCTATATTATGTAATTACATTTAAAAATAGTATAGGCTACACATTAACAAACTACTTACTGTGTTACCTAGTTTTGGAAATTAACTCTAAGCCTCCACTGAATAGCTACGTCATTTCTAACCGATACGCCATGCTCCATGTGCGAATAGGTGGTGTTATTGTTGAAATAGGCTACCATTGTTAAAGATAATATTATTATTTGAGTGGAACATCAAATCACATACAGCTCTGGAAAAAAATTAGACCACTGCAAAATTATCAGTTGTCTCGTTGTTATTTTGGTTCTGTACTCTAGCAGTTTGCGTTTGAAAGGATACATCGACAATGAAGTTGAAGTACACACTGTCAGCTTTAATTTGACGGTATTTTCATCCATATCGGATGAACCGTTTAGAAATTATAGAACATTTTGTACATAGCCCCCCTCATTTTTGGGGACAGTTTAACATAATGTAGAATAAAGTAATCATTTTTTTCTATTTGGTCGCATATCCTTTGCATGCCATGACTTCCTGATGACTGTGACCCATCAGTATAAAAAAAACTCTTGATATCTTATTTTCTGGTACTCCTACAAGCGATACTATAACCTCTCTGCTTGAGTTGAATGGATCTCTATGGGAATTGGGGGGTGGGACTAGATTTTGCTGTAAATTACACTGGAACAGTATGGAACACATGGTTGGCTAAATGGCTTAAGTCATTAAGGGTCTGACATATCAAACGAGCCTTAAACCATCACTCTGCTGCCAGAAATACAGTAGATATAGATGGATAACTTGAAGAGTTTCTTCTTCTTGCTTGTAGGAGTACCAGAAAATAAGTTTTTTTTATATCGTTGGGTCACAAATATCAGGAAGACATGGCGTGCAAAGGATATGCAACCAAATATTAAAAATTACTTTTTTCTACATTATGTTAAACTGTCCAATATTTTTTGATGCCCAAAAATTGGGGGGACTATGTACAAAAGGTTCTATAACGGTTCATCTGATATGGATGAAATACGCTCAAATTAAAGATGCTCTTCAACCTCATTGTCATTGTATCCTTTCAAACTGAAAGTGCTAGAGTACAGAACCAAAATAACAACGAAACAACTGATAATTTTGCAGTGGTCTCTTAATTTTTTTCTGGAGCTGTATTTGTCATTGGTAAAATATCAATGTCATTTGAGATGCAACTCTCAACTGACCTCCAGCGTGGAACGGCTTTAACACACCCAAGGGCTGCATTAATTGGTCTTTGCTAAATACATAGTCTAAGTACTCCCTTGTTGCTCTGCTGTGATAGGTGCATGCTATTGTCCGTCAATGAGTTGGAGGTGTGGTTTTCATCGGTTCAACGTTGTGGTACTTGTAGGCTGCATTCAATTATCGAAGCTGTCCACAGAAGGAATTGCGGAGAAGAATTCCTTCAAGACGCCCAACACGGGGGAACTGTGAAAGTTAGCATAATTTCAATCGGAACAAATATGTAAAGTAGCCTGCATTAGCCTCAGTTGCAAACGATAAAACAAACAGGTTTCGAGATTTGCTGAATCCGACAAGCCGCATTACGATTACTTCAGCAACTTGCTTTAAAAGTTTGAATTAGAAATTCAGCAACTGGTAAGTCAAATAGCACCGAATTTTCATCGTAAATCACTACTTGGCACTCAAAACATTCCAAGTTTTCGTTGTAAACCACATACTAAAGCATATTAAAAGTCATATCCATTGGCTCAGTTAATAGCCTATGTAAGTAACTATCAGAGATGATGTAGATGTTTTGTCTCGTTACATGAATGCTTTTTCTAGTCGTATTTTTATTGGATGTCTAGTGCTACAAGTTTCTTGTCCTGTTCTTCTATGGACCGTTTTATTGTAGCAGTCTTCAATTTGCTCTGGAGGGTGAACTGGTGTATTCCTCTCTTCATTTCTACCCTATAGGCGAATTGTTGCAGATTTGTATAGCTTTTTAGTTTGTAAATACCAGTCATTGAAATAGACGCGTTTAACTAAATTCACATCTTGGCTAGGCAATAGGCTACGTAGCCTACGTTTGTGGTTTGAGTCATTTTCTAGACTGATCATAATCTCTCAGAAGCTAATCTTGAATCGCATATTTGGCGGTTTATTTAAAATAACTTCTAGGCAAAATGTAGGTAGAGCAGGGTACTGTAACAGTGGCTAATTAATTAGTTCGCATGTACCGAGGTAACAAGGCTACATTTTGTTGTGGCTGTTAAAATATTGTGACATGTTTACCATCAGTTGCTTAGGTTACTTGTTCTATAACAGTAGGTTTTTTTAACCGGCTTTCGTTCAGCGGAAAATGTTTCGGGTTATAATTAGTATGGCGACATTTTTTATTATTATTTTTACTAAGACATGGTTATTTTTAAATGACTTAAAAAAGTAGTTGGTGTACATTCCAGCAGCCCCTCAAAATGATGATTTCGCCGACTGTGCATTGGTCTTGTTCTCAAAGAGGCTACTTATGGGAATGTTTCGGAAACTTTTCAATACAGAGACCTAAGTGCCAGAAGAATGTGCATATAACACCAGTTTAGTTTAGTGGCAGTCACTGGTTTATGGAAAAGTGTGAATCTAGCACAAATCTTCACAATTGGACGCAAAAATGCATAAAATATCGATGAATTAAACCACGTGATTGGTAACTGTTTTGCATATGACAAATGTTATATGAAATTATGTAGGCCTACTCACCACATTCAACCCCCTACACACATTACACAAGTTTGTAGGCTAATGTTTAGGAATTAATGGAGTTGACTATTCGTTTGTATTGAACAAGTAAACACAGTGTTCATAGTGTTATAAACCTAGTTCATCACACGTGTGTTAGATTTGACACGAGATACATGACTAGTGTCAGTTTCAAAGACTCGGCTTGGACTGCTCTTCCCGGGCGTCGTCCAATAGTAACAGCGCAGGCCTCGCGCGTAAAATATGCTGCACAGGCACCTTCTTTCTGTACAATAATCCCGTCGATTAAATGCGCATCGAAAAAAAACAAAACACTTCCTCTCTGACACAATTCCACCTAGGCTACTAATGAAAAGACATACAGGTACCATGGAGATGGCGCACCGTGTTATTTCGGTTACTCGGCAAGAACTTGGCGCTGCTTTTCAGGGCACACGTGGGTAGGGTATGGCACCCTGATGCGCCTCTGCGGTCTAGCCGCACTCTCTCTCGTATTGCCGCTTGTTGATGGACACGAATTAAACTTTATTTATTCCTTTATTTATTAGAATTGTATGCTTACGTTATTGTAGCCTTCTTTAAAAAGAAAATGCTAGTTCTCTTTTTTATATTGTAAGTTTTATGTCAACTTCTAGAACGATACCTCTCCTATAGTAGGTTCTGAGGTTCAATAGATTCTGAGGCAGTACAGCATATGCTTGCAGCACTTGTGTGTGTGTAAATTATGTCTGTCAGCCTCTTCTCGGGTTCAAGCTTCTTGCAAGGCTGTGTGTATGTGTGAGTGTCAGTCGTTAATTCTGAAGTGTTGGGAAATGTGAATGTTTCACCTCTGCCTCCGGCACACTTTTCTCCATATAAGGGTGCCTGTCCAGGGCTTAGCATGCAGAGGTTTAACATCTGTGCTCAATGTCACATTATTTGCAGGTGGATAGAGACCATTTCTCCATATTTCTGTTAACATGCATCCTTGTGCCGTTCGCGGGCAAAAACATGCAAGCAACACTGTATGGCAGTTTGTCAAAACTCGGTGGCAGTCTTCAATGTAGTCTAGTGTCCAATATGGTTTGACCAGAAATAAATTACTCTTGTGGAATATAGCATACCACAATACACCTAATCCCTTTAAAGTGTACAGCAACACTGGCTTAGATTTATTATTATTTTTTAACTATAGGATTTATGTGATTTATGAAATGGAGACAAGGTGCTTGGCTTTATAACTCAAAAAACGTGATCTTGTGTTGATTACCCGTTTAAGCTACCAACAGACTACTTAACACTATTTTCTGCTTAAGTAAGTATTTTTTGCAGCTGAGAATATATATCGTAAAGTCTTGTAAAGCAAAGGGAAGCCTCACTGTGTTTGTGTACATAGGCTGTGGTGTCCGGTGAAGGCCGTAAATACCAGGTGAGTTAAGACAGGTGTTGACAGCTTCCTGGAGAGGCCGTTAACGCCAGCTGTCTTTGAGCCAGTGGCCGGTTTGAGCGATGCCCTGTTGGAGATCACATCCTGTCATCTGAGAGTCAGACACAGGCTATGACAGAGCTCCACAGCAAGTTTTTACCAGCTACTGCAGTGTGAACGGGATGGAACCACTATCGCATGTTTATGTGCAGTAACCGAGGTCGCTGTTATGTAGGGACTGCCATGTGGACGCTACTTCCCACGGTCACTCTGTTGTTGTTCTGTCTAAGCAGTCTGAGTGTGATCCATCCTGCGCAGCAGACGAGCAGTGTGAGCAAGAGCGGTGGTCAGGGCTTGCATTATTTTGTTGTGAATGAGCAGAGGGATTGCTGGTTGAATGTTGGAACCGTTAACTGACTGCAGCAGTTCAGTTTTGTGAAGCCGAGGAAACACTCACAGGAGACCCAGTGCCCAAGAAGTTAAAACAGTCGGTCAATCGTGTGACTGTACTGTTTCTAGCACTGAAATGCATGGTGAATTTTCTACCTAATTAGCACCCATTTTCTCATGAAAGCAAACATAATATCAAAAGGCAACAGTCCTCTCTCTGCTTCCTGTTTTTTCTTGGTATTTAATAGAGGGGGGTGAGCAGAAACCCCGTAATACAAGACCTGTAAAGCTCATTTTAATAACTTAGTCATTTTATGAAGGGAAGGCTTCCAGGAATGTCATTTTGGCTTATTTCAGTTGAAAGATTTCTTCTATGTGCCGGATGTTTGGCTCAAATGTTGCAGCAGGTCAAGAAATTTGTAGGGGGGTGGTTTTAACTACAAAAACACTGTTTGGTAAAGTCAGACCTTATTGATAAAATGGCATTGCATATTAGCCAAAATGTGGGTTTCTTTGTGTTTTAGTTTTCTTGTTGGGATATGTTGTTTTTCTATCTTCGGAGGAACATAGCAGATATAAGTTGCCTGTCAACTACCTTAAAACAGATATAAAATAGTTTCTAGAGTTCAAAACATTCAATCCAGGTGAAAATTTGACACAATTTAAAAAAAACAACTGATAATAGAGGCTGACATACTATTGTTTTGACATTGACATACTGCAATTTAGAAACCTCTGCAATAAACAATCATTTTTTGATTTATATAAAGTTTAATAATATTTTATAATGTGTGTTGTACTGGGTCTCAAAATATTATTTCCGGCAGGTACCTTAAATTTTGGTTTTGTTTTGACTTTAAGCCTGTTATTGTTTGACAGTTTTTGGCATACTTTGGCATTGACCACCACACACGCACTCAGTTTGGATGCTGGAACAGTGTTTTGCACAAAAGTTTAGGGGAAAGAGCGGGTGGGGTAGGGGGGGGACAACTTTGAGAAAAGGCCTTGTGTGTCGATGCACACAGGAAGCTGCTGTTTAAAGAAGACTTATTATCTAAGTGCAATTGACTTTGTTTTCAAGGGTTGAAAACTGCTACCATGCCAAAGCACCATGCCAGTGTTCGAATCCACTCGCTTACGTCAACACTGTTTTGTTCTGAGAACAAGTGCCCATGCTGTAAGATGTTGTACACTTTCTGTGTACAACATCTTACAGTGTACAACACCCCCCCCCCCCCCCCAACCCCCATAAATTATAATTTTATTTACCCATGGCTCTGTAATAATGGTTTGGCAAAAGTGTTCTGGAGAGTTCTGTGTTTTTTTTTCCACGATTAAACTTTCGGACCTTTTACTTTCTGACCTTACTTTCTCTTAGTGTAGCGAGATTTAAGGGCTGATTTACTTAGGCCTTTAGCATGTGCGAAACCTTTTAGCACACGCAAAACCAATAACATAAATGATTGGTCATGGTATTTGTTTTGCACCAATCGTTGGTTGTGTTATTAGTTTTGTGTGTGCTAAAAGTTTTTGCACCCGCTAAAGGTCTTGGTAAATCAGGCCCTTAGTGTAGTCACATTGTTCCAAGCCAGCCATGTAGTGAAATGGTGTGGTGTCAATGCCAAAAGAGAGAGGAAGGGAAGGGTGATGTTGAGGAGCTAGCTTTCAAATAAAAATCTAACTGAACAAATATTGTCCTTGGTAGCCACTCGTTCTAACTGCACTCAAAGTAAAAGCCAAATGTGGACTGAGGTGAACTTACTGGCAGGTCCAATGCTTCTGTTTGAACGCAAGGTCTTTAGATGGGATTATAAGCTTAGAACATCACAGCTGTGTGCTTGAACCGGAAAGGTCATAACTGCCCATTATCTTTTCTGTTCTATTCTTTTTGCAAAAGTAATTGGACTCATTGAAAATAGATTTTATCAGAGCGTTTAGACAACTCCTCACTTCTAGAAGGAAGTCCAGGTAAGACACATTATTTCTGGGAATGACTTCGCTGCACACTAACACTTCCTCAATTCAATCAAATTAATTGCCTCCCTTTGGCTACCTTTTCATAAATTTGGCAGATTAAATTACTTTAAAAGGGAGAATTTCTGTAATCTGAGATCACATACAGATTCGAGGCTGAGTGCAGAAAAACTGTTGTTACTTCTCCATCGGTTGTACAACCAGGAGATATTCCAGATTTTTCATAAACGTGTTTTTTAGCTGCATTGCTATTGAGGCGATGAATTGTTTCCTGTGACTCACTCTGGCTTAACATCTCAGAACAATGGCCTTCACTCATGTAGTTTTCCTCCCCCTAGAAATGCAGGTACTGGTCTCAGTACTAGTAGTTTGTGTTGTATCCAGAAGCGGTTGTACCAGGATATGAGGTTCTCGAATGACGATGTCAAAAATGTCACAGAAGTTGAAAGGTCCCTTGATGCTGTAGAATGATACACACGGTATGCTGACGGCACCTAATCACCCCACTTTGTTGTCATGCAATAAGCACAATTTAAAGAAATATCTTGTGGGAAAATACATTACATACAATACATTTTGCAATACATATGTCATGACCAAGTTTTTGGCAAATATATCCTACCCCTATTAATGGGTTTTCACTGACAGTGTTCAAAAAAGCCAAGAAATCTGAAAGTCTCCTTGATATCATAGAACAAACAGTTTAAAGGGGCTATATGTAACGTTCAGAAAATCCTTCTGATTACTGACACCGGTGGCCGTAAGTACTGCTGCTAGCACGCTTCCTCACTTTCGCACATCAGGAGCGAGCAACTAACGGGTATCAAATGAGCTTCGGTCGATACAACTTTTCTCTTCGCCTTTGGTGGACTCGACGATGGTGTTGGGATGGGAGCCGGTCGTTTGCTGGTTGACTGGTCCATTTCTCAGCAGCTAACTAGCTAGTGTTGCGTTACGCGAGTTCAGTTCGCTAACGCTAACGCTAGCCCTTATGTTGTGGTGCTGTGGGGGGGAAGGCCAGCCAGAGAGAGAGAAGGCACTCAGAAGCGTGCTTTGATGTCACATTCTTCATTCACAAAATCATTTTCTCGGCAAACCCAACCCAAATTCTTTACATAAAAATCAACCCGTAGGTTCTTATCTGCAACGGAGAAAGTCGGGGAAGGTCTCGTTTTTAAAATTACGTTACAATCTGTTCATACATCTGTGATTCATGCATGTAAAAATCTTACATATGGCCCCTTTAAGGGATGATTGTGGGGTTGCATTGGCTGTGGAGTAAGGAACGTTTATGCACGTATGCTGCGTGCCAGGCTATTCCTGGCCTGGCGACATTCAAGTGTCATTAGAGAGGCTTTCCCCAAGTCCTTCTTAGCGGTGATCCTAATATTAGAGCAACTGCGCGGTAGACTAGAGAGGGCTCCCTGTTTACAGAAAGCTGGTGTCTGGCAGTACAGCATGCCCATTCAGTCCCAAGCTCTGCCACTTTAAGATCAGGGTGAATCCCGCCTTTCTCATCCATCCTGGCCGCGAGCGTCTGTCCAACTGCTGCGTGATGTAGTGCATGCCCCCTCCCCCCCATCCCCCAACACTCCCACATCTGCTGCTCAGTGTTGCCAGATGCCTGTGCTGTTTTTCCTCAAAATATTCCTCAAAAATGTCCCCATCTACCATTGACACCCGGCATGTTTCCCTGTGAAATTTAAGCACTGTTTTTTTTAAATACAATTATGGGAGGAATTCCCTTAACTCTGGCAACCCCAATGCTTCTGTGAATGAGTTCTACTGTGGGGATTAGTCACCGCTGGTCACTAGGGTCACTAGGGTCACTTCTCCTTCCCCTTGCACCCCCCCCCCCCCCCCCTTTTATGTTAAAGGAGACGGCATTTGGGAATGGCGCTGAGAAGCGCCAGTTCAGGCAGGCTCTGCGGCTGTGGGGAAGCTTTGAGTCACCGAAACGCACATCTTTTATGTACAACTGCCAAACAACTGGCGCTCTCGAGCTCCACAATGAGCTGTAGTGACTATAGCTGTGGCATTACTACTGGGCTGTGTGGGGAGTTCACTATGGCATAGCACTAGTGACATTCCAGCCCCAGGACCCCCACCCAAGGGGAATGAATGGCCACTGTGTGAGGAGACTGCCTGTCCACCCCATACTGTGTTTTGGTGGGGGAGGGGGGCCGTATTATGTTAACAGCACAACTTCCACTTAATGTAGGGGAAATGCTCTACAACTGAAACGCCTCAACTGTAATCCTCATTCAAGAAAATTTACAACTGTTACCCTTTTTAAAAAAATCTGCCATTTACTGATTGTTGAGAGACGGTTTCAGAATGGTACTGGCATGATGCTCCAATTATGCTCGAGTTCATTGGTTTAAAGATCAGTCTCAAGCTTACGCGCGCACACACTGGAAAGCATGTGTGATTGCGGGTAGCGCTATTTGGTTTTTGTGTTTAATAATAGTCTTTTAAACCAGGGAATCAATTTGCAGGTGACTAACATGGAAGGGTATTATCATGTCAGCACAGTCAGTGAATGATCATTGTGTCTAGTGTGCCAATGTGTAGGTGTCTGGGCTGTACAGGGTATTTTGTTACAGGAAAGAAATTACAGTATTTATATATTAGTCAGCTCTTTCGCTCAACCACCTTTCGCCGTAATAACCTGGTGAAGATTTAGGAGGTTTGCGTCTATCTCCTGCATTCTGTGTACTGCTTACTGCATACTTTTTAGTGACATGCACACAGCAAAAAAGCCAGTGTAAAAAAATAATAAGAATTGTAACACTGCTGGTGTACAATTAATGCCGTAGGGTGTTTATATGAGACCATGGCCTCATGTAAACACCCTAGGGTGGAAAATGTACACCACCATTTTTTATGTGCAGTATGCAAAAAAATCCTCTGTACTATTATCTGCGAAAACCCGGAAATACGTTCAAGTTTAAAGTTCACTACATTTAGTGAACATTTCGTCTACTTAACCACGTTCTCATCAGTGTACTCAAATAGCATACTCAATAGTATAGAAGGGCATTGATTCGGACACAGCCAATGAGTTTCAAACTTTGTATGAGAATTGAATGCAAGTGCAGTGCAACCCGCTGGTCTCCGGGCAGGATGGTGCAGGGATGTCCCTTTATACTGACAGGCTGAGCTGGATGAAGAACACAGTCCTGTAATTTAGGGGAATAGGAGCTCCACTGAAAGCCTGTGAGTTCATAGAAGATGTTTTACAGTAAATCGGGTGGCAGTAAATGCTTGTTATAAATGCTCTCTATTTTATCGTTAAATAATTGTACTTAAAACTCCATTGTGGCTGCATCCAAACGAGGGAAAATTTGTGTAATCAACATTTTGTAATCATTCCTGTTTCAAGAATGTGTATTTTGGCTAGCTGTATTCATACAGATAATCTCTGTTTCATTGGTCAGGGCATGCCAGTTAGACATCCTTCAAATAAAATTAAGAAATTTAAAAAGCCAATAAAATGTTTTTTAGTGGAATCCCTTTTAGAAAATGTTGGAGCAGGCGAGAGTGGATTCAAGTTTCATGTGATTTAATATATGCAGAAGGGGGATGGGAAGTGGGAGAAGCCCCTCCCTCTTCTGCATAAATTATCCTTCAGACTACATTTTATGTGCCTCTGGTTGTGGGTAGTATAATTCACAGGGCAGCTGTAGTGCTACCATGCATTAGCCAGATTTAGGTTGTGCCAGCCTGGCTGTATCTGTACAGTGATAATTAGGGTGCACAGCCAGGACACAAATTCACACCCCGCCCACTGCTAACTAAAAGCTAAACGCTACTCATGCTGTTGAAAATGATACTTTGGAAACTTTTGGCAGTAAATTCGTTTTCTTTTTTTCTTGGCAGCCTTGCTAAATTATGCTGAGGGATGCCTCATGCCCAGGGGAGAATATTATCAAAATCATTTATTATTATTATGTTTTTTTTATGAACAGACAAACAGTCTGAGAGCAGACGATAAGGACGTGCCAGGAAGGGGAGCCTGGTTCTGTGCTCGGAAAGGCAAAGAGGTGCCACCTGGCCCCTCATTGTGGCGGGAGAAGAGCTCATTTTGTTTAAGAAGGAGGCATGGGACTGTAGGGATAAATAGCAGGTGATAGATTAGGAAAGGAAATAAAATGAGCCAGGAAAAGAACCACTCTCACCCCTCCCCCCCCCCCCCCATCTTCCCAAAGGAGCAGCTTGACCTCTCCTGATCCCCTCAGGCCTAGAGCATCTGCTTTATCATTCACAGGCCGCTGCCGTGGGACGGGGGGGGGGCTCTGCCAAATTCTACGTTTAACCCCCTGGTTGACCCCCAGTGTCTGGATCCCAGCGTAACTAGTTTCCCTGGTTAACTCATCACCAGGGAATGCAACCACACTGATTGGATGAATGCAATTGAAAGACACTACATCTATTACTTTTATTACTATTAGTAAAACTAACACTTCTGCTACTATTACTATTACTACTACTCTAGCAGTACTCTGATTATATTTAGGAGTATGTATCCACTTTTCCTTGCACAGGAGAATAAAGTGGTAACTGAGTTGTGTAGTGCTGGAGTAGTCTTAGTCTCAGTATGTGTTTTATTTGGCAGAAAGAAAAAAACCTCAAAACAAACCCTTAGATTTGCCTACTAAAAAATGTGGGTTTATCATTTATTGCCAATATGGCAGTTACATTTTATAAGGATCTCTCAAATGCTGATAGCGTTCGAGCGTTAACGCTGACATGTTCAACACATATTCTTCACACAGCACTGCTCTACTGTTTCTCACCTACAGTAGTTGATCTTAAAACACAACTGAACTTTGGTAGAACTTTGGGTTGCGTAGTTACCTGGCTATGATATGAGTCCAAATGGTGGCGAAATATGTTCGTTAGTTGCTCTGTGCTCCCCTGGGGTGATGATACAGAATAGGGGTTTGTCCCTCTCCATTCACTTCTAGGGCAGCTGAAACTGGTCTCAAAATGACACTTCTAGCACGTATACGAACACGAACAAAGCAGATTCTGTCAATACAAACAATAACCAGTTCTCGTATATTTATTTGAAAGCTAGCTCCTCAACATCACCCTTCCCTTCCTCTCTCTGTTGGCATTGGCACCACACCATTTCACTACACGACTGGCTTGGAACAATGAGACTACAAAGGTAGTGCAAAAACATTTAGCACACTCAAAATTCAGTTGTGCTTTCAAAACAAATCTATCGTCAGTGAGATTAACATCAGGTTCATCAAAGATTTGTGTCCGCAAATCTGTGTCGGTTATGAATTCTAATCGATTTGGGGGAAGCCCTCCATGCTAAAACTCCAGCGCAGTGGTTCCCAAACCTCTCCTCAACTACCTCCAGCCAGATCCAGGCATTTGATGTGTTCCACCTCAAAGCACACCCGATACAACGAATCAAACTCTTGTTATTGGTTTTTTGCACATTTCAAAAAACTTTAAATAAATACCACTCAGGATTTTCCAGGAATTATGGTTTATTCCTGGTATTTAAAATAGTACATATAATAGTGTCAGAAAAAAGATTGAACCCTCTAAGATACTCCACACTAACATGTGAGTAGTTCAGACTCTGAGCGGATGTGGCCGCGCATGAATTGTTCCACCTCCCTCTTCTCCTCTGTCCACATCATCCAACCTGCTTGACGAGACTCCAACCTCTTAGCTCACAGAAGAGAACACGCTTTCAGAAGTTGTTTTAAGGCCAGCGAGGACACTCTCCTCCGGTTCTTTTTTTGAGCCTCTTTGGCAAGCGTTTCTCTTCTGTGACATCAGCGTTTATTTTCCTTTTTCTGACTATTAACAGATGATTTGTTTTGTTGTTTTTTCCTGAGCTGCATGTCAGGTTTTAATGAGTGCACCTGAGACCTTTCTCTGGAAACAATAACAGTAGTTCACTGCAGGTATTTAACACAAACATTTAATTGGAGTTTCCCTGTGTGAAGTTCTCGCACCCCAAGAGTTATAGCAGCTGCTCCAAAGCCTTCTGAGGCCACTCCCACTTA
The DNA here is from genome assembly GCA_022702515.1 of Ilyophis sp. 1 JC-2022. Classification (NCBI taxonomy): domain Eukaryota; kingdom Metazoa; phylum Chordata; class Actinopteri; order Anguilliformes; family Synaphobranchidae; genus Ilyophis; species Ilyophis sp. 1 JC-2022. The sequence continues at coordinate 24,938,772 of CM040406.1, read as the reverse complement.
AAGGAAAAGTCACCCCAAAATGAACAAAAATAAATTTCTCAGTATCTGCAGATTCTATTACAGACACTCAGAGCATGATACATGTATCTATACTATATTCGAGTTGGGAAGAATACAGAATTTGAATTCTGTGAACTTGTTCTCTGTGAATCAGGCAAGTCAGCATACTGTGTCCTTATCTTTTAATTAATAACTTTAAAGACAGTGAACATAGCCAAGTCTCCCTTGCCTCAAGCTCTTATTGTTCAAGTCTATGTCAATGATTTCTATGCACTGTTGGTGAAATGCTTGATGGGAATTGTATTTTTATGCCAAATCAGAAGACAGGTTTTGCCAAGACAGGATTGTATTGTAATTGTATTCAATTGTAATATTTTGAAAGACAATCAAATCATATTTGGTATATTTTGCTACCATGATAAACATAAGTAACAAGTTAACATATGCATATAATGAGATGAGTGGATTTTCCCTTTAAAATTTATTTAAAAACGGCTCCATAAGCACGCAGTCCAACAGGGACGATGTCTAAGTTTACTGCGAAGTGTCAATAGAAAATATATTGTAAGTTGTAAGCTACACCATTGGATACCAACCTGCATTGTGTGAACCACAACAAGTAGTAAGTTACTAGCTAAAAACAACTCAAAAACTTTGCGAAATGTTTATTGTCAAGGTGAACAGTGTTTAAAAATAGTGTAGCCTAATTTTTCTTCAGTACGATAAGGTAACATATCTACAACTTACAAAAACCCTGTGCACTGCAAACACAATTGACTAAGAACATGTCGTAATTGACAACATATTGAAATTCTGAATGTGGCAACAGTTTTATCAACAGTATGGCATTTAAAATGTATCACTTCTACCTTGTTTGTTATTGAGAAATACATGTTTTTGTTCAACCCGCCTTTTTGGGTTATACACTGCATGTAAAATGGAGCAGATATTAATAATAGCAAACATCGGTTTTCAGTTTCCAATGTTTGAAGATTTCCATTTAACAAAGCTGGCTTACGTGTTAATTACTCTTTCTTGTTTTTTCTTTTTAGAAGAAGAATTCTAGGATTGAAATTTTAGCTTGCATTGTCAAAAAATCTTATCAATATTTTAAAATGTAGCAGTTTAAAAGTTAGTTTTACAGAGCAATAGAAAAGTCAAAGGATTGATGTTGTCCATGTAGGACAGAGGTTGCCAACCCTGGCTCTGGATAGCCACAGGCTATGCTGGGTGGTGAAATGTCAATAACTTATTCAAACACAAGGAACAAAGTGAGCTTAGTGAATTGTGTAATCAAGTACTTTCATTTGATCAATTAAGTGCTGAATGAGGCTGGGTGTGTACAGGAAGAAACAAAATTGTTAATTTTTCAAGTCGCTAAGTAATACTATTGCGTGGTTCATTCTGTGCTATTTCATCGATTGTATGTGTACGGCCCAAAATTCGTCCATAAACAATGACAATGATTGACAAATGATCTTCTTTTGTCCATGTTCCATGATATTTCATGGTAATGATAATAATAATGGTCATCATCCTGGACTGGATTCGTACAGGGTCTTGCACGTCTCATCAACCACCAGAGTTCCCACTGGAGTGACCCATGGCAGCCATTTTGGACCAGAATGCAATGCAGCATGTGGTGTCTTGCATGCCAGCCACTTCCCCCCCCTCCCCCCCACTACAATATCGCCCAGCTTAGTCTGATTTCCATTGGCTGCGTAATGCTTGCTAGGGTGGAATTCCAAACGCCTTCATGAGTCATGACCCCTGACAAGAAAAGAGCATTTTGATTGGTCAGCGACCAAAACGATAGGCCAACACACAATTAAAGGGGGTTCCAAACGAATTAGTGCGCGCGTGCGTGTGCTTATGTGCTTGCGCCTGCCTATTCTTTGGAAGATTTGTCGGGCTAACCTCCTTGCCTTCAAAGAATATACCCGTCAGCAGAATTCCACAATTCTGCCACCGCTCTGTATACACAGCTTCTGGCTCTGTGCCAGGCGACGTCGCGGGAACTCGGGCCATAAATATGTTTACATGGCCGATCACACAAGGAGAAAGAAGCCTGTTCTTTTTCCTTTTTCTCCTCACAGACCGTGATAATTCCCAAGGCTCTGGACTTTGAGCTTCAGCCCAGACTTTTTAGTCATTGGTAAGAGCTGTAAATGTGAAGGGAAACAATAGGCGCACGTGCGAGTGCCGCTAAATAAGCTTTTTTCCGAGCGAGCCTTTTCACGGCCGGCGAGCTGCGCCCCGCAAGAATTTTATGGGCAAGATCAAGCTCAGTCATGACTAGGTGAGACAGTGTTGCTTACTCATCATTCGCTTTGAATCGTCTGCTTCTTAATGAATGTTGTTTTATTTTCTCGCATCGGGTTTTGTTCCTGAGAGAATGCTTTACCTTGCTTGTGTTTTCAACCGTAATCCAGTATTTTATTTAATAAACTAACTTCCTTATGCAAAAAGAGCCAGTTGCAACTGAGAATTCCAGGAGACTAGGAGAGTACTCTTCTCACTGATGTCTTTTGCTGCGGCAAGCGCTTTATACATTGTGAGTTACTAACAGTACTTTTAAATCAGTCTAAAGTGATAGAGGCAGCCGGTGAAATAATGCTGCTGCAATGTGGTGCGATGCCATATTTTATGTGAGTCAGGATCGCTCCATTTTCTAAAGAGAGATAAGGGAGCTGCAGGCATTCACATTGCGCTACTTGCATTACCTTTCTGTGAAGACATCACACAACTCAAATAAAGTGCATTTGACTGGGAATGATCCATGGTGATGATTTTGCCCTGGAACTACTTCAGCTACGGGAACTGAGGTAATCGGGGGGGGGAGACTAGCAGACTGTTAAATTGCTCGCTGTGTGCAGATCTGGCCAGCTGCAATTCTGTGAGGAAGGGAATACCTTTTCTTTCTCACATGCCGTTAAGCTTTAGCTATTGTAGTTACTTGCTTTCCATTGTGGCTTTTCAATCAAGCAGGTTTGAGTCCTGGCAGCAAGCAGCTGGGTGGAAGGCTGGCTTTTCAATCAAGCAGGTTTGAGTCCTGGCAGCAAGCAGCTGGGTGGAAGGCTGGCTTTTCCATGCTCTTTCCCCCCTTTCTATTCCCAATTTGGAATGCCCACTTGTATATATCAGCGCTCATTGCTGGGACTTCCTCTATCAATTGGGCAGGGCGCAAGACAACCACGTGCTTTCCTCCGAAGTACACGATGAAGCCAGGCTCAGGCAGAGAGGAGTAGGTAGAAGACAGTTAATCGCGGCTTAAGCGGCGGACTTGCAGGCACCCAATTGACCAGAGGGGTCAGGAGAGCAAGGGGACGCAGATCCCTGCAGAATGAACCCTCCCTAATTACAACGCCGCCAATTATGCGTCACTCTACGGGCTCGCGGCCACAGTCGGCATTGCCGTGGCCGTGATTCGATCCTGGACAGTTGGGGCCAGTGGGATCCATACCGTAGGCTAGAACTAGAATGGGGCTTTAGCCAGATGAGCCACCCAGCAGTCTCCTCCTGGCTCTTTTTTTAAAGTGTTCTGTCTGCCACTCACAATGACAGACTTTCGAAGGCAACCCTGCGTGGCCATGGCAGTGACGTGAGAGCATTGCGTTAGTAGCGATTCCAAATGGTTAAAAAAAAAAAAAATGGAGAAAATGCCACAAAAAAAAACAACTTTGCAGGGTGGCCAGTGTTTTTGGCTTTTGCATCAGCGGCTGCAAATCCAAACAGAAGAATGTCCAGGGAAATAATCGTGTTGACTAGTTTTAGTTATAAGTTGATTTCTTTCCTTGATTTTAAACAAAAAATTGTTGGTTTAGTGAGTTTTTTTTTCAAAGATGTTGGAGAATTTAGCCATCTCCCCATGTGTGTTTATGACATAACCTCCCGAAAAATGTTTTCAATGAGCTCCAACCCCCTGACAGACGTTGCAGCCTTTTGTGACCTTAGTTTGCTCTACTGTCTCAGATACAGAGTTTATCGAGAATTTTGAGCTTATTGTACTCCACAGTATGACAAGCAAAAAAAATTTCACAGTATTGAGTGTGGGCAATTACAATTACTGTTAATGTAGTCAAACCAGTACAAATAAATATACTGCACGTTCACTTTAAACCAATAGTACACATACTTTTCTAGACTGTGTGTAAGGTTACATTTTCCGGCATGAGCATGATTCATCAAGCCTTGGATGTCCCGTTTTTGAATATCAAAGCCACACCCAAACTGTAGAGCGAGCAGAGCAGTGAGTGTACTTTCTTCTGGACGCGAATGTTCTGTGCAAGACGGTAACCGCTGAGCGAAACCGTTTAACCCAGCTTGACTTGCGGTTGTGTTGTCTGGTTATCTTTTAAATCCCCTGTTGATTAGCTCTGTGACTTGTATGAATAGATTATGGCTTGTCAACTCGTGTCCAAGCAGTTTTACTTTCCAGTGTTTGGAAAGTCTGATTCGAATCGCATCGATTCATCCGTGAAGAACTCCCATCACAAAACCAGGTTCCCGGACCCACATCAGGAAATATTGAAAACACCTACCTAACAACTCTAAATTCCCTCTGACATGTCACCGTCCAGAGGTGTGATCCAGTCAGGTTCTGTACGACACTCACTGTTAAAGGTCATATGCAGTAATTTACGGTTGTGGACGTAAATAATATGGTTCTCCAACTTTTTAACCTAAAAGCCCTAAAAATTATAGTTCTGTGGATGAGGACCCCAATCTTGGTAACATTGGTGTATCTAATGTAACACCCACTAAAGTTGTAACACTGGCAATTTACCATTTTGAAGTCTAGCCCAGGTTTTAGTTTAAAAAAAGATTACTCATATGAACTCGTATGAATTAACACTGAATTATATGAATTTACACTGAAGGATTTATTGTCTGTGTAGGTCTAAAATTTGTAATTTATGAACTATGGAAATATCAGCACAATATTTTAAAATGGAAAATATTTTTGCTGAGGATGCCCTGTGACTCCTTTACAGACACCAAGGGTCCACTGGAACCTTGGGAACCCCTGCCTTAGCGCTTACTAATTTTTACTAAATGTCCTCATCTGTATTAGAAGTTTCCTATAAACCAGCTTAAATGTCATGCAGAAAACTGGAAGCAGCACTTAAAAAAATGGTTCATAAAAGATCAAAATAAAAGATTTTCCCTTCTCCAATCAGATTCACACTTTCCTCGGGGTTATAAATATCGTACGGCTGTCTGCCTTCTTTCAAATTAGCCAATCGCTGAGGGGAAGACAGGCTTCCACGGTCGCCTGGCAGCCAGTGGTCCTGTGCTGTGGTCTGACTTCATTGATTCCTTGGCTCCAGGGCAGAGTGGTTTGAATGAATGCTCTGACTAAGCCCAAACTATGCTGCTCAGGAGGAAGACGCGTGGTTTTATAAGCACACCAGCAAAGTGTGTGAGGGGGGGGCAGGGCGGGGACCCTGGAAAGCATAACATTTGGTCTTCATTTGGGAGGCATTAATTCCGTGGAATGTGGGCCGAGTCAGACGAGTTCTTTTTCTACCTTCTCTTAGGTTAAATTTGTTTTATTTAGCTTGGTCTTCAGCTTGAAAGGCACACGTCACTCCTCTCTTTTACTCTATTTCTCTCTCCGTCTTTCTACAAACTCTATAATCCTAAGTATTCCGTGAAAAGGACCAGTATGTGGGATCCTCTGTGGTGTAGTTGCAGAATGTAAACGTATAATTGTGTTACCGTAAATTAAAGCTGTATTACTCCAAGGCCTTGGTTTTGTTGTTTTGATACGGTATTTTCCCTGTGCTTTTTGTTTTAATTAAGGTGAAATAAAGGACTCTATAATTTATGTCTCATTCTCTCACTCCCCCTCTCACCTATTTCTCTGTCTCTCTTTACCCCCCCCTCTCTCTGTCTTCTTTCGTATCTTGTTCTCCCTCTCGCCCCTCTCATTCTTATGTTTTCTCTTTCTTGTTCCCTCTTTTTTCCCTCTCTCCTCTCTTGTTCTCTCTCTCTTTCTGTAGAGAGACAGTATTGGTACTGTATCTGTTGTTAGTTGTGGAATGCAGGGTCTAGGCAAGCCCCTGTGAGGGTGTATTCCCCGCTAATTCTCAGGCATCATGGCCGCCTGTCTGGCCAAATCAAATCGAGAGCCACACAAAAACACACACTGGGTTAAGCTGCCATCACCTCTCTTCATCCAAGGTGAAGGAGAAGAGAATAAAGAAAGAAAGTGGGAGGGGAAAAAACAGTGTGCCTTCAGAGGGTGCAGCTCAGCCAATCAAATGCAGTCAAAATACATCTTTGTAGTGCATTTTGTAAAACATTCGTTCGCCTTGGCCTAAACCCCCACGAATGCAAGCCAAGGGCCCTCTCTGTCTGCGTCCATCGCTTAGCGTCTCCCTGCCACTGCAACGGAGGATTACCCGTCACAGAGCTGGAGCGCTGGCAGGGGAGTTTCCACGTGTGTGTGTGTGTGTGTGTGTGCGTGTGTGTGAGGGTGTGTGTCGCTTTAAGAGAGCAGCTCCTGTTCTGAGAATCCACTTTGGGATCACAGAGCACCGCATCTCTTTGTGCTTGAAAGGGACTGTAGATTAAAGCTGTGGACAAAGGTAAGGGTCTTTGCGTGTTGCTCTTTCTTCTCCGGTTTGTTTTATTAGTCGGATGAAGGAGCGTAAAGTCTTCACTGGGCCGTTTCATCCACAGAGCCGTGCGGATTTAGCGAGCCTCTGTTTTATTTCCTACGTTTTATAATCATTTCAATGACTTGCCTCACTCCCATTTGAAAAAGAAAATTTGTTACTTCTTGTGTTTGATCTCGGCAAAGTTAGATTTGTTTTTAAGCCTTGCACTTGACTTCTGTTAAAGCAATCTATGCTTAATCAAGTTATTGCAAACTTTCCATTTTTACCCCGAGTATTGTGTTTACTATATTCAAAAATGTATTTTTAGGTTTGTTATGGATGTACGTATGTTCTGGAAACTTCTTTGCACACCTGTCTAGTCCTGTAGCAGGTGCAGCGAAGAATAACAATTGTCTGTAGAATATAGAATATAAAGAACTCCACGCAACACTGCGTTTAAAAAATAAAGCTTTATTACATTTCGACCCAAAGGGCCTTCATCAGAACAAAACTGATGTATGTTCTAGAAATCAAGTATTTGTAGACTTTTCACAAAATTTTCTTTTCACAATTTTGATACTATTTTTCAAAAATACATTTCACCATGTTGTGCGTTCTGGTCTGAAAACAGCAAAATTGGAATTTGAGCACCGCGCTCTAGAGGCGTAGAAGTAGTCCGGATTAAAGCAGACTTTCAGCTCCCTGAGTAATCTTGTATTGCGATGAGGGTGGCACGTGAGGCCAGCGTGCAGGTTGTGAGCGAAAGCGTCTTTTCCCTGTGCTGTAACTGTGTGCGGTCGCTGTCACGCCCCCTCGGTTCTGAGGGTGGAAAGATTGAACCTGACGAGAGCTGTGGTTTGTCTCTCTGTTTGCTTGTTCTTTTAGGTTGTCAGGGCTGGCTACACACCGGTCTGAAATGTATGTGACTTGTTGAAGAAAACTTCCCATTCATTTTTCATTCTGCCCCACGGAGGAATTGTAGAGAAACTGAAAATGCTTGATGAAAAAAAATGAAAAATTGATACATACCTGATTGACAACCTATAAGGTGGCATATGTTCACTAGAGTAAAATTGACCATAGTGTAGTGTTGTACCTCACCATCATCTGCATTCCTTTGCAGTTAAACCAATTCAATATTGTTGACATTTAAACATTACCTAAACAGTTTCTACATAGGATTACATATAGGACTGGATATTATATGTTTTAGCCACCAGGGTTTTCTTTACTGTTTGACTAGTCTCCTGTCATCATATTTGAAAACCACAACACGACATGAACGCATTAAGCAGACCTGTAGACGCGAGCTAATAATAAGATAGGACGTCATAGTTCTACCGAACGACGAGATGGTCAAGTTCTAAGTATAGCGGAACCTCCATCGCTCAAGGAAGCTAGCACGAGCAAGAAGCTAACAAAGTAACGAGAGCCCTCTTTATTTCATTTGATATGTGTAACATTTCTGAGCACGTCTCTAAGACCTTATGAATGAAACTGCATTAGGTTAGCCTGCTGACTCCAAACTGGAAGTGGTTCCTCTTGTCTCTGATAAGCAGATCCTCTTACCTCTAAGCTATAACATTTGATAGTTTTAGATTGAGTATTTTTTCTGAGGGATTTCATGTTTGGTACCAGCTTGGCTTGAAGTGAATCCAGGCTTGTCATTGCAAAGTTGCAAAGTGTGAAATTGTGGACCTCTATAGCCATAGGGAGAGAGCAGCCCAAATGTTTACATATCGCTGTTCATGATTTTCACAGGTCAATGTTGCTCATGATTACATTCAAGGACAAATCTTTTTCTTTTCTTTTTTGATAAAGCGGTAGGCTTTAGTTGTTTGAAGGATTTTCCTGTGACCACTGGCCATTTCAGCCTGGATCATAGCCACAACTGTTTCTTTCTCTCATCCTCTCCCTCTCTCCTTCAACTTAACCTGCACAGTTAATTAATAAATGCATCTGTCAAGGAGTTTATTACAACCATCATAATGTATTATTGTGTACATTACTGTTGTTTTATTTTCATTATGCCACTCTTTTGGAACTTGCCGATTTTACACGGACCGAACACGCAGTTTTAGAGGGAGGCGTGATTTCCAGTTTTCTTTTATCATTAGAAGATGTGATTTCCATTATTTTCTCTAATAACATGGGATTTCCACAACTTTCCAACCTATGAAAAAAGAAAATCGTACAATATTGTACAAAATCGCAAATATGGTCAAGTTTGGGAAGAATGCTTTGTAATATTTTCTGTATACAAAGCATTACCTATGTATTTACGAATAGGGTATTCTGGTTTGGATCCGCACCTGTTTATTTCACTTCAGTCAGGAGGATGCTGCCTCACAAAATGAATTAAGAGGAGGCTTGATTTACAGGTCAATGAGGCTTAGGCCACCTATTAGCATCAGTTGTGATCCATGATTAAACTCCATTGACTAATGCGCCTACTTGTTTCTCTTTTGTGTTCCTCCTAGATGAGCTGGGGAGAGCTGGATCGCCGCTTGAAGGGAGAGGGGCGGAGTTCACGGGAGCATGTGGAACTCTGGGGGTTTCACTGAAGACAGACACCTGAACTGGTAAGATCTTTCCTCAGTCTAAGTGCAGAAGGTGTAGTGCAGTTAGCCTTTATTAATGAACGCAGAGGGGGTCCTCACATTATCTAGAACTTGACCTATATATCGCAAGTTCTCTCTACTGTGGAAGAAACATCCCATTTTAATGCATCTCATGCATATTCATTAAGAGGCGTGGGCAAGGAAACTAATATGGAAGTTCTGCGCCATGGAAACCGCTACAGAAGATACTTCAGGAGACTGGTTTTTTAGCTTCTATAGGGTTTATGAATCTGAGTGCTTATGAAGGGTCTATGCTGTGCCTGTGTAGACTTTATGTAGGTCTCCCTCTAGAAAGCACTACATGGTTTGTGTGACTGTGGGTTCTGTGGGCTGTTTTGTCTCCAGATCAGAATGGGTAATTCAGAGAGCCAGTACAGTGTTCAGGGATCCAGGCGTGCTGGCCTGGTCCTCCCCGGGAAACCAAAACCCTGTTCCCTGAAGTTACGCCCCGGCAAAGAGGAAGATCTGTTTCTGCAAGGCTGGTGGAGGGGCGGAGCCGGTGGGTCAGCAACAGGGAGGGGCTCCCAGTCTTATGATGCCGATCCCTATGACTACATCACAAAGGGAAGTAAGGGCAGCCTCAACAGCAGGCTGCATCCCAAGACTGAGCAACACGGTGAAGGCAACGGCCTTCTCCTGCCACATGAGAACGGCTACCATTACCCCGGCAACAATGAGCAGACAGACGAGTGGACCGGTCGTCCCCTGAACGTGCGGCGGTCACCTGGGAGGAAGTCGTCTGGGGAGGGGAGGGGCAGCCCCAAGGTTGTGATCAGGAAGGACGGAAGCCTTAGGGTGGAGTTCACCAACATCGACAATGGCGGGGAGGCGCCGGGCGAGTCCGACGGTCCGGTGCAGCTGCTCCGGTTCTCCCCAGCGGCCGAGTCCACGGCCGGCCCGCCGGAGGAGAACCGGTGGCTCCAGACCCCGCATGGCGCGTCGTCTCCCTCTGATCCCACCCCGCAGACGAGCAAGGGCAGCTCGGCCAGCTCAGACTGCTCCTGGTACGACTGGTCCTACGGCAACGATGCCGACCCCGCCCTCACCCACGGCCCGCCTCCGGCCCGCCACGCTCGTGACCCTAAACCGCTCGACCAGTACCCGTGCGGCGCCTCACTCTCGAACTTGTACCGCGACCCCAGCATGGCCTCCACCTTCCCGGCTGCTGTGGATCTCTCCGCCCGGTACCTGGACCCCCGCTGCCGCACCGCCCACCGCGCCTCCTTCGTGTCCGCCCTGGATGTCACCGCTGAGGAGGAGTGCCCGGAGGCCAGGCAGTATGCCTCCTACACGTTGCCCTGCCGGAAGGCCCGGCCCAGTGCTGACGCTGCTGCTAAGAAGGAGGATGGCCTGAGAGGACACATGCGCCGCTTCAGCGACTGGACGGGAAGCCTGAGCAACAAGAAGAGGAAACTACAGGTGAGGGGGCGGAGCTCTGTAGGGGGGTGGGGCTTTGCAGATGAGGAGCCTTGTCAGTTGGCATTTGTTTTCCTTCTCCCTCATTTTGCATAATCGTATCCATGTTTTTCACATTTCTGTAGTTGCCTTGTTCAAAAGCCGATACTTATTTCCCATGTTGTTTTTACCGAAACATTATACAAGAGGCCTCAAGATGGTTAGGCTATGTAATAGGATTCACAGATTTGAGATGAAATTGCCTTTTATTAGCTAATTTGTAATGCAGATTATGTGCATTACTAGCTTGTGTGTATTATGAGTATTTTATGTTTTGACTGAGCTTCAAATTATTTTTAGAAATGTAGTGATTTATCGTTACATAAACATTTCCATCGGAAAGATTCCACCCTGCATTATTCCTCTCTACCAGGTTTTTCTTGCATCTGATATGCTTACATTGCACATATGCTTATATGGTTCCATTGTATTTCATTGTGGGAGTGTTTCCAAGCTTTCAGTAAAAACCCCCTGTTGTCCTCTTCAGGAGTGACAATTTTTTTATGGTTAGTTATGCAAACAAGCAGGTCTTTGGTTTGTGTGTTATTACCAGATGTAACAGCCTTAGTATCATGAACTGCTCATATTTTTATGTACTGAGGCGTAATTTAGTATCTCAAATATATGGTAGTAGTAGGCAGAAATGAATAGGTAGACACGTGAATTGTTTGTTGATTTTATTTATTTTTTTTGGAACATCCTCAACGATTTTAGGCAGACCAAACAAATACCAGTTCTCTGGTTGAACCGTTCATTGTAAAAAGTTGTTCGTCAAAAACCTGGCACATTCTACCAGAAGGACAACTGTCTCCGCTAGAGATTCCAGCTACATACCTTATGGACTGGCAGCACAGAAAAAGAAGTCAAGGCTATGCGTCTCTATAGGAGCTGACGTCTGAAATGAGCGGTCAGAAAATATCCACTGCTAGCAACAGCTGTCAGCCCTGTGGGAGGAGATAACCGTCTTCTCAAGCGTTCTTGGAGGGACGGGCCATAGTATTCGTGCGCCACATAACCAGGTACTGAACGGTACCTCGTGGTTGCAGGGGGCGTGACACCGGCTGTCAAGGAAGGAGATAGCAGGGTGCCATAAAGTGAACTCTGTATCCACATGTGGATCAGATTGGCGGGGCCCTTGAGGTGTAACTGCAAAGAAGGTCTTCATACTGTCCTTGTGAGCGTATGCCATAGTGGGCATTGGACCAGCAATGTCAATGATGGTTATAACAGGATTGGCTAACCCATTCCAAAGCCATTTTCAACATGCAGTGGACCGCCTGCAATTTCACACAATCCAGTACACACAGCCAAATATTTTACTGCTCCCATCATCACATGTATAATAAGATACATTGTTCATTAGAGAGTAACTCTGTCTTCGATTAAACTATTTTATATTGTTATTCTCTTTGTGCACTGGAGCCTCTCTGTTATGGAGCAAGTGGGCGAAGGGAAGGATGGTTTAGCATAAGCATCGCTGTGATGCTATTTTATCTAAATAAGTAGACCATAGAAAAGTTGTGATGCTCTCCTATTGTAGCTCTGTCCCTAGAGTTAATTCATGGTGCAGTGCTACATGTCCATTGCATAGGTCAAAGGTCATAGGTCTCAGTGACTGTAAAGCGGCACCATTGGGGTGCATGTGTGTGGAAATCCTTGACGTGTGGCTTGCCCAGGATTACTCACATACCAACATAAGGACGAACCGACAACTGTGTGTAGCGTGTGTGAATGGATCCGTCAAAGCCTGTTATTTATGGAGGGTCATTCACACGTTAGAGCTGATGTTGGCATCTAACATTTAAGCAGCTGTTTTTTTTTTTTTTTGTTGTATTTTATTTTGAACATTTTCCAAAATAAAATACTTCAATTGTCTTAAGATCAAATGAAACAGATACAGTCAGGGGAAGACCAAAAGATTTAAAAAAACAAATTAATTACAAACAAATAATGGATTGTGTGATTGAGCGCATACACCTTCTAACACATGTACCTTCAACTACGGAGCATGAATATAGGTCTGTCTGACTTTGGATAGGATCCCCAAATCCTTACAAATTTTGAGTAAGTGGTAGATATGGAGTATCTTATGTAGGCTACTCCAAATATAGAGAGGAAACCATCGTTACATTTAAGCATCTGATATATCGGCATCCACCGCAGTCAAGTTTTTCATGTTTTATGTATTTAAAATGATAGTAAACAAAACTTATTTGGCTTATAGCTGTCTGTTTCTGCAATGCTTTTTGAATTCAGATTCCCCTGCAATAAAACTGAAAAGGCAATGGCTTGTGTTCAAAGAAAGCCCTGTTCCAATGTGCCAGTTTTTACTTATTAATGAATTTTTTTTTTTTAGAAGAAAGGCCCCTGCCTCAGTTTGGTTTACTCCACCTTTCCGTAAGTCCTCATGAAAATGAGAAAATCCGTAAACAGGTGGAAAAAATGACATGAATGATTTTTATTTATTTTATTTTATTTTGTTACAAAAGTTGCATTTACGAATCACCTACGGCATGGCAAGTTTGAATCAGATTGCCAGTCCAAGCCGAGTATCTATTCAGCTATGAATGTCACAGCTTCGTAACCTCGTAAAAAGAGTCTGTACTGAACCCGGACCATCTGGATTCCGCATGAAAATCTCTCAGTTGTTCACCAGTAGTTATGTTTTGCTCATTTTTACACCTTATTGGCCTTTCAATATTACGGTAGTAACTGTGATCATCGTCTACTGCGTTTGCAAAGCATTCTTGGTCATCCGAGTCCTGGGTGCCCGTCTGCTTACATATTAGAGCCTCGCGGCCTTGTGTATCTGTTACGCAAGCAGATCTCAACCTCCTATAAGCTGCTCAGACTCACCTCCAGGCCAATGTCTTCCACCACTTCCACCACCTGTACTTAGTATGCGTGTTCCTTGACATGCAAAGAATAATTTGTGAAAATCTTACGTTCATATTCATATTTTATAATATAGTTCTTGGACACATAATGAGCTGTGTCTTGCATTGTACCGCCAAAGGTTTTCTTAGTAAGGCGTAACCTAATTTTCAAAGTAAACAAAGCGTGAACATTTTGGGGCTTACCCCTTAAAAAGTGGCTGTCAGCTTCTTCAATAGTTTGAATGAATTGTTCCTGGTCCTATGGCAAGTAATTTGTCGACTAAATAATGAATATTTACCAAATACTTTGAACAGCATTATCTGTATAGTGTGGTCAAATGGCATGTTTAATAATAAGCATTATTTCTTTTTGCATTATTTTTTATTGTGTTGGAAACCACACACTTGTTCTGAAAGATATTAAGGCAGATTAGATTAGATTCACAGTTCAATTAACCACTCAATCACACCTGTTTGATAAAGAGGCCCATCACAAGCCTGGACAATATATAATGATGTAAACATTAAATATCCTTTAAGGAGGATAACAATTTTTAACGCCTCTACAACATTTTTCATCCCGATTTTAAATGTTAACTAGCCACGGGCTTTGATATAAAAAAAAACTGAAAATCAAGCTGTACTGCTATTTGCCCAGTTTCGTTATCCACTAAATCCAGGATGCACACAAGGATAACCACTTTTAATGTTTCTACAACATGTTATGAATCATCCTGAATCACTCTAAATTTATCCCGATTTTTAAATGTCAACTAGCCAAGGGCTTTCATATGAAAAAAACTGAAATGGAAGCTGTACTGCTATTTGGCTTGTCCCCTGTTTTCTAAAAACTCTTTGACACCTTGCTGCCGTTGGCTGTTGAGACGAGAAGGTGATGGATTTTGAATCTTGTTTTATGAGAATGCCCTTGTGTTGTGAGGAACACTGAGCATAAATATTGTTATCTTGCTTGGTTTTGTGGTTGAATTGAAAATGGTATAACAGCAGTCTACCTATAATTATTTTTATTGAATAAGTACCATTGGTTTTCTGTGCAATATAGATATTCATGTTGAGGAAGGAAGCATTAGTAATTTTGTAGGCTCTTGATAAGTTCAGGTGTATAACAGAATTTGTTTTCTATCTGCAGATGATAAGACAAGCACTGAGAGCACAATACCTGCAATATCCTTATTGACAAGATAGTAGACCCAAATTACTCCTGATGGGGCAGGTGGGAAGAACTGTTAATATGAAAAGTATCAGCGCTCTTCCTTTCTGCTCTCAGCTACATGTGATTATCTTTACAGTTTTGAAATCAATCATCTATACATGTGTGGGTCTTGTACTCTGGCAACTGAAAAAATGTGGCATGTCAGTACAGCGTTCCTATGTTTTAAACTTTGTCTTTAAAGTGAGTGTATGCAGTCATTTCTGTGTTTCCCCTGAATGAAGATCCCATAATTAATTGCGGTCTTTGCCTGTGTGTTTTATAATGAAGATGAATCAGGCTATTTTTGGTTAAATTACTACTGAATTTTAAGGCTTAACCCAAGGAAATGGCTTATTGCTTATTCATCTTTTTCATTATTTTGTTCAATAGGTATAAGGACTGGTGCTAGTACAATGCACAGTTCAATAATCGGCCTGCACCCCCTTGTGAGGCTAGGTGTGTCTTTATTTGGGTTCTTCTGTCACGTCCCGTGCCTCTGTCCCGATTTCGTGGTTTTCCGTTTCTATGTGAATTCCGTTCCGTGTTTTCCCTCTCTCTTTCTAATTTGTGTCTCCACTTTCCCGCACCTGAATTGTGTTTGCTCATGTTGTCTCGTCTCACCTGTTCCTCATTGTCTCGTCGTTAATCTGGCATTTAAGCACCTCTGTTTCTTTGTTCTGTGCCAGATTGTCTTGTGCCCTGCCTAGTGCCCGTCACATTACCTTCCAGCGGTTTTGTTGTGTCCTGCCCTTTCCCGTCCAGCTCCTGTTCTCTTGCCTGCTTTGCCTTCCTCGTCCTAGCCCTTCTCCTGCCCTTCGCCCTCCTGATCCCCTGCTCTGACTGATTCCCCGGTCCTGACGCCTGCCTGTCCCTGTACTTCCTGTCTGCTGCCCTGTGTGGGTAGTCTTGCCTCCAATAAATATTCTCCCTAAGTGGAGTTTGCATCGAGTTCTGTCTCAGAGTCTTGTGTTTCGGGCCAATCCAGTGTTCAAACCGTACCATCTTCTGTGCAAAGGAGCAGTTACCCAGAGAGCTGGTGATGTCACATTCGATTAGCTCTGCTTTGGCCTAAGCCTTCTTTTCCCTCGTTAGCGCTGTAATCCGTTAGCGTTTGCCGGCGCACGGCCCGAATGAACGGAGCCGGAGGCCGGGCAGTGACACAGGCCCCCTCTTCAGCCATTCCTCTTTTTCTTCTTTGTCACTGTGTCCCCACCCTCACGCAGCAACTGGTGGGGTGTGGTTATACATTGAAGGGTTTTGGACTTCAAAGGATGTTACTACATCAGTGACATTGAGTGAGAGAATCACTCCTCTCACTTCCATGCAGGCACGGACACATACTCGCATGCAGAGCCGGATCTAGGCATAGGCAAACTAGGCAGCTGCCTTGGAGAGGTAAAAACCTTAATCTCGATATTTTAAAATAATTTCGGATAAAAAAAATATGTAAAAACCTAATCTAAAACTTTTATTTCAATCAATGTAGGTTTTTTTAAATGTTTTAATTTTTTAATTTTTATCATGCGCAATGTAGCCTAGCCAGAAATGTTCTCATATAGGGGGAGGGTCTCTGGCCTAGCTACATTGAAATGTGCGCGAAACAGTCTTTTCTTTCTGGTTCGATGCAGGTCATTTCCAGTGCTACCTCTTCATTTTTCTTTTTTTTTTGCGTTTTGCTGCACCCGAAAGCATTGCTGCAAAGGTAGGCCTAACGGGAAAAAAAAACCGACAAAGTGTGTAGTTTTTCAAAAGTTCAGGCTCTGGTCCTTCATCAAAATCAACACAAAGCCAGTCCTGATCGCCGGCTGCACGATCGGCACCCGAGACAGGCGAGCCTGCCGCTGTCTCTGATTCTAAGCGACGCGGTGACATTGGTCCTGAGTTAGCAGCAGGGCAGCAGCGGGGAGAAGACATACACGGAAACGGAACAGGCCAGAGAACGTAAACAAAAAGTTTTTTCCACACATAGCAAGCTATTCACCCGACCCTGCAAAGTGGGATAATACTGACGACAAAACGCGTAACTTCTTGGTGATTTTTTCACGACGCTGAGAAAATACAGAGACGCTACGGGGGGACTGGGGGCCTGAAAACGATTGTCTGCCTCGTGCAATCTATCCATTTCACCCGGCCCTGCTCGCATGCACACACACACGCAGGCACATGAAGTTTAACAAAAGCATTTAAATGCCTCCCTTTGAGTTTCAGTTTATTGGTCCATTTAGCGTCTCACTTTTGCAAAAAAAAGAATAAAAAAAAGACTTCATTGACTTTTAATGAACTCCTGCGCAGATTTCTCCTGCATTTGGGTTTCTAGCTGAGCCCTTAATGACCTAATTGAAGAAACATCATTAGTACAAGCTTTATTAGTACAAGCAGATAGGATCAGCGGGCTTTTATATGGGGCAGACCCCAGACTGTCCTAAATTTCAGAGGGCCACATCTGGCCCGAAGTCTGGATCCCATAACTGCCGGGGGTGTCCGTGGTAAAGCTCCGTCCTCCACGCCCCCAGCATGTAGGCTGGAGCTCAGAGCATGTCCCCCTATAACCTCATTTCACAGCGCGTTAACATGGGCTCCCAGCTTTTGTGGGGTTTTTTTCCAGATGTGTAAGACGTGCTTACATCATTGTTTAACCAATATTTTACCTGGAGGTTGAAAAAATACATTTAAAGATTCTGCGTCAAGGTTGCCGGGGCAATGCATGTACACCGTGTCCACTTGAAGAACTTTCACCAGAATGACCGGGGGGGGACGAATCAATACATTTTAATTTAATGAAGTACTGGTAAGCTGAAATAGCAGAATGACAAATTCTGCTCTTCCACTGAGTGTCCTATAGGGATTTGGAATTGAGTGAAAGTGGATGAACTTGGTGGGGGAAGATGTAATCGATCACGAATGGTAATGTGGGTGTCCTGCAGGTGGGTCTTCTAGCTTTATTAGTACAAGGCAAGCATGTGCTCTGTCCGCGCTCCCTCCAAACTACATAACTGTACGGGACAGATACATGACCTGAAATCAGTCACCTCTCAATGCTTTCCTTTGACTTGAATGCAATTCAGCAAGGCCTCCATCAGGTTAAATTGGTCTCCATTTTCTTAGGTCTAAATGATTGCAGTTACTTTGGTGGCTGGTACTGGAATTGCAATATTCAAGCTCGTCTCTATGGCATGACTGTGTCCACATTGTTGGAAAGTTAAGTTAATAGGACATTGTTGTGTGTGTGAGCATGTTGTACATGTGGATTTTGTAAATAGCAGCCATTTTGAAATTGAGACTGGGGGGCATCAAAATGCCACATGAACCTTTAAAACAAAAACATGACTGGCGATTGTATGCAGCCTTTATTCTGTGGCCAATGACATATTTAAAAATTTTGCGATATGTTACCTCATCACCAGTCTATCAGAGCCAACATTCCTTCCCCGATCGCCCCACAACATGACCGTGAAACATTTCCCAAGGAATGTTGCAAAATGCAATAAACCATTCGGAGTGAACTTCCTGTTCAATGGATGGAAAGTTCGGAGTGTAACGGAACATTCTGCCTTTTAAATGAACCTTAGATCCAGTCCCTGTCCCATGACCTCTGACCCTTGGCTCTGCCTCACAGGAGTCCAGGAGAAAAGAGACCAGCGAGTGCTTCGACAGCGGGGTGGACGGGCTCACGGCTGACACCAGCTCACCCTCCCAAGCCTCCAGCCTGCTGTGGTACCAGCAGCCGCCGGCCCGCAGCGACTCGGCCAACGCCCTCCATGGCAACGACGTGCTGCGTCACAACATCTACCAGAACTTCATGCGCGAGCTGGAGACTGGCCGCGCCGGCGCGGCCGAGCCGCACGAGCCGTCCACCGGCACCGAGGACACCAGCAGCGACTCGCTGGGCTCCCTGGAGCGGCTGGACCTGCGCTTCGAGAAGGAGCAGGGCGTGGTGCGCAAGGTCGGCTGGCTGTCCTTCAAGCCTCTTCTCACCCTGCACAAGGACAGGAAGCTTGAGCTGGTCCCCCGGCGCAAGTGGAAGCAATACTGGGTAACACTGAAAGGTAAGGGAATGGCAGGGGGAGGAAGTGATGTCAGAGTGGGTGGAAGTGACATCATAACCCATGAGTGAGTCCCGGTTACTCGCTCCTAAGTTAGACGAGCATAGATTGTAACAACCAGGGCCAACTATTTGGACAGGAGATGGATAATGGCACTGTCTCTCAAAGCTTGACAACTTCAATTTATTAGAAGGATCAATAGCAGCGACGGTGATTTATGTCACACACTGCGCTATTAGCCACGATCTTATGTTTTGAACCGCTTTGCAGTTCATTCACTTTTGACGGATAGACTGAGGAGGGGCACAGTGGGAGTGCATGTCTCTACATGACCACAATGCAGCTACAAAGCAACCACAGACCACAGACAATGACTCAGCATTACCTTAGCGTTGCCGACTGGAGCCTCTTACTTCTCATCATGCCAGTGGAGCGAATCTCAGTTTTTACACCACTGTGCCCTCCACTGTGTGTCCTCAAACTAATTATAACCCACAGGGAACAGTGCTCATGTTACAAAGACACAAAGGCTGCCACTGCTCATTTGTGTCCGTGCCTTTTTTGAGAACATTTTTTTGCTTGTTTACACAAAATTTACAACGTACTTAACCAACCAGTTGGGGGCTGGGATAATAAGTGGAATCAAATGTGAGTGGAATCAAACCCCAAAAGTATTTCATTTGTGAAATGAGTGACGTTTCAGTCAGAGCTCCTTGACCTCTTTCAAGGCTCACGTGGCCATTGTGTGATCCAAACACAGCATGTTACACAGTTATAGAAAAGTTTTATTCAGGTTGAAAATCTCTATATTACACGATAGAGCTGCAATGGGGCGGGTTCCTATGTAAAGGCTGTTTAGAGTCACTTAAGGTCCAGGATGAAGATGCAATAAATGCAAAAGGTTTTTCTCTATCCTGACACCCTACTCAGTTTCCTCACCTCCTCTTCCCCCCGCTCTTCGTCGTCGTCACCTCCTCCCCTTCCACATCTCTTCCACACCTCCTTCTTACTCACCTCCTCCTCATCTCCTTCCAGCCCCCTCCTCTTTCTGCCTCCCCCCCAGGCTGCACGCTCCTGTTCTACGAGACGTATGGGAAGGGCTCGGCGGAGCAGGACGCGTCACCGCGCTACGCCCTGCTGGCCGAGGACAGCGTGGTGCAGTCCGTCCCCGAGCACCCCAAGAAAGAGAACGTCTTCTGCCTCAGCAACTCTTACGGGGACGTTTACCTGTTCCAGGTACGCGCTCCTCATTCGGGAGCTCCCTGTGAACAAGCGGGGTTGGGGGCGACCATGTTGGAACTCGGATCAGTCCAGCAGGGCACGTTCAGGATTTCATACAATGTGTTGTTAAGGTGCTTACATAGTGTTGAAAACAGGGAGTAGACATGTACTCTGACTTTTGCCTTTCGTAGTTGAGTGTACTCGAAGCGTACCAACCCCCCCTTTGTAGACAAGATTTCCCATCATTGTTGCGCACAAATTGCAAATAACAATGGCGTCGGTAATGGAAGAAGATACAAGGAAGGTACGCTCGTAGGCGAAATTACAGGTCTGCACGGACACAAAAAAACGACTGCTGTGCGGACTGCCGCACGCATACTTTCTTAGGGGGCTATGAAATGCCCTTTACCTCCTCTGCCTTGTGCGGCCCTCTGGTCCAAAAGCTCATATCGTGCGAGCGGTTGGTGTCGACCCAGCAGAAAAATCTAAACCAGAACGGAGTCTGTTAACAGGAATTTATTTTCTTCCGCTGTTGGAATCGATAAGGCTTTTCTCTCAGCCACGTGGGTTGCGGCAACGCGTCTGCAACCTGACCCTGCCGCCAGATTGGAGGCTGCGCGATGCGAAGGCCCGCGTGGCGACCTCCTCTCAGCTCTCTTTACAATGTAAATATAGTGTGCTCCCGCTGCCAACCACGCGTCTGCCCTCAGGAGATGGTTACATTTGGAAAAAGTTTCCCTAGAGGGCTGATGGGTAGAAAACACACTCTTCTCTGTGAGAGCGTCTGTTTGTCAGCTGTTGGGGGTTGCTCTTTTCTAAAAATTGGAAACAAAAAGCCTGTTTTCGAGTTTGCTTTTGAAGTGTAAAAGGAACTGCATATCCAAATTGCACAACAAAGGATATGTTAAAAACAGGTGCGCAGGAGAAGAAGACCAGTGAGTGTCACAAAATAATGCTGTTACCAAATTTTTCTATCATTACTGGTCTGATGAAGGTTTGGGAGTTTGTTTCATACAAGATGGCTGCCTACCAGTTTGCATTGGGCCATTTTTTTTCTTGCAAGAATAGAACTGTACAGAAGGGACCCCAGAGAATATCGTGTTGTATCTATATAAGAGTGCAGACCCTGTCCCCTTCTCTCCACAACCCTCCCTGATTGGTTCACACAGGGCCTCTGATACTATGCGAAAGTGCTGACCTCAACCTTCTACCCCGACAACCTTCCCCAATTGCTTCACGCCATTGGTCTGTTCCCCCTCCTTAGGCCGCCAATCAGACGGATCTGGAGAACTGGGTGACGGCGATCCACTCAGCGAGCGCCTCCATGCTGGCCAAGCGGCAGGGCAAGGAGGACACGGTGCGGTTGCTAAGCAGCCAGACGCGCAGCCTGCTGCAGAAAATCGATATGGACGGCAAGATGAAGAAGATGGCTGAGCTGCAGCTGTCCATCGTCAACGACCCCAGGAACAGGAAGGCCATCGAGAGCCAGGTGAGGGCAGCAGGCTTGGCAGAGCGTGACAGGGTGTGACAAACTCGCTCTTCAGGTTTGAAGGCTTCATGTGCAAAAAGCTTCCACTTTGGTTCTGATATTTTCTTGCAGTGAATTTTCCAGTATGCAAATCATACTCGTTGAGCACACGCATTTAAACACTTACTCCCATATGCAAATATTTCTACACACGTACAGTATAAATTGCGTGTGTGTTTGTCTGTGTAGGCAGGTGTATTTGTACGTGTAATGTATGCAATGTGTTTGTGTGTTTATGCAAATATGTAGAAGTACGCATGCATAAATTCACGAACAAAAACATAAGCACGCACGCACGCACGCACGCACGCACGCACGCACGCACGCACGCACGCACACACGCACACACACACAGGGCATGTTATGCAGGTAATGCTCTTTTTATTACACTCCAAAAGTAGATGAAATTACACAATTGCCAGAAGGTAAACACATAATTTTATGTACCCCCGCCAGTGGAGATGCACTCTGAGGACCGTCTATAAACTTCCAGCACCTTTCCACCACCCACACTCCCCACACACACACACACACACACAACAAACCAGTTAATAAAGCAGCATTTATAAGGGGGTGATTAAGACAGGAGACTCAGTCTGCCCCTGAGCCATTCCCCTATGCTAGCAGCCAGGAAATTGGTCCCGTTTCAGTCAGGAAACAAAGCCTCAGCCTCAGAAACCAGATGTGAGAAGTCTAAGGGCCAGACCCAGAACTCCGCCTCCACGCTTAATTAACACAATGATGTCATGGTCCCCACCGGCTATCTTTCTTTCCAGAGAGCAAGAGTTGCAAATAATCGTATTTATCATTTTGAATGTCATTTATATAGCACTCTCAGGGCGAAAGTGCTTCACGTAAAAATGTGCCATAAAAACACGAGTACGTAAAATAATTAAAGTAATGAATACCTAATAGAGTACTATAGCAGTGGTTGGTGAAAATTGATGGACATTGCATTGAAGGTCATTTTAAAAAGGTGGGTCAAAGCATATTAGATGGACGTAGAAATTGAAATGGAGTGACATTAAGTCTCTCATTTTCATTTTTCTTGGTGATTTGTCATACTGTCATGTCTGTGTACAGCCACCATTTTGTATTTTTTTACCGTGGGACTGTAGGCCAGTAACATCTGGAGGCAGAGTTAGGGGTCAGAAGGTGGGACAGGGGTAGGTGGAGGGGGGCTGGTCCACGGCTCAGATGGGTTGATTGATTAGGATGTGGTTGAGAGGGGGTGCGGGAGGGCATTCCCATCAGAGGCCTGACCTCTTTGATGTCCCGTCTCCGAAAAATCAATACCAGAAGGTGTTCCTGCGACTATCCGCAAACTGACAGTCTTGTCACGGTTCAACCGATACGGCGTTTGCACTTCACGAATCGGGGAGGGCAGAAGACGACAAACGGAGAGACCGTATTTGCGTGGAAAAAGTGTTTCGCTAAAATTGGAAATATGAAATGGCCAAAAAGCCCCCAAAACAAAACCGTAGTGGCTGCATTTTGTGGATTTCGTTTCTCGTCTGTGTCTGTCTGTTTATGTCCATTTCTGTCTAGGTCCCAACATCTCTGCCTGTCTCTTGCTGTCTTTTTCTTTCTCTCCATCTCTTTTTCTCAGCTTTGCTATATTAACATGACAGACCTATACATTATCCAAATAAAAGACAAAGCAACGGTTTGGATTCAGTGAAAATAAAACTAAATTGCTATATTCCCTAGCTCTCTTTCTTATCTCTCACTCATTGAATAACTCGCAATCTATTCCTCTCTCTTTCTTATTTCACTCTCTTTCGCTCGCTTAGTCTCTCAGTCACTGTCACTTGCTCTCTTTCTCTCTCCCAATCTTCATCTCTCTCTCATTCCCTGCCAAAGACCTGTTTGCACTCTGCTGTGCCCGTAAGCAGTGTCTCATGCCCAAATACCATTACCGCAGCTCGCTTGTCATTTTCACAGCGTCCTTTTTTTATCGAGGGATTTCACGAAGCAGCAACATCGCATTCGTCTCCAGTAAAACCGCGCGCCGTTCCGGTAGACTCTGATGAAATCTGGATCAACAGCAGCGCCTTAAAAAAAAAAGTTCTGTTTCGTTTCAATATCTGGTCTCTAGCGGTCTGCATAAATCAAAATGAAACGTAGCTTTCGGACGCGCGGCCTGACGCCAGCGCTTCCGTCAGGCACGGAACGCTGGGAAGGGCGTCCCCCGTCAGACGGCATTAAACCTGATCCACCGCTAGTTCCCGCAAGCGGGACGTGACACCACTTTTTCGGGTCACCGCTTTAAATGCTTGTCGCAGTGCACAGCTAGCCTGCAGTATCTCTAAGCACAGCACACCCAATACTGCTTTCTGTATCCCGTTAGAGTCCCACACTGAGCTCTATGAAGCAGTCCCAGGGGGTGCTCAGCTAAATGGGGGAAATACTTTCCCATTTAAAAAATATTTTGTTTATATCGTCACATTTCATAATTGCATGGTTGCTGAATGAGGGTCTATGTACTGCATTTACCCACAGTGCCAGAAATTGTGCATTCATGCCATTTACCTGTGCAATAGGGAATTACAGAATCATGCTGGTAAAATGTATACATATTGACCTTATGTGTATATATATATGTACTGTATATGACAACTTATAATGATTAGTTATTTAATAAACTATTATATAGCTGTTTTGGAGCTATATACTATATGTTTATATCTCATTACAGTAAAGTAGATAATACAATAAAGATAAAATAAGAAAACTGCAAGATACAGATGAGAAAAACCGAAATAAAAAAGAATGAAATTGCAATAAAACCTCATAAAACATTTATAAATGTACAGAACAGTAATAATATAATCAGGACAATAAGACGAGAATGAATAACAAAAACAATAAACTAATAAGTAAAGCAGTTTAGTGAAATCAAATCCTAAAAAAATGTACGTATGTTTTATGGTGTGTTTAAAAACCGGTACTGAGGCTGAATCTTGAGTATATTGTGGCAGAATGTTCTAGAGTTTGGGGGCATAAAGAACTAAAATCGACTTGTCTTTTGGGACACACAGGAGTCGAGCTGTGACTGATTTAAGTGTTCTCTGATTGAAGCGTTCTCTTGTTGGAAGATACAAGCATGTGTCTGACGCACTCGGTTGCCGTCTCGTGTTTGCCTTCAAAAACCAAAAATAAAGTTTTAAAATCAGGAGTGATGTTTTCCCACTTCTTTGTCCTTGTCAGCACTCTGGCCCTCTTCTGCATTCTTGATAATCTGTCATTTTCCAAGGATGTAATTTGGTAATTTGGGAGGACAAAGCATTGGATTAATGCAGTCTAGATGATATAAAAGCGTGGCTCAGCAACAGACGGGGATAAAAATGACCTTAATTCTGCTTTATTTCTGCGGTTATAAAAAGAGGCTTTGGTTATGTGTTTAATATGGGATTTCTTACTTAGATATGAGTCTAAGATTACCCCCATATTAAAAAAACCCAGACGACACATTTGACACATTCACCATTTTAGAGGTTGTATCCATGTTAAACAATTCTCCTTGCCTCTTGGGACCAATTAAATAGCTTCACACCACACCACGGATGACATCATCAAGCAAGCATGTACAGTGAAAACAATATTAATCCTGACAGGTATTATTTTAGCCTTAACTGGTTATTAACGCCAAAGTTAACAATAAAATGTTTCATTAATTATCAAAAGAAAACAGCAAAGGACAATATGCGCAGTGTGAAAGAGCTCTAAGTGAACAGGACTGTGGGTTTGTTTCTCAGGACACCCTCCTGTCTGAGTTTCATCGCTGAGAATAACAGAAATGTCAAGCGGGGTGCGGAGATTAGATGCATAACCCCTAACCCCCACCCCGGTCCCTCTTCTCCCGGGCTATCTGCTACATCTGAAGCCAATTTCTCACACACCAACCCCCCCCCCTCCTTTGGAATGCAGATCCAGCAGTGGGAGCAGAACCTGGAGAAGTTTAACATGGACCTGTTCCGCATGCGCTGCTATCTGGCCAGCCTGCAGGGCTGTGAGCAGCCCAATCCCAAGAGCCTCCTCGCCACCGCCAGCCGGCCTTCTAAGATCACTCTTGCCCGACTGGGAGTCTTCTCTGTGTCCTCCTTCCATGCCCTGGTGAGTCTTGCGTGTGTGTGTGTGTGTGTGTGTGTGAATCAGGGTCAGGGACTGGTTGTTACAGTTCATTTTTTGAAGTCTAATTTGAACTTTGGTGATTTTGTCTGACACAAAAAAAGTTGACCCCCAGGACTTGTTTGAATTCACTTGAAGCCTTTTTTTATTTGAAACCACACAAAGAGATCTTGTCATTCAAAGACTATTTCTTGATGAAACTATTCACAAGCATTTTCACTATGAGAAAAATAAATTGTGTTGGAACGATTTGAAGCCATGTAAACCCGGGTCTAAACATTCTTGTACAGATGAAATACTCTTATAATTAGAGATGAGAAAACGCAAACGCGAATGGAGCTTTATTCTCCCAAGATGCGGGTTCCACAAAGCTTTCGGTTTTGTATTTCCTCAGATCTGCTCCCGGAATGAGGCCAGACTGAAGAAGCACTCCCTCTCCTCGCTCTCCCAGCAGCACTCCACCAAGCGGCGGCTCTTCTCTTCGCTCAAAGGCCTCGACGGTCTTGCCAAGAAAGGCCAGGAGCGCAGGCCGTCGTCCTCACAGGTGACGCTCGCACCCGACTCCGTTCCCGCTCACCGCGGCCGATGAGCTGCGGCATCGTCCAGAGATTTTCAGCGCTGACCTGAAATCAGTTGCTGCCCTGGCCTCTCATCCAAAAATAAGCGTCGCGGCGGTGTTTCTGTTCATTTTCTTCTCACGTAGAAGAAGCACCTGCTAGCATCTCTAGAAATGGGTATCTTCACTGCATACTTTCACAAACCGGTGCACACACTGTCCACCCAGCAGTTCCCGTAATGAGGTCTTGTTAAACGGCGCGTTGTCCCCTGCCGGGCCAGGCGAAATAACAGAGAGAGGGAAAAGAACTGGAACATGAATTATTAAACGCCATATGTGGTAAATTTCTGTGACCCGTCCCTGTGGAAAAGAACAGATGGTTCTGGTAAACCCTCAAGCCATTCGCTGAATTTTAAGCAGCCCGAAACGTTTCTGGAGGACCCTCTCCTGGAATGTTGGCCTAGCCTCATTTACATTTTTTTTACAATGACAACTTGGTCTTAAGAACTTTTATTCATTCCCCACGTGTCGCATGGAGAAGATCGTGACCCCCCATCTCCCTGGAACGTCACCTCTCTTGTCGATGAGAGCTACTGCACATCCCGTTCACTCTCACTCCCAATTTATCTCAGTTTGCTTGTTCCGTTTTTATATTCACCGCAATTTACATTTTAAGTAGATGTGGACTGCACTCTTTCCTCAGCCTTTAGTCGAAAAGGTATGAAAATTAAAGATTGAAAGATCCACACTCAACATTTTTCATTAAAGATGAGACTGAAGATGAAAACGCTGATCTTATTTGAACATAGTTTCCCAATTTTTTATGTCATTCTCTTCGGCCCCTTCCATCCTGAAAAGGCGGTGAAAATTTCCAAAGGCTCAAAGATTCATTGAGCATCCTATGTTGATTAGGGAGGGCGTACACTAGCACATGGTTTATCAATAATTCCCAACCTGCCCCTCGCCCCCACGGGGTTTCTGTCCACAGCCAGCCCTGGTGTAGGTGGAATTTGATTGTGGACCGTGGGGGCGTATCGCTGTGCCGAGGGACGATGCTTTATCTTGGGTCGCCACCCAGGAGCTCCGGACCGTCTCCGTCTCATGCCAGTGACTCCTTGCTTAGCGTATCTCTGCTGATGCAGAGACGCTAACAGACCTAAACAACAAGCGCTCCCTCGCACCGGTTCAGTCGTGTTGGCTCGAATATGTTCGCTTCACAGGCTAATCCCGTCTGTCGTTGGACTCCCGTCGGCCTCTTAAATTAAATTCCAGGGCCGGTACCTCTCTCACACGCAGGTGTGCCCGCCCGCCCGTCTATCGCGTCAAAAACCTGCCGTGTAGGCAAAAATCCCGCCCCTCCTGACCTAGCGGCCCGAATTCAGATTCCCCCCCCCCTCCTTGCGTCCCCTGGATCAGCCCCAGTCGGCCTGCCCCCGTTTCGGGGCGGAAGGACATCCCCACAATTTGTTGAAGGTTCAGGGAAAGGAACGGGGCACCAACAAAATCAGGGGATTCTGAGTCAGTGTTTTACCCCAAAGTTCCATTCGTCATTTTTCAGATGCGGTTTAAAAACATTATTTCCAGACCACTGTCATTTACTTATTTAAGACGGTGATTTACTATATTACTTATTTATAGGTACCTTGGTCAGGGGTACAATGGCAGTGCTTCAATGCTGAACTGAATCAGCAAAAAAAAAATTAAAACTTTTGTTTTTCAAAAAAATTAAAAGCATGGGATCTGGTATGTCATACATCACACTGATACCTTTTCCTGTATTACGGCCTGTAAAAATCGAGCCATTGTACTTGTAAATCTACGTTTAGCCATTCAAGTCAGAACTGTCAAGTCCTCTAAGGCAGTTGTTCTAAACCTCGGTCCCTTGTGTATGCTGGTTTTTGTTCCAACCACAATTGCAATCCCAGAATTTTAACAAGCTCTTAATTCTTCTTAATTGGGTGTTTTTCATGTTTTTTTTAGGTGTTATTTACCCTCTTAAACCACGTTGTTAGCAATAGCTGTGCAGTGCATGCCATGAAGAATAAAAGTCCAATATTCACATTGCAGATATATTACAGACAATTAACTGTTTTAACTGATAAAAATAAAGACTTAGGCGAATCAATAGGCTTTTAATTGCTGAAATTTGTGGACAGATGGCCACTAAAATGAACCATTTGATAAATAATGAAGAATTCAAAGACAAAACAAATGATAGCAAGCCAAATCTGCATTTTGTATTCGGTTTAAGGGAAAAAATATGAAGGAATTTAAACACACGTGTTCAACTACCTAATTAGGAGCCTATTGATTCACGGCAGTCAAAGGTTAATTTGATCAGTTGAAACAATTTTTAGTTTGCAATATAGCACAATAAGCACATGTGAATTTTATTCTTCATGGCATGCATAGCTATTTCTGACATAATGTGGTTTAAGAGGGTAAATAATCCCTCTAAACATGAAAAGCACCTAATTAAGAAAAATTCAATGCTTGTTAAAAATCTGGGATTGCAATTGTGGTTGGAACAAAAAGCAGAATAGGCAGGGGACCCCTTGAGAGAACCCCTGCTCTAAGGTACTGGGATGAAATTATTATTATAATTATTAATAAATTATTAGTTATTATTATTACGCTCCAGAGGTGTTTCATTAGGGTCCTGCTCTCGGTTTCATTTAACCCTTTTATTATGTTGAAATGTTATGCCACTTTTCATGTTTGGGGTTAAATTGACCCCAACAGTTTAAACCAACACAAAATGATTGTAATATAAACATTTTGACACTGTGTCACCTTCTTAATCTCTCCCAAATGACTAGCGTTGTATCCATAAATATTTAAAATCTGTGATAAACTTATCATTTTAGAGCCGAAGGTAAGTGAAAGACTGACGTCTAAAACCTGTTTGGGAAAGTACCCAGAATGACCCACAAAAAAAACTTTAAAATAAAAAAAGGTGTATATTTTCTTATGTTTTATACAGCTACAGAGCCTGGGGTCAAAATGACCCCACACAACACCTTTGTGTACAAAGTCGGTACAGTACTTTTGAAAACACCATTATGTTTATTGCATGTTTACTATTTAATCCCACCAAATTAGGAAAAGTCATACAAGATGGAAAGCATAAGGTTAACTGGTTTTTAAGAGACGCCAAACACTGAATGGAGTCAAATTGACCCCAAACATAATGGGAGGGTTAAGGCAGAGAGCTCAGGCAGAGCAGAGCTTGTATGGGCTTAATCACCCGTGCCACAGGCCTCAGGGCCCAGAATGACTGCTTAAAGTGAGGCACACAGCAGACAGCCTGGGCAGAGGTAGCAGTGATGCAGCGAGCCAGTGATGCAGCGAGCCAGCCAGCTCACCACACCGGCCAAACCAGGCCTATTTTAACTTTTCCACCACACCACCATTGCTTTTAGGGAAGCACCGAAGGCTATTTTTGAATGGAATGGACTGGAAATGGGTGGTAGAGGCTGGAGGCTGAAAATAGTTTTTTATGAAATATATAGATATGTTTGTGCATGTTTGTGTTGCCCTTGGTCACTGCAGAGGGTGACTAAGCTTCTTTTTTTTTTTTTTTTTTTGTGTGTGAAGTGGCGCAGTGATTTTTTTCTGTTTCTGTCTTTTAGATCTTTGAGGGAAGCTGTGAGGGACAGCTAAGCCCTCTTCCTCCCTGCAGCTCTGAGGTAGGTCACAACGTCCCACATCTCGTTCAGACATTTCACACAGTTAAACTCTAATGCTTGGGTCTTGTCAATGGATAGAATAGATGGACAGTACAAAAAGTTCACAAAAGCACGCACATCCAAACGCGATGAATACTAGGTGCTGGACAGAAGTACATGTGAAATAAAAAAATAACGGAAAAAATAAAATAGATGGACAGTAGACCATCAAAAAAATCATTATCAAACGTTATTCAAGACTTATTTTCTTTATCTAAATCAGTGGTGCCCAAGCATGTGCCATGGAGGGCCAAGAGTATGTAGGTTTTCATTCCAACATACTGAGAGTATGTAGG
The DNA here is from genome assembly GCA_022702515.1 of Ilyophis sp. 1 JC-2022. Classification (NCBI taxonomy): domain Eukaryota; kingdom Metazoa; phylum Chordata; class Actinopteri; order Anguilliformes; family Synaphobranchidae; genus Ilyophis; species Ilyophis sp. 1 JC-2022. Next base: position 24,908,499 of record CM040406.1, on the reverse strand, counting down.
TTTTCATTCCAACCAATCGCTACACCTGCTGATTTCACTAATTAGCTCCCTCCTCTGGTTGAAGGCTGTTAATTAGTGAAATCAGCAGGTGTAGTGATTGGTTGGAATGAAAACCTACATACTCTCGGCCCTCCATGGCTCATGATTGGGCACCACTGCTCTAAATGATAAAAATATAATTACATTATGAATACATTTTATCAAGTTTATTGATTAATTTCATCAGGTTAATTATTAAAAAAAGATTTACCATAGGCCCATAATTCACTCTTTGAACATTGTTGAAATGGAAGGATATACCCTAGCAAACAAATGGATGTGTGTGTGTGTGTGTGTGTGTGTGTGTGTGTGTGTGTGTGTGTGTGTGTGTGTGAATTGTAATATTGTTTCCAATTCCCTTTGACTGTGACCTGGTCTAGGTCATTGATATAATAGTAGTGTCAGCAATCTGCGGTCGTACATCTATGTATACTGCTCTCTTGTGATTCATCATGATGGATGACCCAGAGACATCGCACAGATCATTTCAACAGCACCATATCCAGAACATGCCATTCATATAGTCTGAGTTAATAATTTTTCCATAATCTAACGTGATGCATCACTGTGTCTAGTTTACTTTCAATGGAGCCTGGAGTACTTAGCTCTACTATAAATCCTCTTAATTTACTCCTGAATTTATAGATCTCAAGTGCAAAAACACTTTGTGGTGTCTAGCAAAATTGCCATGGATCCTCTGGTGGCTTTTAATCCTTGATGTAAAACACACAGCAAACCACAGAGTTTCCCAGTCAGTGTCAAATTTGACAAGATGAATTGTGGAGACCAGACCCCTGGTTTTACCCACAGTGCTTTGCATCTTAAGCAGGCTGAGTGTCATTGCATTGCAGGGTGGGAGCTTCATTGCATCCCGTGAGCCAAAGTAACATGAAAGAAAAGCCAGGCCAAATAAATAGCAGCTGTAGATTTTTGAATGTGTGCAGAACTGTCATCATGACCAAACATGACACCAGATTCTGACTGGATAGATGTTTGAGAACACCTTATCCTGCATCAGTAAGGGTACTGTACAAATATAGTGCTGATTGACCATGTGGTGTTGCAATAACTGACTAAAATGCTCAAGAGTGGCTAGAATTTAAACAGGCATATCAAGCCAGATTTGAGGTACAATCATGAAAATGCATGTCTCTCTTAATGTGAAGGGCATGGAAGAAATGCTTAACTTTTGGTGAATATCCGACATGTAGAACTGGCATATTTTGACAATTGCATTGTGTATGCACTGAGTTAATCTTCTAGTTATCTATTTTTTTTTTTTTACATTAATATGGGGACACTGTGCTGAAGGAGATGCCGTCTTTCGGATGAGACGTTAAACCGAGGTCCTGACTCACTGTGGTCATTAAAGATCCCATGAGATCCCATGACACTTATCGTAAAGAGTAGGGGTTTCCACGGTGTCCTGGCTAAATTCCCAACCTGGCTCTTTCAATCTGGCACCTAATCATCCCCCAGTTTAATTGGCTAAAATAATTCACTCCCTCTCCACCTCAGCTCATGTTTGGTGAGCATTCTGGTGCAAAATGGCTGCCGTTGCATCACCCAGGTGGGTGCTACACATTGGTGGTAGAGGCGAGTTTCCCCCTCATCGTTGTAAAGCACTTTGAGTCGCCGGTTGGTGAGAAAGGCGCTATATAAATGCAAGGCATTATTATTATTATTATTTTTATTATTATTATTACAGAATGCTCTTTATTACAGTAACTGCTGGTAGGTGTGAACAGAAAACGGAAGCATATAACAAACCAAGTTCTTATGAGGAAGTACATTGTATATTTATTGTGATAACTGGTATACATGCTTGAGTTAAGCAGACAAAACCACCAGCTCAGATATGTTGTAATTTCACTTCAAGCTTCAATGAAATTGGAATTTATAATAATATGCGAAGAGGAGTAAATTTCTTAAGTGGTACTTAAAAGGTTTAACCATTGATGTCCTTGGGAAGAAAGACATATTTTTAATTTTATTAATCAGTGTAAAAGCATAGAGCTGACCTGGTTAATCAGATTTGCTGAAATTTTGCTGAAGTCATCAGTCATAAAAATATGATATTGAGGTTCCTATTTGAGAAAATGTTAACAAAGTTAATTTTAGTGTTGGTTGGAGTTGTCAAACTGTATTTATGAAGTCAAAAAATATTGCCTTTAATTGTTTGTCAAAGATTAGGTCAAATGGTGATTGAATTCCAGCCAGTATCAGTTCACTGACAAACCAATCAGGGTAAGTGGCTCCAGAGACAACCAGGCCTTTCTGCCCATAAGGCAGGGGGATGAGCAACTCCAGGCCTTGAGGGTCGGTGTGTATGCAGGTTTTTACTGCCACTAGTTACCGATTATTTAATTAGCCCATTCATTTGCATGATCTATTTTAGATACATAAGGGATCAGGCCTCTCTGCCCATAAGGGATCAGGCCTCTCTGCCCATAAGGGATCAGGCCTCTCTGCCCATAAGGGATCAGGCCTTTCTGCCCATAATGGATCAGGCCTCTCTGCCCATAAGGGATCAGGCCTCTCTGCCCATAAGGGATCAGACCTCCCTGCCCATAAGGGATCAGACCTCCCTGCCCATAAGGGATCAGACCTCCCTGCCCATAAGGGACCAGACCTCCCTGCCCATAAGGGATCAGGCCTCTCTGCCCATAAGGGATCAGGCCTCTCTGCCCGTAAGGGATCAGGCCTTTCTGCCCGTAAGGGATCAGGCCTCTCTGCCCGTAAGGGATCAGGCCTCTCTGCCCATAAGGGATCAGGCCTCTCTGCCCATAAGGGATCAGGCCTCTCTGCCCATAAGGGATCAGACCTCCCTGCCCATAAAGGATCAGACCTCCCTGCCCATAAGGGATCAGACCTCCCTGCCCATAAGGGATCAGACCTCCCTGCCCATAAGGGATCAGACCTCCCTGCCCATAAGGGATCAGACCTCCCTGCCCATAAGGGATCAGACCTCCCTGCCCATAAGGGATCAGACCTCCCTGCCCATAAGGGATCAGGCCTCCCTGCCCATAAGGGATCAGGCCGCTCTGCCCATAAGGGATCAGACCTCCCTGCCCATAAGGAATCAGACCTCCCTGCCCATAAGGGATCAGACCTCCCTTCCCCTAAGGGATCAGGGTCAGGCCTCTCTGCCCATAAGGGATCAGGCCTCTCTGCCCATAAGGGATCAGGCCTCTCTGCCCATAAGGGATCAGGCCTCCCTGCCCATAAGGGATCAGGCCTCCCTGCCCATAAGGGATCAGACCTCCCTGCCCATAAGGGATCAGACCTCCCTTCCCCTAAGGGATCAGACCTCCCTGCCCATAAGGGATCAGGCCTCCCTGCCCATAAGGGGTCAGGCCTCTCTGCCCATAAGGGATCAGGCCTCTCTGCCCATAAGGGATCAGACCTCCCTGCCCATAAGGGATCAGGCCTCCCTGCCCATAAGGGATCAGGCCTCTCTGCCCATAAGGGATCAGGCCTCTCTGCCCATAAGGGATCAGGCCTCTCTGCCCATAAGGGATCAGGCCTCTCTGCCCATAAGGGATCAGACCTCTCTGCCCATAAGGGATCAGACCTCTCTGCCCATAAGGGATCAGGCCTCTCTGCCCATAAGGGATCAGGCCTCTCTGCCCATAAGGGATCGGGTATCTCTGCTCATAAGGGATCAGGTATCTCTGCCCATAAGGGTTCAGGCCTCTTTTGGATCTCTGTGATCCCATTAGTGATTCCTTTCTCTTCCTACCGGTGTACAGGACATACTAACAGAGTTTGGATTTTCCTATATTATGCTATTCAAAGCTCATCTAAATACATTCTTCAGTATCTACAGCTGTGCACCGTGGGAAACGTCTCATCCACAACAGTTATGGGGATAGGGAACACTCAGGAAATGACAGCAGGGGCCCTTGTCCTAGTTCTGGAGAGCTTTACGGTCTTCTGGCTTCTTTTGTTTTTCAGCATAAACTTCATCTGAAGCTGCTGATTACAGAGTTGACCCACATCACTAGGTTTCTTGGGCACAAATAGGTTTTAAGGTTACAACAGGATTCTTGGTGTTGAAGTGATGGGCCTGCTACAGGCAGATCTCTCTCCCCAACCACACCCTTTGTTAAAATAGTGCCTTGTTGTGTGTAGGGTGAGGGAGGGTGAGGGAGGGTGAGAGAGTATTTCCAACAGTTTCAGAACTAAAGCAAAGGCTGTTTCTTCCTTAAGCAAGACATTTCCATGGACATCTGTTACTCCCAGAATCTATGACTACAGCAACGTGACACGGTGGCAAATGGTTTCCAGGAGCCTCAGAAATACAAGTCCTTCAGTGTTGAATCCGCCCGTTACAAAATGTTTACTCTGTATATGAGTCATTTAGGTTTGAGAACAGAAACGCGTCTATGCTTTAGCAAGACGGCTTTTCACAGGGATGAATGATTGTTTGGTTGTTCTATTTTTATTTATTTTTTTGCGTGTGTTAGTTTTGTGTACTGGTGTAGACGTTTCTCTCGTACGTGCTTGTGCAGCTTTTTTGTGGTATGTTTCTGTCAGTCCGAAAAGCTGTAATACGACAACCGCGATTTGCATTTCGGAGACGCAATGTCTCAACCCGAAACCAAATGAAATGGCGCTGAAATCCAGAACCGTTGGAGCATGAAATGAATGGTGACCTCCCGTTGGCCATGTGACAAAAATCAGCAGATTACTTTATTTATTAATTTTTTTTGCAAGGTACAAGGCAATATTTTAAAAAAAATGTAAAAGGTTTTTAGAATTAGACTGTGATGATTGCTATTGATATTATAATGACTAGAACCTAATGCTAGATTTTATAATTTGCTAAATATATTTGAATTCTCTTCTGCCCCTTTACTCTGTCGCTGTTTACTGTTTGTCGCATTATAAAAAATAAAAAATTTCACCTTGTTTTTTCTTTCCCCCCCCCCCAAAAAAAAAACTAAAATAGGGGCTGGATGGTTTGGCTAATCTCTACTCTGCAGCCTTGTGTAAAGGAAGCCACTGGGACAGGTGCCTAGAGTCTACGTGCTGCGTTTACCTGCCGGACCACAAAGCCGTCACCGTGCCCGTAACGGGCGAGTTAACGGCGCTGGACCTTCTGTTCTTGGTCTGTAAGGTATGCACTGGGAGGTTTGGGATTTTCTGTTTTTATCAGGCACAGTAATTCTCCACCTCCTTAAGACCAAATCATACTTACCAAAAAAAGTATGCGTACGGATGTCCACAGGGTCTGCACGGACCTAAATGACATCATAGCAGACCCTAAATGGACATCCGCCGAGGTAGTTTTTTGTGTCCGTGCGGACCTGTCATTTCACCTACAAGCGTACCTTCTGTGTACATGAATGTCGCCATTATTTCAAAAGCGCTAAAACCAGCTCCTAAACCTGTGAAAAGTTAGGGGAAGTCAAGAGGACTCCTAAATCACTAAGACCAAATGTTTTAATTTTTTGTAGAGATTGCAGTGGTGAGTGGATAGGGATCTTCACTAGAGTGTGTTTGGCGGAGTGAGTGAAGGAGGCCTTATTGCGAAATAAGAAGCCCAATCTAGCTTTGACCTTGGCCTGGATATTGTTGATGTGTATGGTGAAAGAGAGAGATGAGTCCAGCCAGAGACCTAGGTATTTGTATGAGGTGACAAACTCCAGTTCAGAGCCATCGGCGCAGAAGATCTTGGGGGGGCTGGGGACATTGTTTTCCCGGTCAAACTGAATGCATTTGGTTTTTTTAGAATTAAGGAGCAAGTGGAGGTTATGGAAAGACTGTTCGATAGAGGTGAGACTAAGTTGGAGGGTGGATGCCGCAGCGTGGAGGATCACAAAAATCACAAACGATCCGAAAATGGCTGCTGCCGGCAATCCGCTTTGTAATCGCATCAACATTTCAGAAGCATTTAATGATACTGAGCTTTTAAAAAAATCTCCTTAATCGCGAGGGTATTATGATAATAGTATAACTAGTCAGGGATGCAGTCACTTCACCAACAAACAGAAACAACCCAATAACACCAGAGATCAAGGTTCTGACAACTCTACGCTACTTGGCCACAGGGAAAATGCAGCTATGCAGCGCAGATGAACTAGGTATATCTCAGTTATCTGTCAGTAGAATATTACATCAAACAATAAATGCCCTCACCAGACCCCACATCATCCGACAATTCATACGGTTTCCTCTTGATGTTCGCCAACTACAAGTAACAAAGCCAACTTCATGGCCATAGCTGGACTACCCGGTGTAGTTGGTGCTATAGATGGGACACATGTCCGACTTATTGCACCATCACAAGATGAACACGCATTTGTCAACAGAAAAAAAAATCATAACATCAACACACTGGTGATTTTTGATGCCAAATACAATATTCTTGACATTTTCGCCAAGTGGCCAGGCGCAACACATGACTCCCGGATCCTACAGGAGAGTGGCCTGAGGCTGCTGTTTGAGAGGCATCATGTCCCAGCTGGATGTCACTTGGTGGGGGACAGTGGCTATCCCTGCAGAACGTGGCTCCTCACGCCTTACATCCACCCACAACCGGGACCTCAGCTCACAAAATGTTTGCTTTCCTTTTTAAATTATATTGGTCACACAAACATCTTAATTGTGAATAACCACGTAGGATAAAAAAAATCTTTATTTGAATATGGCAACATGATACTTTTTTCTACTGTATTTCTATGATGAAATCACTAACAGAGACCCATCTCCTATCTGCCAATCACTGTGGGCATAGTAAGTAAGCTTGTTCATGAAACATGACATCATCCATAGCAACGAGGTCAACCCCGCCCTTTCTTTTAGCTTAAGTAAAAGTTGGTCTCAGCAGCTTTGTGAATAGGTTTTAAGAGGAAACTTAGTAGAAACTTTTATTGCTATTTGAGAGACCTCTTAGTGGTAAGATAAAATGTTTTGTGACTACGGGCCCAGATCTTTATTAAACATTCAAAAATGCTTTTATTGTGAAAATAACCTATCCCCCAAAGAGGATAGTGAAAAACAACAACAAAAAAAAACACAAGCGAGATGTAAGATGTAAACTACCACAGGCTTTTTTTTCATTCAACGGTGATGAAGTAGTTTATTGGTGTGCCTTGACACAGGGTCAATACCAACTAGCTTAAACGGTGCTCTCGCCATGGATGGCTGAGCAGCGCAGAGAACAGGCACTCTGCTTTCTACCCGCCTCTAAAGCAGGTTCTGGTGGACAAAGACTTCCGCCAGAGCATTGCGGCTCGCGTTGCGGTCGTCAAGGCGTTGTCTTGTGTGAGAGATGTTTGAAAGTCGTCTTTCTTATACTCTATAATCTGTGTTAGATGCACCGCGGGCTGTATTGTGGGCTATGTTGTATTGTATTTCATTTCAACGTATCGTGCAACATGAAGAATTATAGAATTAGAGTTATCATGTCAGCCCAGGAGTTATTTTATATCTTATATCTTGTATTTTTTAAATTGGGATTGTTTTTCCCAGATCCATGTTATAGGTCAGGTATTTTAAACCTGTTCTGCTCCAGGGACCCCCCCCCCACCGCATCATAAGTTAAAAAGGGTTATATTTTTAAAAAGGACAGTACCTTCATGGACCCCCTAGTCCACGGGCCCCCTGTTGAAAACCCAGGTTCTCGATTGCGTGGCAGAGGCCTGAAGGCAATCAAAAGTTGTTTGCTAACTTTGACGGTAGTATGTAGGTTATAATATAAGGGGCTGGACCGAAAGGTTGCAGGTCGTTGGGTCAGATTCCAGGTAGGACACTGCCGTTGTACCTTGAGCAAGGTTAACCTGCATTGCTGCACAGTATGTATATGTGTATGTATGAATAATATAAATGTAATAGACGTTGTGTGTAAGTCGCTCTGGATAAGAGCGTCTGCTAAATGCCTATAATGTAATGTAATGTAATGACTCGCAGTTAAATGCCTGTCGATCGTATCCAGGCCAGAGTGTGTGCATTTCCCTTTCTTCTCCCTACTTTTGGAGCAGCGATTATTTTTGTGTTGCGGTATATATGGTAAGGACCCCGATACGAGCACCCGTTTCTGTTCCGCCCTCTCTCGCGCAGACGAGGCAGCTGGACGCCCACCTGCACGGCCTGCGACTGCGCAGGTGCGTGGGAGAGAGCGTGGAGGTGGCCACACCCGCCCCCGACCAGCTCATTCAGGACCTGGTAGGACCCCAGCGACAATGACACGCACACACGTTCATACACGCATCCCATCGGCGTTACCCGCTATCTCCTTTTGTCAGGCTTACAGTATTTTTTTCTGCTCTATTGATTGAGCAATTTAGCATCTGGAATCGGTACAAGCATGTACATTACTAGGGATGGCTGCTACATTATGAGAAGGATGTGCTTTGTCTGATTTGTTTTGTAGTCGCTTCAATGACCTTCGGTATGCGCTTATTGTACGTCGCTTTGGATAAAGATGTCTGCCAAATGTAATGTAACATGTTTGTCCTGCACAAATTATACATTTGCCGATATTAAGAGCATTGTCATTTTTTACATATTTATATTGTGCTAAATTTCATAAATTAAATTAGATAACCATAGTATGTGACGCCATGTTTCTGCTTGTGGGTTAAACTGTCGGTACATTGGAGCTCATATTGTATGCACACAAAGATAAATTAAGATGTTAAACTTTAAATGCAATTTTAAATGATAGATTCTGATTGGGCTGTGCTTTTTTTTGACGTGCTTGTATTTTAACAGCCGTATGACAGTTTGGAGGTCTTCCCCCTGGACGTGTACGCCCTACAGCTGTCCCGCCCCAACGATATCTCAGACTTTGGTGAGTCCCGGGGAAACTGGGGAACCATTCTGCGCGTGACCCCTATCTTGCCCTCTTTTATACCTTTGATGTTTGACCTTTGACCGCAGGGTTTGCTGTGGCGGGCCATGTGGACGGCTGTGGGCACAGCCACGTCTTCGTGAGCGAGATTCTCCCAGATGGACTGGCTTTCAGCGAAGGTACCATGTTGCTTTCTTTTTTTGGGGGGCTTTTTTTCAGTTTGGATTTAAAATATAGTTCTTCTGTCATCGTATAGACTTTAGACTAAACGGCACGTAGACGTCGCAGAGTTTCGAATGCGCTGCAGATGTACAACGTTCCTTTTCTCTCGGAAAGTGTATTTCTGTCTGCTTTCCATATTGAGAACAAATGGAATCTGTTTAAAGCCTGGCGTGACCCTGCTTGGACAGAGGCCTGCATTCATTCTGCACAAAGAAGAGCACTACAAGAAAGCACACTATTCAGTCGTGCTGCAGAGACAGGGAGAGTGGTGTCATTTCCTCACTTCCTGTGTGTGTGTGTGTGTGTGTGTGTGTATCTGTCTGTGTGTATCTGTCTGTGTGTGTGTGTCTGTGTGTGTGTGTGTTTGTGTGTGTGTGTATATATGCCATATATGTATCTGTGTGTTTGTGTGTGTGTATGTCGATCTGTGTGTTTGTGTGTGTGTATGGCTATCTGTGTGTATGTGTATATCTGTGTGTGTGTGTGTGTGTGTGTGTGTGTGTGTATGTGTATCTGTGTGTTTGTGTGCGCGTCCCGTTGGTAGGGCTGAGGCCAGGGGATGAGATCCTGGTGCTGAATGGGAGGAACGTGTCCATCCTGGACCTGGGACAGATCCAGACGCTTTTCAGCGAGCGGACCCTGGACCTGATCCTCAAACGGGATGCACTTTTTGCCTTGCCCAGCTCCGAACTCCAGGACCCCGGCCCCCCCGTCCCATTCACCAGCCAGCCACAGCTTCTGGAGGACCTCAACGACTGTCACAACAGGGCCCACACCTCTGCCGGTGAGACGCCAGCAATCCATTACGGAAGCACCGTGTGACACGCAGACAACCTTAAGGGATGGGTATCGCTTAGATTTTCCCGATACCGGTGCTAAAACGATACTTTGAACAGGCTTACCGATGCCTAAACAGTGCCTGCACCGATACCTTCTTTTCTTATAAAAAATTTGTTGATGATTTTCCCCCATTTTCTCCCAAATTGGTAGCTAATTGTACACTAGTACGATTCTATTCCCCGTGTAGCAACCGCTTAGAATTCGCCGCTACACAACCCTGTCGGCTGGCAGTAGGAAGGAGGAAGTCACGTATTTTTCAAGACTGTGATTCCAGCACTGCACGTAGCGATTGCGGGTTATTGGGGAACGATTGATGTTGCGATCGTTACGTCAATCTCTGGGCGAAGTTTAATCCGAAAAAATGTCGCGCTAGCGGTGGCTTCCCCTTTTCATTGGCATGTACAGCTCAGCAGCAAGTGCTTTAAAAGGACTTGAAAAGCAGAAGTTTCGGTAGGAAGGACAAAGCCACGTCTTTTTCAAGGCGTGACTCCTCGTGCCCCTGACCGTGATTCCAGCACAGCACGTCGCTATTCTCCTCCCACCCACACCCAATTTTGTTGCTCCCTCAAGGCACTGGCCATACTTGTATCTGGCAGGACCCAGGCGTGAACCCGGGCCCTCGGTGTGCAACTGCATCGACTGAAAGTCGCTGCTTTTACCGCTGCGCCACAGCCGCGCGCCCACTGATACCTTTTTTAAACTGAAGAGCAAACGACAGCATTAAAGAAAAAAAGTATTTTTATTGCAAAGGCAAAGAATGTGAACTATATATTAACTCTTAGCTGTTTAAATTATACTTAGTAAATACATGGGTAAAATACAGTCGCACTTTAGACCGTTTTGCTTTTGGCATTTTGTCTGGGTATAATGTTAGCTACCTTGCTAACGGTACCTGCTGTCCCCCTGCTGGGAACGAGCTTTCCTGTCTGTAACGGATGGCTGCGAGTGTCACATCCCTAAAGCAGTGCCATCGATCAGCCGAAACGTTTCCGCCGTCAAGCTGCTCTTTATAGAGAGGCTACTGGGTGCCCAGTCTGTCACTGTACATCCTGTACGTCAAAGTCCAATTATTCTTTTGCGGCTGAGGCATCCGTCTCAAGCCTGCGCTGGTTTGCCCGGCTCGTATGGCTTTATCATAGCAGGTACAGTTGTAGTTGTGACAGTTTAATCTAACAATGCTGTCAAGAGGAGGAGGCTTCTGCTTTTGCCAAAGAGTAGTTGAAATTCCAAAAGCGGCTTGAATAAAATAAGCAGCTAAGGTCAGATTAAGGTCAGAGTCTCAGAGGGGGGGGGGGGTCCTCATTAAAACTGAAACTTCAGATATTTGTACTTCAGATATTACCTTTGTTTATTTGCACATTTCCGAAATGGCATATTGTTTGCACATTATCGTGATAACATTTTCATCATTTAGTATCAATTTATTATTTTAACGGGGCTTGTGAAGAAAGTTCTAGAATCCCTGGTCTCATGGCTGTGCCCGGAGGAGCATGCTGTCGATCGTACAAACATCTCGATTCGCTCAATATACAGTATGCGCCTCCCACCCACGGCCTGCCTGGCACCCACCCCCACTTCTATTGTTCACTCTCAGAAAAGAAAGAGCTGTTTACCTTCTCTTCTTCTTCCATTATTGACCTTTAAATTAATATAGTCACTAATATTGTTATCATTATCATTACTAACTTAAGAATCATACTTTCCTTCCATGATACTTAGAGGACCAGCTTTTATCATGGATCATTTCATAAAGGAAACTGTAGTCTCTGAGTCCACCACAAATCCTTAGTACTCTAGAAGAAATCCATTTTCTGCATCAGTGTGAATTGTACTTTTGAACGTATCTTTATTGATAGTTTCCAAACTATTTCTACTAAATACTGACTAATTACAAAATATGAGACAAAAGCCCACATCAATCTGACAGTCCCTTCTGAGCCAGGATTGCGGGTTATTGGAGAATGATCGTCACGACAATCTTTGGGCGAAATTTCATCCGAAAAAATGTTGCGCTAGCGGTGGCTTCTCCTTTTCATTGGCATGTACAGCTCAGGGACTTGAAGGACTTGAAGTGCAGAAGTTTCTGCATCAAAGAGACACACTCACACATACACATTATCGTTAAACAGCAACACCATTATCGTTATACACTTTCTTCCGTGCATTAAGAGGACCTACATATTATAATAATGGTAAGCTAATCTTGTTAGCCGATTTAGGTTTGCTGTGATGAGTAACTTTTAACATTGCATAAATAAATAATGTAGTTGTTATTGTGAGTGGGGGTGACTATGTAATATTCTAGATCATATTTTTACATAGCACAAATATAATCTAGCACTGAGTTTCTCACTTCTCAGTATCATGGGTGTTGTTTTCTATGTGGCTGTTTTTTACCCAGTGTATGCTTTCTAATTTTAAATTTAAAAACTGCCCTGGTTTGAACTCTGGCAGAAACGTGAATATGCTGTGGCAGTACCACCAGCACACCACTAGAGGCCGCAAATGAACAGCTCAGCCTTTCAGCGGCCCAGCAGCAAGAGGCAAACCATGGCGAGATTAAATACAAAGTGCTACTACTCCCGGCCAGCTCTGGGTGGACATATTGAAACTGGCCCCCTGCCGTATTTTGATTATGAAAAGATAAGAATAGATTTTGAGCTTTTTCACACTTTTAACAGTTAACAATTCCAGATGGAGATGGATGAGTGTGAGGCATTGAAAACACTCAAGACCTCCGCCTTTATGTTTTAATATTGCTCTGAGCCCCCAAAAATTCCAAACATGGTGTTAATAATACTGTGGCTGTTTGAGCACCCAGAGCCAAACCACATTTGAGCCATTGCTGCTTTATAAAAATGTGATGTGATACCCTGCTATTGCATAAGAAATAATGCTGAACTCTGTTATGTCTTGTATCCTATTTGCCAAATCATTTAATTTAATAATCATTATAAAATGCCCCATAGTGGAAGCTGTTGCTAATCTTCAAAATTTATTTGTTTTAGTTCATGGTGGTAGTTCACAGAACTACGGCTAAGCCTAAAGGGATCGCAACATTAGCGGATCATGGTATTGCTCTTTATGCAAATATATGTCATCCTATTTGTTACTGTAGGTACACCAGAACAGAATAGAACGGCCACTAACAAGCCAGGCATTTACAAACCACTGGTGTTGCAGGCATAAGCATAAAAGCCATTTTTACATAAATAAACTGTTATTATAGCCTCTTATTTTATCAAAAATAACTGCCCACTGTGACTCCATGTATGCATGTGTAGAAATAACCTCCTCAGTCCCATTTTAATATGTGACTTTTTATCTTTCTGTTCTTCTGGTTCAAAGAAGACCTGATATAGGGGATTAATGAATATGCTTATTAGAGAGAGCACAACGATGCTAGACAGTGAGGGGGCTCGGTGGAGGGACCACAAGGGAGATAGTATTTCTGAATTAACTTGAATGGACTTGACTGAACTGTGCTTGCTTCAGTCTAAGTGTTTGTCTCAAGGGTATTTGATGACTTCTTCTTTTGAAAATGAAAGGGAGTTTCACACGGTGAGGTTACAGCAACTGCCCCGTGTCAGAGAACTCCCAGGGCTTGTGGACAAGCTGCAGTTCAGAGTAGGTTCGGAGCATGATCACGGTGGTTAGCTCGATGCTTAACAGTCTTACGTAATACATTGCTTAGTTTTCTCGGCCTACAGTATGACCCTGTTCTTACAACTCTTAGGATATGCTCTTTATTTTGTATGACATTATGACACGGTAAGTCCTCCTGGATAAGAAATGATTAGATAATAATGCTAATAAATAAATAATCATGGTTGCTGTCTGAATTAATCTCCTGCGTGTGGGTTGCTGGTCTGAGGATCTGTTAAATTAAAATAATTTGAAAGACCTCAGGGGCAGGCCCTGTCTTCTCTGGAGCTTTGCCTTTACCTGTGCTGGACCAGGGGAAGCAATTAACACGTTAGAAAGCATGATTATGTAACTTATTTACCACAGGTGTTTAGCTTTCCAAACAAGCTAAAAATGTGCTCTGGTATAAAATTGTGCATCAGAGCAAATCCAGATATAACTTTAGTCTTAATGCACACTGCAATGCGCTTTGACTGGCTTCTGTCTGGTAAAAATCACTTGCATTTTTTTTTTTCAATGCATGAGTGGGCATCTTAGGTTTGACTTAAGTTCACTAATGTCAATATGTGTTTCAGAATATTTTAAAACACTGGATGACTGCTACAGAAAAAAAAGATTGGTCTCTTGTTTAGTCTCATGCTTAAGAGAACACCGATGGCTAGAATTAGGTTTTTGGGTTCAAATTAGGGTTTGGCTAGGTTTAGGGTCAGGAAAACAGTATGTATATGCAAGATTAGGGTCGTGTTTAGAACTTTGGGGAAATGTTAGGACAAGGATTTTGGATGATCCAAATCTTTTCACTAGTGGGATGTACCACTTTATAGCTTTATATATTTGGGTATTGTTTTCAGTGAAATACTTTTTACAGCATAAATGACTTCAAACACACTTTCTGTTGTTTTTCATCCATTTTAATTAAAAAAATGCACCTAACTTTCAATCTCATAGCTGACATTTAAAATGAGTGTGAGCATCATGGATAATCTCAGGCTTGCATGATGCATTCAATTATATTTGGGTTCATTCAGTCCAGGCTGCTGAACTGTTTCAGCACTGTGCGTGCGAAAATTTGATTGGATAAAACTGCACCCGTTCTTCTTCAACCATCAACCTCTTTTTCCCTGTGTTGTTATTTTCGGGGCGACAGTGTCGTATTACCTTTTCTCAACAAGGACGTGAGTCTCTTTTACTGTAAAAAAACCGACTGTTCTGTGAACGTCAAATTTTCAGCCCTAGCTGGGTTTCCTTTAATATGGTAGAGCCAACTGCATACACCCAAACCATGTGTTTATATTGTGCGAGGAAAGAATTAGCATTTAACCATTGACCCTGTGTGCTTACGGGAAAACACACGTCTGAATTGAGCGCACAGTGAAAAGAAAAAATAACCCAGTGCTCTTCTGTTTGAAGCGTAGGAGACGGGAGTGTTTTCCCTCGCTTCTCGGCGCCTTTTTTTAAGCCTGCGACGTGTGAATGATAAAGTTACATAACTCTCATTAGACTTGACTCGAGATCACGGAAGCTGTCTTGAATTCGCCGTGGCCAATCTGCTTGCCGCATGAAGTTCGCACTTTTAGACCGGCTGCTCTTTTTTAATTTTGAGTGTTTCCGTGACTCGAGGGGCACTGAACTCATCACCTGTCACAGTGGGCCCACACTCGTGTCGTTATAATGCTCTGCATAAGAGCGTCTGCCACATGACTGTAACATTGCACCCAATTTAACAGGCACTCTTGACTGAGATGCAAAACAAAGTGCGCGAGTGCATTCAAATAGGTTTATAAGAATAATGGCACG
Source organism: Ilyophis sp. 1 JC-2022 (assembly GCA_022702515.1). Classification (NCBI taxonomy): domain Eukaryota; kingdom Metazoa; phylum Chordata; class Actinopteri; order Anguilliformes; family Synaphobranchidae; genus Ilyophis; species Ilyophis sp. 1 JC-2022. The sequence goes on along the minus strand of CM040406.1, from coordinate 24,893,156 downwards.
ACCGAAAGGATGGTCACCGCTTAACATTAACAGTGAAGCAAGAAGTTCTAGAATGAACTATACACTGATATCAGACTCGTGTGGCATTCAATTAAGTGCTAAGATCGTGCTAGGAAATAGGGTTAGGGTTGAGGAAGAGGTGTGAAAAGGGAAAGCACAGACATAAAACATGAAAATGTGGGCCGTATTTTAATACAATTAAGCATATAATAGGTATACACAATTATTTTACTGCAGCTTCATAGAGTGCTATTTTGTGCCAACAGCTGAAATCTTTTTTTTTTTTACCCGGGTGCAAAAATTATCTTTAAAAGTTACTTTTTTCTCTTTTACTTTTTTTTGGCATATAAAAAAGCTGAGCTTAACCTACTAAAAGCTGAGCTGAGATGTAGAAAATGTGTGACTTTGAGATGCATGCGTAAAGTTACACATTATTAATAGTGTAAATTCGGGGTCATTTTAATTTTTGTCAGATTTCATCATTCTGTAAGGCTTTAAAAGAGATCCAAGGAAAACTGCTTGTCCTGATCACCTGGACCCTTGTCTCTTGAAGCTTGCTGTGGACTTAGTGTCTGAACCGGACTCTTATAAAATGAATTTCCTCTGGTTATTGCTTTCCTAAAAAGGTAAAAGAGATGTAAAAACAGAGACCCACCGCTGTCTTCTGTATGATTGGGCTGGGCCGACTTCATTAAGTCATGGCAGATCCATTCACTGGGTATTTCTTAATCTGCAAGCCATTGAAGGAAAAGTCCCTGCTTACCCGAGTTGTCTTTTAATCTGTAATTTAGCAAAAATATCTTATTAGCTCTAACAAGCTGTTACATTTATGAAGACCCCATCCATGCTGTGACATTGGTAAAACAGGAACCTTGGTGCGAGAACGTGTACAGGAACAGATGAAATCTAGAAGATTTCTAAAAAAAAATTCTATTAATAATTTTATAATTATGGACAATGAATAAAAATAAAATTATTATTTTTATTAGAAGATTATTATAATAATTTCATAAAATAAATTGTATTTTTTATGATTTTTTACTATGATATTAATAAATTGTAAGAGAGGTTATGGAAGATATAAGAAAATTATATTTATAGGAGTATTATTTTTAAATAGGAGTGAAGGAGTAAAAAGGAAAACTGTTACATTAATTGAAAATAATGAAGAGTGAAAGTTTTTTAATAAAAAGAAAAAAAATGATGGAAGTGGAATTATTGTTGTTTGTGTTTACAGGATAATCGGAATTTTTAAAATAAAATATTTAAGAAAGAAAGATATTTTAAAGAAAGATTTTACAAATATCAAACATATTATAAATAAAATTAGATTTTAATACACATAAATCATTAATCACACTACACAAAAACAATAGGAACTTTAAAGATATAAATACATTTAAACATGATATACATATGTTTTAACCAGTATAGTAAAACATTAATATTTAAGATACAACAAACCTTCTTAACAAAGTTAGTAGATTTAACAATAAATTATGTGCAACATTAATGAAATAAGTTTTGCAAAATAATATAAAAAACATTGAGTTGAATAAAAAATACAGCGAAAGATTACAGAGAAGTGCCGCAGAGGAGGAGGACAATAATTTTATAAAAGAAAAATATTTAGAAACGGATGAAAAAAAATAGGATGTTTATGTAGCTATTTAAATACAAATAAATGTCATAGTTTTTAATTTTAGCATATAAACGTATTATAACAAAACCATAGAAAAATAATAAAAAGCTATGATAGCATTTAAAAAAAAAAAAAAAAAAAATTATAAAAATAACAAAATAAAAAAATAAAAAAACAAAAAAAAAAAAAAAAAAAAATACAACTTAAACATAAAAAAAAAAAAAAAAAATAAAAAAAAATATAAAAAAATAAATATAAAGTAAAAAAAAAAAAGAGACAAAAAAAAAAAAATACATTTAAATAAAAATAAACAAAAATAATAAATACAAATAAAAAAAATAATATTAAAATTAAATTCTACAGAATGTAAAAACCTACACAAGGGGGATTATTATTTATTAAAAAATGTAATATGTACAAAAAAAGTCAAATGATTTTAAAAATTTTTTAAAAAATTTTTGTAATAAAAAAAAAAAATTACATTTTAAAAATTTAAATTCAAAAAATTTTTAAAATAAATGTGAAAGAATTGAAGCAAAAATGTTTAAAAAAAAGGATGGTCAAAAAAAAAAGGTTAGTGAAAATAAAAATATGAAAAAAATAGTAAAAAAAAAAAAGTTGATGAAAAAAATAGTGATTGAATAGAAATGAAAAAAAAAAAAAAATAAATTGAATATGTATTAAAATACTATAAAAAATTTATTTTAAAATATTAAAAAACAGGTGTTTTATTACATTATTTGAAAACATTTATTTATATTTATTCCATTTTTCAAGAAAGAGATAACTTTAAATTTTATTCATTGTTCAAGGTTTCATTTACTTTCCAAAAAAACAAAAACGTAGAAAAAACAATCTAGATAAAAAATAGACAAAAAATAAAAAAAAAGAGATAATAAATATGGTTTCAATATGGTAAAAAAGGAAATAAAAAGGAAAATAAACAAATAAGTGGAAATAAAGAAAATAAAAATAGGAAATAATATATAAAGGGATTTTAAACACCTAAAGAAGGAATTTATAACAAGAGAGGAGTTATTTAAAATTTAATATCGAATATAATATGGTAAATAAGGAGTTGTTGTTTAACATTTGAGGAGAGTTTGTCTAATATGGTTAACTAGCTGTTTATTTAGCTAATTACATATTGAGAATTTAAATTTTATTTGTCTATATCAACAAGTTTGAATTTTTTTTTGGTAATGTTTTTATTTGTTTTTCCAAAGTTTTTGGTTTTTGGTTTTTATTTTTTTTGTTTTTTGTTTTTGACATTTTTTTAAAATTTTCTGTTCAGGAATTTGTTTAAAATGTTTAGAAATACATAAATTTCAAATGTTAAACTCAAAAAAAATAAAAATTAAATTAAAATATGAAAAAAAAAAAAAAAAAAAAAAAATGAAGTAAATTTTTTTCTGTAAAATAAGTTAAAAAGAAGTTTTGTTAAAAAAATTAGTTAAGATTTTATGAAAAAAAAGAAGAAGAGGTTTTTTAGATTGATGGAGAGTAAAATTGAGAAATGAATATTTTGGAGGTTTTTTTGAAAAAAAAAAATGGATGAAAAAATTTGACATGAAAACAAGAAAATCATGTATAAAAAAAACTGTCAAAAATTGAGAAATTTTGAATTTAACCAATATATGTTTAGATTGCAAAACAATGAGAAATGTGATGACTGTAGACATATAGCTGCCTTACTTGAGTAATTATTTGAGAAGTGTGGGAGTAATGAGTAATATAAGTTCTTATAAATTTAAATTTAGAAAAGAAAAAAGAGCATTTAATCACAAACAAAATTTAAAAGAAAGAACAATAGTTTATTTTATTTAAAACCAAATATAGGTTAACTTAAGTAAAAAGAAAAATAATTAAAACATTGTTATGTAAAATGTCAAAAGCAAAAAAGAGAAACAAAAAAGAAAAGAAAAAAAGAATTTGTTTTAGATTTTTCAGAAAGATGAGAAGAAGATTTGATTTTTTTGACCAAGTTTGCTCGGACTACTTTGAAAAACAAAACAAATGTGGTTTTTGGTGTAAAAATATAAAAAAAACTACTACATTTTTAAAAAAAAAAACAATTATCATCGAATTAAAAAAAAAAAAAAAATGTAAAAAAAAAAAAAAAAAATGAAAATATGCACTCGAATCTAAAATTGGATTTTTTTTGTTTTGTTTTTTGTTTTTTTGTTTTTGTTATTTTTTTTTTTTTTTTTTTTGTTTTTTTTTGTTTTTGTTTTTTTTGTTTTTTTTTTTTTTTTTTTTTTTTGTTTTTTGTGTTTTTTTGTGTGTGTTGTGTTATAATGTTGTTGTTGTTGGCTATTGACTTGAAAATCAACTGTGACCATCTTTCTCTTTCTTTTTTCTTTTTTATTTGTTCAAGTAGGGGCATACAAAAAATAATTTTCTGTTTTCTGCTGCTGCCTTTTCAATCATGAGGTGTTGATTTGAAAATGTAGTGTGCATTTTTGTACAAATAATGTTGTCCACTTTCATGAAAGGAACAAATAAATAAATAAATAAATAAATAAAATTGGACCTGCTAATACCATTTCTACAAGTTTCATCTATAAAAACCACTAACTGAAGAGCATACCTTTTTTTATATGGCGAACTAAGGTTTAAGGATTCGCTTTAACTTCACTGCTCAATGTTGTCTTCTTTATGCTCTTGTAATTGTTTTGAAGTATGCTGCATCCTTGGCCAGGTCCGCCATGAAAATATTTGACAATCTCAAACGGGGCTTTTTTCCAGATAAATAAGGGGTAAATGAGTAAATAAATTAAATATTAGGAACATTGTTGGGAAGCGGAGCACTGCAATTAAACTACTTATGGGTTTGAACTATTTGTTAGATTGAAATGTAGTCATTGCTCTCTATATTTCAAGTATTGAGGAAGGCTCCCACACACCGCCTCTTGCAAAATCTCAAATTTACTAGCTGATTAATGATTAGTCATTGAGACGGTGTGCGGGAGCCTTTGTCGATACTATATATTATTTCTCCAAGCACCCGTGCTATATTACTAGACGTGCAAACATCTTTTCACAATATTATTAACCAGAGAGTTTCTCTGTATTTCAGAAAAGTAAAATTTGCTCATGGTTCCTTCTACTTTTCTTCTCCAGATGGGTTCGGAGTGGCAGACGCCCGCAGTGGTTCTGTAGGATCCGGCCTGGAGATCGGTCCACCGCAGCCTTGCAGTACCCGCGAGAGCGAGCAGATCCATAACGGAAAGGTGAGGGCGGTTCTGCCGGGAACTCACCACGCAATGGTGGGGGACGGGAGTGCACCCCGTGCGCACTCCAAACCCTTCCGCCATTCCCCGACCAGCGCTCGGTGAGCGTCTGAGATCGGTGTTGGCAAGCGGTGGAGAGAACGGGTCGGAAGTGAAATTAACTTTTTCGCCCACTGACCAGAGTGGCTTTGAAAATCACCAGTCATTTTGACTATTTTACCAGCCACATTACCTTTTACAATATAACACACCCTGGTTGGTTATCAGCTAAAGTGGCTGCTAGAGTAAAACTCTTACCAGCCGCAATCAAAATTTTCCCAGCATTTGGCTGGTGGCTGGTGTTCATTTCACACCCGGGAACGGGTAAAGCGGGCAGCGACGCAACCTTCGGGATCCACGCGTGTCAACGATGCGCCGTGGATCGCAATGCTATACCAGAGTGCACTGGCTTAAACTGGCTTAAACATTGATTCAAATGACCCAGAGGACAAAAATACTGCGACCACAGTTTCATTTAAGTTTGACACTCAGGAAGCACCGTCGGAGAAGAGTTTGGAGGGCGGGGCTGTTCCGTGGCTTTGTAAGCGAGAACAGTTCCTCGAAGCGAACTCAGGGGCAGTTATAACACTTGTTTTTGTCATCGCCTTGCCTGTCGATTACACTGAATTTGACACCATCCTAAACAGGAAATTGTGTATGTCTGGGTGTGGGTGTGGGTGTGTATTTGTATGTGTGCGTGTGGGTGTGTGCGTGAGATATTTGTGTTCGTGCTTGTGTATGTGCTGTAGAGTTTATATGGCCATAGTCAGAAGCAGCTGTGGCCTAGTGACAAGTCACATGCTGGTATCCGCCTGATCACCCTGTAATCACCCCCCCTCGTGGGTGTCCATTGTTACTGGCAAAACCTGCTTATTACTGTCAGAGCAGAGAAGTCGACGGAAAATCTTTGGCTGTGAAGAACAAAAAAACTTCTGGCACCGTCCTTCCCCCGTTCCATTTCTGACCACGACTGCAGCTGCTGGCGAAGTGCCTCCAGATATACTGCGGGGAGAAACCCGTGGCGCTGTCGGTGCGCTCAGTCGAGGTCCTTCCAGAGACCGGTCGACGCGACTTGACCTAGCTGTTTCGCACCGCCGCCTCCGGTTTGGCGAAGCCAGTGAGGGCAGTCAAAGGGGTCGGTCGCGAGCCTGCGGAATTATTCGCGAGCACGTCTCGAGGTTCCGGGGGCTTCTCCTCCCTGTTCTCTGACCCCCCCCTCTCTTACCCGAAAGAGACTGAATCTTATTCTTGGGAAGGAGAGCAGGGCAGAAAGGACTGCTGCGGTGTGGACTCCTGTCCTGAACACGCTGTAAATACTGTAAGTATGTATTCGCTTCTTTCCACCAACTCTGCATGATAATAGGTTTTGTTATTTAGGTGTGTTTGCTTCTTTATGGACTGGATTATTTGCATTTTGCAGACAGCGCATATCCAGAGAAACTTACACAACTGTGTACTTAACGGTTTAGGCAATGGACAGAGCTATCGCCAAGTATCACAAGCGACGGAAGCAGCTATTACATAAACCTACAACTTAACGGATCATCTTTGTACTCATCAGCTCCTCTCTACTGCGTTCAGGTTATATTCAATTCTTACCCTTGAAGTCAACTGACTTTTTTTATGAACCCCGGGCTACATTTTCTTCTTTGTATAACTGATTCTGAGACTTTGGCAACGTGCCCGAGATGGAGATCCAGGTTCTCAAACGCGTTGGCTAGCGGTCACACGGAAGCACATCGGCCCACTACGATAAATGCACAGCGCTTTTCCGCCAGTGGTACGAAATTACATTAATTGAGTGGCCCTCAGTGCAGTAACGCAATCTTGTGACCCAGGCTGTTTTGTATTCTGTCACGTATGTGCTGTTCCCTTGCCTGTGAATAGTCTTGTATAGAGACGCTTTTGATGCAGATGGTGTTTTCTCGCTTATGTTGTTTTCTGAGCTTCGGGAGGTGGCGAGTAGCAAGGTATATTGGCCAGAGGTTTGCAAGTTCAAGTCCCAAGTCCCAAGTTAAGGGTCCCAGGTTTACAAGTTTGGGTCACAAGTTACAAGTTAAAGGGTAACTCCATGGGCTGTTTCAGAGTGACCATGCCTCCGTTTGCAGTTCAAAAAATGCCAAAATTGGGGTTGAGGAAGGTACTCATGAAAGGGTTGGGCTTGAGTTAGCAAGCCACGCCCTTTTTAAAAATGTGTATGCTCATTCACAGCCATAATTTGTTTTGTTCAAGCCGCTCGCTCCGGCTGCTGAGCCTGGAGCAGCGGCTGTGGCAGAGGCGGAGAACTGGAGAATGTAGGCTACTTATAGGCCTAGTTATAAACTTAGCTCTCATCTTAATTTTTATAATTTTCTAGTTATAGTTAATGTTATTAAAGACTGTTAAGTTAGCCATGAATTAATATACAATGAAACTCGTAGTAACTTCGCTAAATTAAGTCACATTAAAACCTCAAGAAACATGATCTAATTTTGGTCAAAACTGCATAAACATGAACATTGACCAGTCATAACCGTTTAACTGTTAGCTAAGTTAACTAACGTATGTATCTTGTGGGCTACTGTGTCATTTTTAGATCAGTCCTGCTACTTGTTTTTCCCATGGCCTCACAAAGCGGGAGAATAGCCGAGAGGGAGAAAGAAAATGTGATTGATGCGATTAAATTAATTATAGGTTTAGGTTTATTTATTTAAGAAAGGGACAATGCACATTAATACACATAAATGTGCCAGATTTAGCCATTGGGGCTCATTTTCATCTGTAGTCCCTGGACAGGTTGATGGAGAAAAAAACTTATTCGACTAGATTTCTCAGAGCATATATGCCCGTTTGCATTCGAAAAGTTGGAAAAACCCGTATATCATACGGGCAAACTGTATGGGTTGACATGCCATCCTCAATAGCCTGTCGCTCACACAAATGCTCCTCTCCACAACTTGCTGGATTTGAAAAAAAACAAAAAAACATATAGTGTAATGTGATAGGACGTAGCCAGATGCACCAGTTGGTGTGACATCACATGTACTGCCATGTCACATATACTGTACAACAGCCAATAGTAAATTACAACTGCAATAGCCTATGTTTCACCACAGTGGCACTAGTTAGCCAAAATACACTACTCTTTCTATAAAATGCTAAACATTGTGATAAATGTCGCTATTTGCAACAGGATCCATCTTTAGCACATGGATATGTCTAAATATATCAGTAATCGGCTAAAAAAAGTGGTTTTAGGGTTTACTTACCCTTTAAGTCCCAAGTCAGATACTGCTATTAGTAAGTGGCAGTTGTATAGATGTATGAAGAATAAGCAAGTACAGTATTTTTAATGTAATAGTGAAGTAACGGTTTCTCCACCATTTCCTGTTTGTCCGATAGCAAAAATGGCTTCCCTGTGGCCAGGATTTGTGGTTATGTTCACATTACGACAAACAATTCTCATATCAGTGATGTGACATCACAGGCAGGATTATCTGTCTATGAGCTGCACGGTGGAGATCAGCCACATACAGATAGAGGAAGGAATTTGAATGTGAAGATATGGGTAATTCTGATATTTTTGTAAAATGCAAAGTTGGGACAGTATGTAAAATGCACATACACGCAGAAAGTAGTGATTTGTAAATTCTCTTACATATATTTCCTTGAAAAAAATACAAAGAAAAGATATCACATGTTTTACCTTATCAACTTTATTGATTTTTGCAAATATACGCTAATTCTGAATTTGATGCCTGCAACACATTCCAAAAAGGTTGGGACAGGGGCAAAAAAAGACTGGGAAGTTCAAAAAACACCTGTTTGGAACATTCCACAGGTAAACTGGTGAAGCTATTATGACTGGGTATACAAGGATATCAAGACTCTTGATATCTCATTTTCAGGTGACACTATAACCTCTCTGCATTTGAATGGATCTCTATGGGAATTCTTTTTTGATATTCTCTTTTTATTTCAGTTCAGGGTCAATAACTCTCAAAATTTACATCAACAGATTTCGCATTTCTTCTCCCTGTTTCTTCTCTTTTTTTTTTTTCAACAAAACCAAAAGAAGCCCAACAAATGATTCCCCCTTAAAAATTCAACCTCCCATAGAGGATAAAACATTTGGTCGCACTTCCAGCAATTGAACATCTCTTTGAGAGAAAAAGGAAATAAATAAATAAATATAAAAAAATAAAATAAAATAAAAAAACAATAAAAAAAAACACACCAAACATTACAGAGAAAAAACAAAATAAAGACACAGACACATGTGCAGCCGAAAACCAGAGGAATGATTCCTTCTCCACCTCATCAATTCAAACAGAAGTCAGGTCTAAACGGTTTTACAAAATCAATCCATCCTCCACAATATCGAGCAAAACAGTCAGTCTTGAGTCTTAGATCAAATGTCATTTTCTCCATCACAAATATGCTGAACATTACATCGAACCAGTCAGACAGAGTAGGTGCAACTCGGTTTAACCACTTTTTAGTTACTGCTTTTTTACTCGCAACCAGCATTATTTTATACATATATTTACCTGATGGGCCAAGAGTCAGTTCCTGCATGTCACCCAAATACATCACCCTAAAAGATAAATCAACCTTCAGCTCTAAAACTTTCTCCATAGAGTCCCTAACTTTCCTCCAAAACTGACCCACCCCGGGGCACTCCCAAAATATGTGGTAATGGTTTGCTCTCTCCCTACCACATCCCCTCCAACAGCTGGTCTGTCCCCCCCTTGACTGGACTGGCGTTAAGAAGAACCTGGACATATTTTTCCACTGAAATTCTCTCCACGACAAGGAGTTGGTGGATCTCCACTGTCTTTCAGTTATTCTATGGGAATTCTTATTTAACTCTATGGAAAAATAAGTCCGGAGAAACAACCCTTCAAGTGATCCATCTATATCTACTGCATATATGGCAGCAGAGTGATGGTTTGAGGCTCGTTTGATACCGCAGACCCTTGATGACTTACAGCCATTTAGCCAACCATGGGTTCCATACTATTCCAGTCATGATAGCATCACCTGTTTACCTGTGGAATGTTCCAAACAGGTGTTTTTTGAACGTCCCAGTCTTTTTTTGTCCCTGTCCCAACTTTTTTGGAACATGTTGCAGGCATCAAATTCGGAATTAGCGTATATTTACAAAAATCAATAAAGTTGATGAGGTAAAACATTAAATATCTTTTCTTTGTACTGTTTTCAATTAAATATATGTAAAAGAGAATTTACAAATCACTGCTTTCTGCTTTTATTTGCATTTTACATACTGTCCCAACTTTTTTGGAATTTGGGATTGTAATTAATTCCACTCTTTCCTCAGCTTGTCTAGATTTTAGAACCTACCTGGAATGGATGTATGTTGCCGACATCTCAACAAGTTTTTAAAAAAGTAAATCGATTGGGAGGAGAGTTTCTATATTTTGCGGAGAGTATGGTCATTATTGTCAGTAAACCTGTAGGGCATTTTTTTGATCTCACTCTTTGCTCACTTTGGCCCTATAGATCAGTCTTTTCTCACTCATTCCTCACTGTAGCCCTATAGGACAGCCTCACCTCACTCATTCATCACTGTAGCCCTATAGGGCAGCCTCACCTCACTCATTCCTCACTGTAACCCTATATAGGGCAGCATCACCTCACTCATTCATCACTGTAGCCTATAGGGCAGCCTCACCTCACTAATTCCTCACTGTAGCCCTATAGGGCAGCCTCACCTCACTCATTCCTCACTGTAGCCCTATAGGGCAGCCTCACCTCACTCATTCCTCACTGAAGCCCTATAGGGCAGCCTCGCCTCACTCATTCCTCACTGTAACTCTATATAGGGCAGCCTCACCTCACTCATTCCTCACTGTAGCCCTATAGGGCAGCCTCACCTCACTCATTCCTCACTGTAACCCTATAGGGCAGCCTCACCTCACTCATTCTTTACAGTGGACATGGAGGGCAGTCTCATCTCACTCATTGGTTGTAGCAAATAATCATGACCTTGTCCCACGCCCTGACTCCTCCTGTTCACGTGCGGGGCGCTTTCTGCAGGGCGTGGCCGCGGGGTGTGACAGGCGGCAGATGGAGCTGGGAGAGATCCCTCAGTAAGAGTGTTTAAAGGGTTATCTGGATGAGGGGGCTGAAAAAGGCCCTCCACTCTATCTGGCTCTGCCTGCTTGTGTGCTGATAAATCATTGAGTGAAATCTGTCTGTGTAGATATGTAGATGCATGCCATACTAAAGCTGCGTACCAATATATTCTGCCCTAACACTTTGAGTCTTTAAAGTGTGTATTTCAACGGGTTTACTTTATTAAATTAACAGGGCAAATTAATATTGGATCCTGTTTATCCTTTGCCTCACGCTTAAATGGAAGTGTTATTTTTATTTTCTAACGAGCAGTTTTTCCACTTTAGCATTCATCGAAATTAGAACTGAACTCAAACCATGTGCATTCTTGTGCGTAGGTCAGTGGTTTTAAACCCTCAACTTGTTTCTTGGGTCTGAACTGCTTGCTGATTTGAAGGTGAAAACAAGAGCCAGCGTTCACTGCAGCGGTTAAAAACCCTTGGAAATAGACCTTTTTATACTTACACATTCAAACAAGCTGAATGCTTTTGTATGGTAAAATGCAGGTGGGAATAACTGGCATGTGAGTTTAATAGTTTCAGTTTGCTAGCGCACTGTCTAAAGGGTGTGAACTCACCACCTCGCACTGAAGTGCCAGTGCCCATAAAATGAGTGTACCCCTCAGCACTATGCTAGTCCCACACTTCAGTCTAGTCTCACAGCAAGCCCCGTGTTTTACGACAGGGACTCCAGATGGACCGTGGACCATGCTGGCTGTATGCCTGGGTGTTGTTTGCACTGCTCACTCTGAGATCCTGTTGACCAAATGGTTGATTAAACTAAGCTACTTTATGTCTCCTAACGAAGAGCTTTTGAAAGGATTATTATTATTTTTTCAGGGAAGCTACGTCCGCAGCTTTAACTGTGAGCCTTTGGTCTCATCGTCGATTAGCTCTGTGTGAATGAGGTGGGCGGTTGACGACGCGATGGGCGACGTTTTCACATGGCGACGTGTGGGCTGTGTGGCGAAATTAAATACGTCTCAGGAGAACAGTGCAATTTCGGTTTATGGTTTCACAAGACCCTGCTGCTTTTGCGTTGCTTTTGCTTGGTAATGCCCCGCACATTATGAGGTCGAAAGTGCTCGACGCAAGTCTTTGCTACAGTGCAAAACCGCTTGCTTGCCTTATGCGGACGCTAGGGTGGTAATTTCCATTACTCCAAAAAGGAGGACTATAACCGGACTGACGTCTGGCCACCTTAGCAGACAGGAGTAGACGTGTTACTAGAAGTTTTAATACTGCATCTGCAAGGAAAATTACAATTAATTGTAATTCACTTAAATTTTTATTTTGATGGGTCCATACATTGTTTGGATCCCGTATCATTTTTACACACACTTATTTGTGGGTGCATAACTATGGTTTCTGGGGGGAAATTATCTAAACTCTCTTGACTGTGGAGCACTCCCATCCTAAACCCCCAGACGGGAGGTGCTTTGAGGTGCGTGTGTACAGCCGAAGAGGGCTTAGTCCTTCCCTCGACATATGGCTTCAGGGGTCAGGCAAGTAATCCGGATTTACAGCGCATACGGTCGGGAGAGGCGGCGGTATACAGCCGCCGGAACGTCTCGGAGCGGGACCGTCGTGCCCTGCCTCCCCCCCCTGGGGCCGATGGCTGCCAGACCCTGCCTGTACCTCTCCACCCTGATGGAGATTTTTGTGTGGAAGCACCCGCCGACCGAGGCGCTGTGGGCCGTCCTGGCCGTGCGCTGGCTCTGGCCCGAGGAAACGCGGGAGAGGGACGTCTGCTTCAACTTCGCCTTCCTGTGCCTAGGGCGAGCGCTAAGGGACAAGCTGGCGCGCCTGCTGGAGGGCGTGGCCGCCTGCGGCGCCTGCCGCCGGTCCGAGGGCACCATCGTCAAGGTAGCGCACGGCGGGTCATGCCTTCCCCCCCGCCGCCTTTCTGTCACGTTCGGTTGAGGGGACGCCTTTCCTTTGTCGTCGGCGGTTTGTTTGGTTCACGCCGTTGCTTCGTTCTCTTTGGTAGCCGCTGTGGTAGGGCTGAGTTTTTAAAACACACCTGCGCAAACACCACTTTAAGGACAGGAGCGTCTATTTACAATTAAAATATAGCCTAAATGGATGAGTGGAAAGGGCTGTATGGGTTGCGGTATTTGTTGGGATTTATGTGCTTTTGCCTTCAGGTTATTATTCAGCTTTGAGTACTTGTGCCGTTGTGATATTATGGTGTTATGGTAAGGCTATGGTGTTTTGGTGAGGTCACTGTGTTACTGTGAGTTTGCTTTCCCACTGTTTGAGAAGTGACTCCTGATATACTTTTGTTCCAGTGTTTCTTTGACATCTGTGTGTGTGTGTGTGTGTGTGCGTGCGCGCGGGCAAGTGAGGAAATGAATGCGTTTACTCATGAATGTATGTGTTTTTGTTTACGTGTGTAATAATAATAACTTTATTTGTATAGCACCTTTCAAGTATCAGCACAAATTGCTTTACTGCAGTAAAAATAACACAATAAAAAGACGAAGTAAAAATATGCGTGTGTGTGAATGCATGCATGTTTATGTGCGTGTGTATGTGTGCTAAATGCCTCCACATTCATTTGTGTGTACATATGTATGTGTGTCTGACTCTGCATGTGCGTGTGTGTGCAAAACATGTGTGTGTGTATACGTGCGTGCTCATGCATGTACATGCTCAGTGTAATTCTCGCCAGCTCTGTGACATCACAAACAGCTTCCCACGATCTGACCCTGTAATTACCGCTAGTGCCTGCTGCGGTGCATCTGCGAGGGTCTATGCTGTGCTGCTCTTCGTGTATTTCATAAGGATGAACACAATTTCCCATTAACGTGTTGTGCAGTACAGTTATCAGATGCAGTGCAGTGTGATGATAATTAGCCAAGGCTGATTTCAGAACGTCAGGCTAAAGTGACATCATCTTCTCCCAGCTAAGCCAACTGGAACAACGCTACGTGACTTGAATCAAAAACCCATGGCACCATTCACTCTGGGGGGAAAAAGCCCAAAAAGACCGAACTAACAAGTAGCTTCAACTGATCAAACAACATACAACAAAGGAAACGTACAGTAATATCATGGAGAAAAAAAGCCCAACAAAAACACCCAAAATGCCATTTGGCTTGAGGATGGTGCACAATCCATTGAAAAAGCCAAAGCAGGAAACACTGCTTAATAGCATTGCAGGAAATGTACAATTTGAGTGTACTAACCGGTTCAATGCATTATCTGCTGTAAGTGTTGCCATCCAATATTCAGGCAGCTGCTTAACCTTGTCTATCACCCTGTTTGTTGTACGTGGGCTTGCTTATTTGCCATTTGTGGTCTGCGTTTATGTCCTAGTTCTGTGTCGCTGGAGATGTGGACATTATGAAATACATAACGGGGAATAACAATAGTAGCGACTGCGCATTTTAATTCACATTGCCTCTGCTCTAGCCTGCTTGCATTCGTCTCCCCTCCCGCTGTGTGACTGCAGCTAACTTCTGAATTGCCTTTACACGACGTTGTGTGCGAAAATGGCCCTTTCCTGGCTTTTTTGTATTTTATTCGGAACGTAGATCCGGTAGGTACTATGTTCTTGCGCCAGAAACAGCGTTATGCGCCGATGCGTCAGAAACCACTCATTGGTCCAAATTTCCACGGAAGCAAGCATTCCTGGTAGTAAACAAACCACATACCTATATAATGAACAAACCAACCTGTGGACATTTTGCTAGTCTTTTCTGGTAGCTTGCTACTGCTGAGGGAATTAATAAAATAGTACTTTTATAAGTAATTTTAATTACACAAAAAAAAATTGGTAAGAGGACTGGTTATTGTTTGTATTGACAGAATCCGCTTCGTTTGCATTTGTATATGTGCTAGAAGTGTCATTTTGAGTCCATTGTAGCTGTGCTATAGAAGTGAATGGAGAGTGACAAATACCGTATTCTGGATTATCACCCCAGGTGAGCATATTTCGCTACCATTTGAATCATGGCCAGGTAATTACACAACCCAAAGTTCAATTTTGCTTTAAGGGGGCGTCTAATTCCTTTTATTTTATCGGACACGCGTGTATTTGTGTTTTGACGGGGCTTTTGAGACCCCACCGGACATATCAACGTATTTTGAATTCTGTGCTAAAGAAGCAGTTATCTGTGCTAAATAAGCAGTTATCTGTTAATTTGGCCTTGCAAGCTTTTTATGATATGAGCATATAGAGGTGTGGAAAGCACTGACTTCATCTGTTTTGGAAATAAATTTGAACTTGGGGAATCGCTTTACAGTAACATATGTCGCACGGCGCCGTAGGGTCGTGCTGAGCGTCAGGGGAATTCCCTCCGGCTGGGAGTCCACCGAGTGATTGATGAAGGTTCTGGGGCGGGAGCAGTTTCTCACGAGTGCCTACCCTAGCAAAACGCCTACCCGCACGCGATCAATGCACTACTGTGCCCTTCGAAAGGCTGCCGAGTTCTCCCCTGGAGGAGCGGGTTCAGCTCGGAGCGAGGGGCTGTGGCGGGATGGGACGGCATTGGGAGCGGGAGGATAGCGCCCGGGTCTGGCCAGTTGCGGAGGAAGGGCCGCTCAGCTCAGCACAGTGTAGTACAGGCTTTGTATTTTACAGGCTCCACCTTATGAGCATAGAATGTCGCATCAGCTCAGTGTAGTACTGACTGTGTAGTATCAGCTCAGTATAGTACTGACTGTGTTGTAGCAGCTCAGTGTAGTACTGACTGTGTGGTATCAGCTCAGTGTAGTACTGACTGCGTTGTAGCAGCTCAGTATAGTACTGACTGCGTTGTAGCAGCTCAGTATAGTACTGACTGCGTTGTAGCAGCTCAGTATAGTACTGACTGTGTTGTAGCAGCTCAGTATAGTACTGACTGCATTGTAGCAGCTCAGTGTAGTACTGACTGCATTGTAGCAGCTCAGTATAGTACTGACTGTGTAGTAGCAGCTCAGTATAGTACTGACTGCATTGTAGCAGCTCAGTATAGTACTGACTGCGTTGTAGCAGCTCAGTATAGTACTGACTGCGTTGTAGCAGCTCAGTATAGTACTGACTGCATTGTATCAGCTCAGTATAGTACTGACTGCATTGTAGCAGCTCAGTATAGTACTGACTGTTGTAGCAGCTCAGTATAGTACTGACTGTGTAGTATCAGCTCAGTATAGTACTGACTGTGTAGTATCAGCTCAGTATAGTACTGACTGCGTTGTAGCAGCTCAGTATAGTACTGACTGAATTGTAGCAGCTCAGTATAGTACTGACTGCATTGTAGCAGCTCAGTATAGTACTGACTGTTGTAGCAGCTCAGTATAGTACTGACTGTGTAGTATCAGCTCAGTATAGTACTGACTGTGTAGTATCAGCTCAGTATAGTACTGACTGTAGTATCAGCTCAGTATAGTACTGACTGCGTTGTAGCCGCTCAGTATAGTACTGACTGCGTTGTAGCCGCTCAGTATAGTACTGACTGTGTAGTATCAGCTCAGTATAGTACTGACTGTGTAGTATCAGCTCAGTATAGTACTGACTGTAGTATCAGCTCAGTATAGTACTGACTGTGTTGTAGCAGCTCAGTATAGTACTGACTGCATTGTAGCCGCTCAGTATAGTACTGACTGCATTGTAGCCGCTCAGTATAGTACTGACTGCGTTGTAGCAGCTCAGTATAGTACTGACTGTTGTAGCAGCTCAGTATAGTACTGACTGTGTAGTATCAGCTCAGTATAGTACTGACTGTGTAGTATCAGCTCAGTATAGTACTGACTGTGTAGTATCAGCTCAGTGTAGTACTGACTGTAGTATCAGCTCAGTATAGTACTGACTGCGTTGTAGCAGCTCAGTATAGTACTGACTGTGTAGTATCAGCTCAGTATAGTACTGACTGTGTAGTATCAGCTCAGTATAGTACTGACTGTAGTATCAGCTCAGTATAGTACTGACTGCGTTGTAGCCGCTCAGTATAGTACTGACTGCGTTGTAGCAGCTCAGTATAGTACTGACTGCGTTGTAGCAGCTCAGTATAGTACTGACTGCGTTGTAGCAGCTCAGTATAGTACTGACTGCGTTGTAGCAGCTCAGTATAGTACTGACTGCGTTGTAGCAGCTCAGTATAGTACTGACTGCGTTGTAGCAGCTCAGTATAGTACTGACTGCGTTGTAGCAGCTCTGTATAGTACTGACTGTGTTGTAGCAGCTCAGCGTAGTACTGACTGTGTTGTATCAGCTAGCACTGATTTAGTGTAGTATTAAACAAGTAGCCTTTCTGCTGGAGTAATGGTTTCCCAGGGGAAAAGTAGGGTGTGAATTCACAGTGTTTGAGAGGGAGTAGGCGGTTACAGAAACTGCACACCACGGCAACAGAATGCCGATTAAACCTGTCAGCCATGTCTGTCCTTTGACTTTAGCTGTTTGCTGCTACAGCTATGTGCCTGTTCATCAAAGAGCTCTCTCCTTCCGTTCTGGTTGTTTTCCTCTGTATAGCACCATAGTAGGTTTTGGATGAAGCCTTGGATTTTCTATAGCAGTAAAAATAAACTGGGACAAATATGTGAATGTGATTTATTTTTTAAACCCACTAGGATTAAATCTGAGTCCTTGGTTGACAATATTATATTCACAAAATATTGAATAAATGGGACATCTAGTTTTCTTCATTCAGACATACATGCTCATTGTACAGTCCACTCCATGTTCAAAATAGATAATGATGAAAAATGGTTCCTTTAGAAAGAGGCTACATTTTGAATTGATTTAGTTATAGACCGACAGGTGAAATTGCTGATAGCATGGACACCTGCTCACAATTTGAAATGATGACGAATGACAAGGTCGCTGGAAAAGCAAATAGCAAAGGGCCAAACTGCCATTGTGTTAAAACCGGTTTAAGGACACAATTACAGTCGAAATATGTGTTCATGAGCCTTAACTGATAAAGACAGTGGCTGTGACAAAAACCGCCGCAGCGGATCCCCAGGGCCGTGTTTGAAATGCACTGGTTGTAGTTTTCTTGCATGCACACGCTCACTCTGCCCTTCTCTCTTCCACAGAGCATGGAGACGGTGCGCACGTTGTACCACGCCTTCCAGGAGGGCTCCGGGGGCCTGACGGAGGGCCCAAAGGACCCCGCGGGGCCCGAACCCGGCCCGCTGCGCCCCTGCCCGAGACACATGTCCGCCACCGAGCGCCTGTGCAAGGTGGTCCAGGAGCTGCTGGACACAGAGAAGTCCTACGTAAAGGTATGAGCCCCGCCCCGTGAACACAGCTCGACCCTGCTCCCTAACACCGCCCCCAAACCCCACCCACGCAAAAATATTTATAATAAAGTAGGAAGCACAAAAAAGAAGAAGGGACGGGGGGAAAAGAGAGGGAGAGAAGGGAGAAGGAAGGATATAAAAAACGTCCATGAATGTACTCAGTTTAAACTATACCATTTCAACGTGTACCTCCTCAATACTTGGAGGATTTCTCTGTAAGTGTATACTTATTTACATGATGACGGGTGTTACATTGTTTAAAAATATGTATTAAGTACATGAAATGCACATGTATCCTTTTTTCTGTTTAACTTAAAACCTGCAAATAAACACTTACTGAAGAAATAAGTAAAGCACATTCTCAGGTTCAGTTCAGTACTGATGATGGTCTTGTAGGCCGAAACGTCCGTTTTTTCTACATTAAAACTATTGCATTAGATTTTCTCTGCTTTTTCTGGTGTGCGAGTAACTCGGCTACTTTATGGATATTCGCCTTTTTACCTACGCACCCACCAGCCTTATTGTCGCCTAGGCGCAGATAACATTTTGTATTTTCAGTTCAGATTGAAGCATCACAGTGGCTCCTTGGCTTAAACAAAAAGGCTTAAACGGCAGTTAACGAAAGGGCTGAAGTCAGAGGAGGAGACGGGCACAAACACTAAGGCGTGGTCATTATATCCAGATGGACATATAACAGTATGAATAAATTAATAAAACCTGAGGGGATATTAATAAATACATGGAGATTGTAGCAGGGGGGGCGGGGGTGGGGGGCGGCTTTATGATGTGGTATCCAGATGTGCCGGGAGCATAATTATGAGTGATGATTATGATAATTACGTAATAATTATGTGATTATAATTATGAAGCGTCTGAATTACCTCTCTCCTCTCTCCGTCTGGCAGGACCTGAGCTGCCTGTTTGAGACGTACCTGAAGCCCCTGGAGAACGAGACCTTCCTCACGAAGGACGAGGTACAGGCGAGGGGGCGGGGCGGGGGAAAGGGGGCGGTCCTCCTAACGCACAGAAAGAGCATTTAATCCTCATTACTTCCGAGTGGTTTTGACTCGGTTTATACTCCACGAAGCGCAATCGTATAGGCTGCATTTATTGTCATCACGTAGTGTCAAGTTATTACGTTTACATGCGCACAGTCTTCCAGATAATGCTCCTTATCCTGGCTAATGTCATATTACACATAAGCTGTTTACATGCACCATGAAATCCAATTCCCATTGATATTACTGTATATGCAGTCTTACGAGTATCCCAAATAAGCCCTGTAAAAGAACATGGATGAAATGTCCTGCTATGTTGATTGGGAGAGATGCTCTTGCTCTTTGGCATTATATTGTTCTTTTTAAAAAAAGCTTTTGCAAAATGCAAACTAGATGAGTGCCAACTAGTGAGTCATCCCTATAATTTGTTGTGGCAGTCCTTTCTTCAGTCCAGAAATCGCATTTTATTCATGTCTTTCATATGTAACCGAGAGGCACAAATTTGTCTCGCTTGCCTTTTTGGGTTCGCCACAACGGCAAGCTCACAAGTTAATTATAATCCAATATTTAAAAAAATAAAAATAAAAATGAACATACGGGTAGGTATATTCCAAATAAGGCGTTGCATAACTCACTGTCCCATTTGATAGAGGAATGTCCCACCGGTTCCTCAACCGGGATACTGGCTTATTTGGTTATGGTTATCAGAATAAGGTGTTTGCATGACTGGTGCCGTTGATGGAGTGCTTGAATATCCGGGGCGACCTCAGAATAGTGTGGTCATTGATCCATGCCATTCCTTTTGTGCTGCATAGAGCATACATTCCACCATAAGCTAAACTGAGCATCACAGTGGCATTGATTGGATGACAGCTTCCATGGGGAGTGAGTAGATTCACCCTAGATGCCCTCATATTGTCAACAAAAATGTTTTATTTGTCATTACAGTTGCCTAGAGGGGTGTACGATGCTGTGGTGGGTTTTAAAATCATTGTGGTGCAAAAAAGAAACCAGCTGGGTTGTGTGCCAGCTGGGAATATATGCTGCTCTATGCAGTGTGTAGTCACACTGGGTGTTCTTGTGTGCTAACGCTCCTCGGTGTATAAACTAATCATTAGCATTCGATTCACGACATTGGTTCTTATGACTGTTCTTAACGAACTGACGACACGATAGAATCTCCATTCCAAAAGAGTTATAATCCTGGAATTGAGGCATCTCCAGTTAGATGCTCTTACTTGCACAGAAAGGTTTTGTTTGAGGTGGTTCCAGGTGCAGTAATTCTATTTTGAAATGATCAGCAATCTGGATTTGGCCTCCATAGCATGAAACGTGTGAAATTTAGCAGCCCTTTTCTGCCAACTTGCAACAGTGCCTTTGCCGTGAGCTGTTATTATGGCCACGCTGACATACAGGGCTGAAAAAACATTAACATTTTGAATTATGATCAGAAAATCCTATTACTTAAAATGACAGAAGTGTAAGGTTAGTAGATTACAGGGCCATTTAAATCGGTCACTGGCCAGCATCTGTCGCCAGACGGAAGGACCACCTTTTCAGATTACACATCGGCTTCCTCAACCCCGACACTGTTTTTAAACCTCATCTACAAATTGCAGCACTTCATGTAATGTTAGATATTCTGAGGATAGTTGAATATGTTAACACTACACAGTTGACTGTAGTACTTCTTGTACTGTTATTGACTCTTAAGCGCTAATCTTTTTTGTAGTACTGCAGTTCTTAACAACCTATTATTTCAATGCATTTTGTTTATGCACTTTACTTAGCAAGTGACCGTGGATGAACGCGTCTGCTAAGTGAATGTACCGGAATGGGAAGCTGAGTTTCTGCTGGTAAGCGTGAGTTTTTTCAATGGCACTGTGCCCTTCACAGATGGAGAGTCTGTTCGGTAGCCTGCCGGAAATGCTGTTCTTCCAGAGGGTGTTCCTGCAGACCCTAGAGGAGAGGATCGCCTCGCCTCCGGACCTCGGCACCCTGGAGAGCCCCGTGCATTTTAAGGTAACGCCTTTCCAAACCCCACCCTCCACTGTACTGCTATTCTTATATGTTCTGAAATCCCCAATTATTTGCAGATAAAGTCCCTCTCCCATCTCTATGGCCTTATTGTATGGAACTGTCAACAAACCGTTAAAATTGTGGCTGCTGGGTGGCTCATCCTGGGGGGTATTTCACAAACCAGGATTAATGAGTTAGCTGGATAACTGCAAAATCCGGAACAGCTCTTTTTACTTCAGAATGTTCCACATTCGGGAGGGTTCCAGGTTTTACTCAGTGCAGTCATCTGGCTAACTCAGTAATCCTGCTTTGCAAAATACCCCCCTGGTCTAGTGGCGAAAGCGACACCTGAAGTCAAGTCACTACACAACTCATGTCTGTGTGAGCTCGGCTTGTGGGCTGCGGTGTGAAAAGAAGCAGATGCGGGTATCACATGCTTCGGAATCAGCTGTGACAGCTGGGGGGGGGAAACCCGCATGAAACTCTTTTCTGTGATTTACAGCAACAGCTTTAATGAAAGGTGCTGTAACTGGCACGCTACAGCAGGCTATGTACGGCGCCAGAGGCTGTTTGCCCGGTGTTTGATCGGGGCTCCGGGATGGGGATCGGCCAGAGGGGAGCTCTCGGCAGCGCGACTCAGTCTGTTTGTGTTACCCTCCCTGTGCTTCCAGAAACTTCTCTTCTCCTTGGGCGGCTCCTTCCTTTACTACGCCGACCACTTCAAGCTCTACAGCGGTTTCTGCGCCAACCACATCAAGGTCCAGAAAGTTCTGGAGAGAGGTACTATATCGAGCCTTCCTTACAACATACAAATCATCTGGAATGTTCACTCTTCATTAGATGCAAATTTCACTTTGCATAATCTGGTAAAAAAAATGTGCTTCAACTATTGTCAGATAGGCCCTATATGATATAGTATTATTAATTATGTATATTATGACTCCCTATATTAGCATATTGGATAATTGTATACTACATTTTATTTCGCACTGCAGTTGGCTCCATTTTAATCCCACTGGTATAACTCTTATTAAGTGCAGTTTCTTGTCTCACAAAGTGGAAAGTGTCCAGACATTGTTCTTTAATCCCTTCTCTAGCACCACCTTTTTTTGAACACAAGCCCGAAAATTACATTATATTACATTATCCAGAGCGACTTACACAACTTCTTATTACATCTTATTACATTTATCCATTTATACAGCTGGATATATACTGAAGCAGTTCAGGTTAAGTACCTTGCTCAAGGGTACAACGGCAGTGTCCTACCTGGGAATCGAACCTGCAACCTTTCGGTTACAAGTCCAGTTCCTTAACCAGTATAGGTGAGGTAATCCTTCGGAGTCTGTTTTCCAAGAGTCAGAATTACTGTATTACTGAAACAAAGTAACAGAAGCTCAAACACAGTGCAAGTTTTTTCTTGCCAAAAAAATATTGAATTTTTTTTTGCCGGGATAAGGATACCGACTTTTCATCTGAGGATTTCCAGAACACACAGAAATGCGGGATCGTCGTTTTGATAGAGCCTGTTTTGTGTCATGTTACAAAATAAGGAACCGTTGTCACTATAACATTGGAATTATAAAATAGTTCATGGAAATATAATTGTGAGTTTTAACACTTTCAAACAGTATATTGTGTTACCAGATTGAAAATTTCACCAAAAAAACACAATGACTATATTGACCCATAACAACACTTTAACACCAATGGCAGTAAAATGCTAACACAATAGGAAGGTTAAAAAAATGTAGGTCTTTCTCTTCACAACCAGGTAAGAAGGTTCAGCAATCCAAAGTGTTTGTGAAAAATACAGACACGCTTGCATTTATTAAGTCAAAGCTAAAGATATGTTTCATGCAAATCTCAAATTCAATTGCTCCATTTTGCCATCCTCGTCCGCCCAAGTTCTCCACCCCGCTTTAAAATCAATGTAATCCTCTCAGACCTGGAGGAGGTGGACAATATCTGTCAATGTGTTTGCCTATGTATGTGTATGTACCATATGACTGATGTATAAGACTGATGATGTATGCCGTTCATAAATGACATTCACGTTCCTGGCCTTATTTCCATGTTAGGCAAGCTGCCCGGTTTCAAGTGAAAGACACGTCCAGACAGCCCTCCCACACTGGGGGAAAAATTGTACCCCCGTGCCTCCTAAATTTGCCACGTTACATGACCAGAGTGCCATTCCTGCAGACACATAACAGATATGAGGTTTTAAAGCTGGCAAGAGGCTTTATCTGTATTGTTAACTGGCAGGACTGAATCAGACAGAGAGATAGATAGAGAGATAGATAGAGAGAGAGAGGGGGAAAGAAAGAGGAAAAGGAGGGAAGGAGAAAGATGAAGAGGGAAAGATAGCAATAGAAGGAAAGGAGAGTATACAAAGGAGGGAGAGTGAGAGAAAGAGAGAGGGAGAAGAGAGAGTGGCAGGAGAGTGAGCAGCTGTGGGCGTGCAACAGCAGCCGGCATAATTACAGAGTCCGCACGCCGAGCTTTTCGTTGGTTCCACAGGCCCTGGGATTGAGTGTGCAGACTATTGTATTTGCCCCATAATTGCCTGCGCTGGCATGGCCGCCTGTCTGCTCTGGCTTCAAGAGCCTGAATTAGAGCCCAAATGGCTCCTCTATCCACAGTGCCTGAGAGTACCTGCATCCAGCGGTCATAGGAGGGAGAGGTCGGTAATGTGGGGGCCGTTCATCCCACTGTAGCAGTTTAATTTAATGCACTAAATGGTGCAAAGCATATCACGGATACCATGATAGGGTCTAGCATCTGAAAGGCTAGTAGCATTAGTGTTCATAAGACACTTCACCCTGTGCTATCGTGTGAAATAATGCCCTATAATATTATTTACTTGAAGTTCTCGTGCTCGTGTTTAATTCCTCATGGTGACTTGCTGTTATGGGACAACAACTCAACTGAAAGAATTTCAGCAAGTGCTGAAAACCTTTGGGTGTAAACTCTCCGTTTCACACTCGACGCACCAACGTGCGATTTCTGGCGGGTTACAAAAAGCTGCCATTCCGCCATGATTGCTGTACAACACCATTGCAGTTCCACATTTTGTTTTTCATAAGGTTTTCCAATTAAAGCTTCTGTTGAAGAGAATAGAAATGCCCTATGGAAATGTGGGACTTAGACTAAGTCCAAAATCAACATGGACATCTGTCCTTCGTACCGCGTGTTCAAGATACCATTGAGGGGAGCGATTACTGACATTGGCAAAATAAACTGTTAAATCGAACAAGAGAGTGCTCGAAACTGAACCAGGCAAAAATGCCGCTCCTGCTGGTCCGTGACATCCAAACGGGGTGACCGTTGGCAGTGTACCCAGCCTCGCCTCACACCGGTCAACTGGCTGTCGTCGTAGCGCTGAAGCGCAGGTGGCTTTATCACTGGCGCCGTAGTGCAGACGACAACGGCGCGAAGAACCAACGTCCAGCCGCACATAACGCACTGCAGGGAGCACGCTGGCTAGGGGGTTGGCTAGGGGGGCAAACCACAGGGCGGGTTTAACCCCAGGGATCCTCATACGGCTGCTGCATTAGTCAGGCACGAGCAAACTCCCTGTAATCAGCGAGAGATATGCCTGCCCTCCAGTGTGCGCTCAATCCTTTGCGCAGGACTGTACGGACCGAAGGCTGGTAAAGAACCGCTGGGTTTTTCAGGCGAGCACGTTGGAGGGGTGCACGTGCTCCCGCTGCAGTACTCCTGGTGTGTGCTTGAGGGTGGCACAGCAGGAGCCAAAGAGGCACAATCTGAGACTCCAAATTGGGATGTAAAGGAGAATGGGGGTGGGGTGTTTATAAAAAAGAAAAAAAAAGAAACGCGGTTGTGTGGAGGGTGGAGGGTGGAAGCGGAATGAACCCCGCTTCCTGCTGTTTTTGTCGTTTTAGTTTTACATTTATTCATTCAGCCGGGCCCCATCATGAGCGATTGCGCATAGAAGGCTGGGAGAACGGCGACAGAGATCGCCCGTAAAACAAATTGCCCGTAACGCTATTAGAAATAGTGTCGTCGTTTAAAGCGACGGCGTGAAAAACACAGTGTCACGCGCGAGCGCCGCGGTGAAGGGTACGAGCTAAAACAAGCCGACAGCGATAGCGCCACAACTGCGGTAGCAAATTGCAGCGTTAATCAGAAGTGGCGTAAGTTCGATCAATCCTAGTTAGCGCTTGGGAGAGGGACACAGTTTCACAGTTACCGCAGTGGTCACGTGAGATCTTTGGATGCCCAGCGCTGCCCTCTTGTGGTCAGAGGTCCCATAATGGCAGGCAGGGAGCAGCCATATCGCATGATATGATGGAATGATGCAAACTGTATGAGCGAGTGCAATGAATTGTGTTGGTGGAAGGGCCAGTAGCCACTCCACTGTGGGCCACAGCGTTATTGGTGTTGGTGACTAATGTTCCCCGCCTTTGTCCCTCGTCTCTTTCAGCCAAGACAGACCAGGCTTTCAAGGAGTTCCTGGATGCCAAAAACACAACCAAGCAGCACTCGTCCACCCTGGAGTCTTATCTGATTAAGCCTGTGCAGCGAGTGCTGAAGTACCCGCTGCTCCTGAGAGAGCTGGTGTCTCTAACCGACACAGACAGTGAGGAGCACTACCACCTCACAGGTACACAATACACCATATATACACTACTGCCTCATAGGTACACCATACAATACACCACCACCTCACAGGTGCACAATACAATACATGTATACAGTACTACCTCACAGGTACATACTACTATAAAGTGACAGTACAGTAACTTACAGTGAGCACCATAATTCATAATTGGACAGTAACACATTTTTTGTTATGGATCACTTTAAGGGTTGTTTTTCCTGACAAATTTTCCTATTGAACTCTGGAAAAAATAAGTCAGGAGAAGAAACCCTTCAAGTTATCCATCCATATCTACTGCATATCTGGCAGCAGAGTGATGGTTTAAGGCTCGTTTGATACCTCAGACCCTTGATGACTTATAGCCATTTTGCCAACCATGCATTCCATACTATTCCCATGTAATTTGCAGCTTAATCTAGTTCCAATCCCCCAATTCCCATATAGATCCATTCAAATGCAGAGAGGTTATAGTATTGCTTGTAAGAGTACCTGAAAATTACATTACATTACATTACAGGCATTTAGCAGACGCTCTTATCCAGAGCGACTTACACAACTTCTTATTACATCTTATTACATTTATCCATTCATACAGCTGGATATATACTGAAGCGATGCAGGTTAAGCACCTTGCTCAATGGTACAAGGGCAGTGTCCTACCTGGGAATCGAACCTGCAACCTTTCGGTTACAAGTCCAGTTCCTGAACCATTATACTACACTGCCGCCTAAAATAAGATAAAGGGTCTTTTGATGTTTTTTTTAAGTTAATGTTAATTTGTCCAATTACATTTTCGTCCCCTAAAATGGGGGAACTATGTATAATTGCTATACAGTTCACCCAATAAGGATGTAAAAACCTTCTAATTAAAGCTGAAAGTATGCACTTTAATCTCATAGTCACTGTTCCCTTTCAAATCCAATGTGCTGGAATACAAAGCCAAAACAACAAAAAATGTGTCACTGTCCGAACACTGAGTGTACTGTATACATTACCACCTCACAGGTACACAATACAATAGCACCACCACCTTACAGGTACACAATACAACACAACATAAACAATTCTACCTTACAGGTACACAGCACAACATGCATGCATGCAGATGTACACATACACACACACCTAAGCATGTGTGCATTCACACATGTAAGTACATACAAAATTCAGCATACACACACACACGCATAAAAACATGCGCAAAAATGTTGTGCGTGCGTCACAAATGTTGTGAACACACATTATGGGTGGGCAACATACCCAGACATCAAAGTATTTTTAGACCCTTATGTGTCATAACAGAAAGTGGAGTGATCACATTAAAGTCACAAGCTTTGCTGTGTGTTGCATCACACCAACCTGTGAAAAAAAACAGCATTTGTAAGCAAAAATGCGGGCAGTAGCTTGTCAGCTTAGTGCAGGGTGAAGTAAGAGCACAAAAGCATTCAAAGTGCCTGTCTTCAGCACTGCAGCAAAACACTTTACACGTTATCCTTCATAAAATTGAACCGAACCGGTATTATTGGCTGATGAAATGATGCAATGTCAAACCCCCTAGACTAACGCACGTTAGATGTACTCTGGAAAGAAACATCTGTGGCGTTTACGAAGGTTAGAAGGGCCGCATCTTTTTTCTGGATTCCATGCCAGCTTCTGCTCTTAACTATTTAATTTGCCCAATCATTTCGTAATTCATTTTAGCTACAGGAATGAGATTGTTCCTGTGTCCCAAAATGAAATGCCTTATTTTGGTCTAATCTCGGGTTAAACGAGCATAAGTGCATTCAGCCAATCGGCACATTTGGCCAGTCAAATTGGTGACAACGAAAACGTGCGTACACACCGGCCTTGCAGGAATGGAATTGCCCACCCCTGGTTTACACTCTCCCCATCTCACAGAGGCTCTGAAGGCCATGGAGAAGGTCGCCAGCGACATCAACGAGATGCAGAAGATCTACGAGGACTACGGCACGGTTTTCGACCAGCTGGTGGCGGAACAGACCGGCGCAGAGAAGGAGGTGCCCGCAGACGCGTATCCGTTTTAACACCACCAGTTTTCGGAAAGATACGAACGAGAATTTTAAATATCCAGGAGACTGGACATGCAGCACTGCAAACTCTCCTAAAATCTAAAGGTTCTTGAGAACAGTCACGATTGATAGTGATTGACTGAAACGTCGGCACTTTCCTTACAGGTTGTTTGTTGCACCTTTGACCGCCAATAAATTGCCTTTTGGAGCGATGCTCGTTCAGATATTTAAAATAAAACATCTATAGTTTTGATATAGTGTGTAGAAAGGCACCTGCTAAATAGCATTTATTAATATCAATGATTATAATCAGAAGGAGGAAGAGGAGGGACGGGGATGACTGCCACTTATGATATTCATTGATTTTAATTTTGAGAGCGGGGTAAATTGTCGTCAATCGGTAGAGTGTATAATGTGTGTAGGCTCATGCAGTTTTTCCCTTCAGGTGGCAGAGATCTCCATGGGGGAGTTCCTCATGCATTCCTCTGTTGTGTGGTTGAACCCCTTCCCCTCTCTGGGCCGTATGAGGAAGGACCCAGAGCTGACTGTGTTCGGTGAGTTTGCTGCGCTGGGACTACAAAATTTGTACTAATATTCACTCAAATACGTTTCTTTCTTTTTAAACCTATGGCTAAATGTCAAAACTGTTGGTTTCAAAACCATTTTTTGATTTTTGATATTAAGAGTAGCTTTTGGAGAAAGGAACCACGTCATTTTGAGACTGTAAATGTCAAATACATTAGAAAGCACTGACAAATCAGTCCAGGAATATGAATGAGTACTTGGCATTGTTACGTGCCAGGCTGAGGTGAATGAACCCCCCACCCACGCTGTGCTGGGATTCAGAGGAAAATCTTTCTCTTTTTTTTTTTTAGTATTCAAGAGAGCGGTGATACTAGTGTGTCGAGAGAGCAACAAACTGAAGAAAAAGATGGTGAGTCCTCCCTCTCCCTAGAATTTTAATTATTTTATGGCTTTTATTGTAGAGCATACACATTCAGGCATCTAATTATCAACCCTCTCTGTATGTCTGTGTGTCTGTATGACATAGACCTCCACACGCTCCGGATACTCCCACGGGGATTTGGACCCCTTTAAATTCCGTTGGATGATCCCCCTGTCGGCACTGCAGGTCCGACTGGGCAACACAGCGGGTCAGTGCGCTCGGCAACTCCCACTCAACGGTTACTAAACTAAACCTCCCACTCCTGCCAGCTCAACAAAAAAAAATAACTAAGGGCATATTCACCAGGCACACAGTTCCGTTACATTTCGAACGGTCTGTGTATTGACCTGGAAGTTCACCCTGAACAGTTTGCTCACAGCACAGCGTGTCGAGTTAAAGCATATAATTGGACACGGTATAAAGGGTGTAGTTGGTCTGATTTTATTGCTCTTTTATGTGTCAGATCTGCCATACCTAACATTCTGCAAGCAGACATTAATTTCAGTTGTTTCCATTTTAAAGCATTCATGTTACATTTCTGT
Source organism: Ilyophis sp. 1 JC-2022 (assembly GCA_022702515.1). Lineage (NCBI taxonomy): Eukaryota > Metazoa > Chordata > Actinopteri > Anguilliformes > Synaphobranchidae > Ilyophis > Ilyophis sp. 1 JC-2022. The sequence continues at coordinate 24,863,740 of CM040406.1, read as the reverse complement.
GCTCTTGAATATACCTTAAATCTCTCTTCCCCCAAATGCCACCCAACACTTTTTACTAAACTAAACCTCCCACTCCTCCAAACACAGACGCAATGATTTTTCTATCTTTTACAAAACTTGCCACTGAGAGAGTTCTTGCTAAACTAGACCCCAACTCTTCCCAACTTAGGTCCAGAATTATTGCCACCCTTGATAAAGATGCACAGAAATGACTGTAGAAAACATCACCATGTTTTAAATTTCAAACGTGGAACATATTGACCCCAAGATGCAACTAAACTCTGCAGTTCTTGAACTGAGGGCTTTGGCTTCTTCTTTGCCTCCCTTACCGTCTTCCTCACTTTAGAGGGGACGTGATGGACTGGCGTCCTCAACCTGGCAAGTTGGCAACTGTTCCAGATGGTTGAAACTTATAGATTTTTGTCCTAACATTGCCCTACGGTATGCCTCAACATTTATGTATTTTTTGTACCCATTTCCCTTTTCGTGTAGGTCAACAACCATCTGTCGTTTGAATTGACAGTTCTTTCTGCATGGTGTCAAAGGGATTGTACATGCGTGTGACGTCATCTTTATATCCAAGTGAAATAGAAAGTGATAGAATACAGTTACTTAATACTGAGATTAAACTTAAGTAGAATTTTATTGCAGGTTTAACCTTGATTTTATTTGAAAGAATCTTTTGGGTGCCAATTTTAACACCAATGTTTATAATACAAAAACATAGTATGTTTTTTAAGAATAATTGTATGAGAGCAAAAGTATATACGTATGTACTTTTCCCATGTTTGAGCATACAAAATAGCTCTGTATTTTCTGTATTATTTTATACAGGCCTTTTTCTTCATTTTCATCTATGGTGCCAACAATTCTGGACCTGACTGTACAAAACTAAAGCTCACGCGTAAGAGCAAAAAAGCTTTTTCTTTATTTCCTTTTGAACAATGCCGTTCAAAGTAAATCTTTCTCGTCCTCCGCAGGAACAGAACCGAACTGCATCTGGGAGCTGATCCACACTAAATCCGAGCTGGAGGGACGACCAGAGACCGCATTTCAGCTCTGCAGCAGGTAGGAGGCGCCGCGGGCTCCGTCGATGCAGCTACCTGTGGCTCGGACGTACCTCGGGATGGGTCGGCACGCCGGCGGCCTCTCGCTCACTTCTCCTTCGCTCTTCCTCTCTCTCCGACGCAGTGTCCCGGAGTGCAAGGCCAGAACGGTGAAGGTGATCCGGTCGATCCTGCGGGAGAACACGCGGCGGAACTCGCGCTGGGACGGAGAGAGGGTCTGCAAGGAGCGGCTCACCCCGCTGCGCATCGGCGTGCCCACGTCCGCCAGGATAGGTGAGAGAGTGTGCCACCCCCGTGTCACAGGGGCAGACTTCACTTGACGGCCCCTACTCACACTAACCAATAAGAACAAAGACATTTTTGATGACAAGAACAGGCAGAACTCCTTTGTTGATGTGGATCATTAGTAGTTTAGAAGAAAAAGCAAGAGTCTCTCCTAATTGCACTAAAAATAAAGAATATAGCATGAAGGCCCTGATTATGCACTTTGTGAAAAATTCTGTATAAAAGTTCAGTACGATTCCCTGTATAAATAAAAAGTTAATGCTGACTGCAGCTTTTTTTAGAGGTAAAGTGAGGAGGCACGGCACATCGAGTATCAAAGTATCTTGAAAGACCACTGAAAATAGATACAAAATTACTCTGGCAGCTAGTGAATAAAATTACTATTTAATCGACGGAATTATATGCAAGTGTTCCAGTGGAAAAAAAACAATGTTTTTTTGTTCGGCAACCATTAAACTGTTTGCGAAGAATAAAACTAAATTTTGTAGCAATAGGATAGGTCTACAATTTGCCATTCCATTTTGAGGAAGAAAAAATGTGGGATTTACAAAAAAATATATAAAAAAACTCAACAGTATTATGGGAATTGAAGTCCAGCATTCACTGAGCATTCTCCACTCACCGAGCACATTCAAAAATATATATTGTTGTTGCTTTCTTCTGAACGCAGCTATTGTTTGCAAAATTAAAGGACAGAATCGAGTGATATGAACTGGCCCCCATCTTGCACCTGAAAAATGATTGCCAACTGGGTGTTCTACACAGAAAAACTGAGGGGAAAAAAATAAGGCAGTTATTTTTTCAGTTGTTTCTGAAACATATGGCAAGCTACATGACTCTCTGTGTGACAGATAAACTCAGCGTTCCTGTGCGGTATTCCCTTTCCCCGAGCCCCTCATCTGTAATGCACAGTGATGGGCCGCAGCTCTCTCACACAGGAAATCCATCTGTTCTGCTGCAGGTTCCTCCAGAGCCTCCTGGTGGTGCAGCCGGCCCACTATCGAGATCACCGAACCACCGGTAGCCCCGCCTGGGGGGCACCCAGACTCCGACGAGGGGAGCCAGGGAGACTGTGCCCACCCCGACCGTGACGAGAGTCACCAGCCGGGGCGGCGCCCCGATGGCGATGACCCAGAGGAGCCTGGCGCTGGCGGCGAATTCCACGGGCTCATCCAGCGGGAGTCCCCAACCGACGCCGTAGAAGAAGGTTTCCAGAGGCTGAGTTTGGCGGAAGAGGCGGGGCTTAGCGCGCCGCGCGTGTTGCCGGAGACCACGGAGCTGGACCCGGACACGCCCGAGAGGGTGCCCAGACTGCCGCGCGTTCACTTCTCTCCTGTCAAAAGGGAGGGCAGTGGTGTGCGCCGCAGCCAGGGGGCGCTGCTGAGCATGAGGGAGCACTCGCGCTCACTGGACAGCCAGACGGACGCCGCCGCCACCACCGTCGTCGACCTCAACGCCCTGCTGGAGCGGGAGTTCAGCGTGCAGAGCCTGGCCTCGGCCGTCAACGAGGACTGCTTCTATGATATGGCGGAGAGCCTGGGGTCCACCGCCGCCATCCCCACTCTGTAGGGGCCGCAGGTGGCCCGCCCCTCCAATTCTGCAGTCCGACAAGGCTCCGCCCCTCTGTCGCTTACCCTTCCAGGCCATGAGAAAACCAGCACTGCCCCCCCTGCTGGATTGGAAGTGCGTGACGTTTGTCCACCGATCGTTTGAGCAATCTGCCTTACTGTATCTCGTGCACTAAGTACACGTTTTGCCTGCATTCTTTTTAAAAAAATTTTTTTTACTTGGGACAGCCAGTTTTTTTTATTATTCTAAATTATTTTTTATTTATTGATAGGTTTCTATTTTTTTAAATTGCATAACAGGAAAGCAGCTGTTGAGTTAAGACTTGATATTCTTTTGAGTTTAATCACCCCCTGTACACTGACTGGAGATTGAATCTGGGAAAAAATACTTACTAAAAAAATTGTTATTTTGTTAAATTAATCAATGAAATTGACAATAAGGAAAATCGTTTTTAATATGATCTTATAGCTTTGTTTAAGCATAGTTTAATTATCCTAATTTTAGGTAGCAATATACTGTAGCAATAAGTTGTTAAAGCAACAATGACTCATTTTTCTTTTAACCCTCTTGTGTACGCTGTATGCAATTGTGTACAGGTAGTAAAAGTCTTGTCTTGAAAACCCAAAAAAAGACTTCTGATTAAAATTTTTCCCATATTCATTTAGATTCAGTCCGTTACATAAACGTTTGATGTCATACTGCGTTCAATGAGTCATGCTTTCATAATCACACAGATTAATGTTCAAGACAGCCAAATTCCTCATTGCATTCTTCACAGGAAATGTTTAATCAAAAATATACCTTATTTTGAAAGGTGCTACACAAATCCAATGCACCTGGACACAATAGTGTACAGAGCAAAATATGAAAATATATTCATACTTGTCAATGGAATGATCGAGCGAAACTGCTTAAATTTGGGGAATATTACATTCTACTGATGTATATGTTAAATGAACCCGTAGACAACGGTGTACCTTGTGAACTAAGCGATTAATTCAATCATCCTAAATTAATGAAAATAAAAAAAACATTCACGTATACTGAACTCTAGGTTTAACAGCAATAAAAATATACCGCAATATGATTTTACCTATCATGTTATCATTTAGCAAAAGTGTGATTTTATCGCTGATAAAGTGATAGCAGGTTTGTCTTGACATCAACACATGGAAACGTTTTCACATTTGTTACCCTTTGTAATTTACAAATGACAGTTTTTACAAAAAAAAGAAATTCTGTACTGTATTTTCCCAGAATTAATCGTGTTACTTGAATGTCTTGCGTACTTACATATACTGTACATGACACTGAACAGAAAAATGTAATGTGCAATAAATTGTCGTTGTATTAGGGGATGTTTTTGAACATCACACGTTATGCAGCTTACTGTTCCGTGATCCTGCTCAAATTTGTTATAAACACTCATCTAAACGGGCACCGTGAATTTGCTTTTGTTTTTGAAATACCGTTTTAATAATAAAATGTTATGTACAAATGAGCTTTCCGGTGTCACCTACTGGTTGTTCTACTTGGTTGTTCCTATATTCTGCACAGAGGTTTACAGAATTCACTCAGGATATTTGCCCACAGGTGCACCTTTCAAACCAAAAGTTGTGTGGAATTGATAAATTCCCCACAGAGCAAAGGCAAAAGCAGCGGTTTATCATGTTTCCCATGGTAACACAAAAGAGCTCACTCTCTACCAGACCATGGAACCTAGAGAGGAACCCTTATGAATTGGAGTTCTGTGGGAAACTAAACCAACTCCCGGCACTTTTTCCATTCAAGTGCTTAATTAAACAATTACAGAAATTAAGTAATTAGACGACGCCAATTTTCAGATCAGGAACAAAAAGCCAGACTACGAAAATAACTGTTAAAGGCCTCCTTAAGATCTCACTGAATTTCAAACGTATCATAATACAAGGAGAAAGTCATGGAGGATTCTTCCAACACTTGCAATAATCGCCCAACCACCACCGCATGTCAGTTTCTGCTCATTTCTTTGGCGGTGAAAAAAGGAGTCTTCTCAGATATTTTATTTAAGGGTTTATTTAAAATTGTTGCTTCTGTTTCTGTCCAACTTCCTGCATTTTGAGTAGGAGGTGGTAGAGGAATAGGCTAGCTCATTCATTTGGCACAAACAGATGAAAGCTGAGATCCAATGTAACCACTCAAAAAGAATAATTATATTGTGTCTAAAAATGCAATAGATTTTTGTTCTCAACGCGATACTGTTGTTACCATCACACTAGATTAGAGAATAATTGATTTCTGAAATATTTAAATCATATATTCCAAAAATGGTACTTCTGAGAAATAAATAAAATTATATGACGTAAATGAAGCAAAGAAAATATATATTTCTATCCTCAGCATTGTGAACTCGAGGCGTTCTCAACAGTTACGACGGGATGAATTTAAAAAGCCATTATGATTATAATTGCATGCTATTATATTAACTTCATGTCCTGATCAAGGCTTTTTTCCACGGTGCATACGCGTCTGCAGCATTCATTGTTTCTGGTTTTTTAAATAGTTTTTTATGGCATGTTAGAACAATCTTTTTTTTTTAAAACTGAATTTACATAAGTGTTTTCTACTTGCATACGACCCTCCAATCGAATGAGAAAATCAGCAAACCCAGCTAACAACAGACATCATTTTCCAGTGTCTCATTCTGTGGTACGCTGCTATTCCTAACCTTGTATATATGGCTGTTGATGTGATTGTAGTTCGATTTTAAATATTCATAAATGCAATGGTACCTGCTTAACTGCAGTACATTTTGACTTTTACAGAAGAAGTTGAATAAGTTTCTTATTCTGTGCAGGTAGTTAACATTTGGCAAAATCTGGAGTTGGCAAGATAACTGATCATTAACATTTAAATGGACGATTCATAAAAAAATTCAAGCATTTTTGTTGAATGACTTTTTCAGGCAACCGTTTTGTCATTAATGCTGTACCACCCATGTGAAGTACTCGGATATACATGTCAAGTCTTTTAAATGTTTTTTATTTGAAAATAAATGTTCAGATATATACAAAATGTAAGCAAGAACAAGAGCAACCAGAGGGGGTCAAACACAGAAAACAAATAAAAAAATGAATGCGGGAAAGGAGGAACTATAAAATAAAAGCCCTAATTATTGTCAATAAAGCCGAAGACTAAATTCACAGCATCCAGCCAACTGAAAGCAGCAGAGCTCTGGATCACCAAACCTACATGGCCAGTGACCCCCAGAGAGACAGCTGTCACATAAGACGCGGACCCTGCTGCTATTACAAATCTGATTCTCCACCTGACAAGTTTTTAGAGCGAACCCCCCCCCCCAATACCCTAAGCCTCCAGTGAGAACAGGACATTCGGGGAAAAATGGCCTGCAAACGCTCGTGGCAGAAAAGGTCTCCTTTTTCAAACTTTCCAGGCGCTTGGGTGTTGTGGGATTCGTGAGGCACGGACAGAACAAGACTGATTCACATCCTGTTACTTTACACCTGCCTCTCTAAATCCTAGTGCTCTTAATTAAGCTTGATTGCGTGTGCTTGACATTAACAATTACCATATATAATATAGGCCTATTTGTCTAGAAGCTGAGCTTGTACCCTCAGCAGTTAAGAGCCGAAAAAGTGGAATATGGGGCCTTTTGCACACAAAATAATACGGCATACAAAATTTAAGAATTGTTCTATATAATTACTGCTAATCAATTCATTACATTTAATTATTAGCATTAATTGTAACTTAATATATAAACAACAACAACACTTACAGCTACTTATTTCAATCTTCAAGGACATTAAACGGAAAACAACATGAGGTATCAAATATATTCAATCAACAGCTCAGCTGAACCCTAGTAACTGACAGCTTGGCAGGAGTTAAATCTGGCACACGCACACAATCTCTAGGAACAGGCTTAGACGCAACGTTCAAAGCTAGAGCCAAAGATTCAGTATAACCAGATGTACAGCTTTGTGGTCTTAACATTGAAAGTTCTCTCTATCACTGAAGCTAAAAACAGTCCCAATTTGATGCAAGTTATGAATATTCATGAACCAGTTTGACCGAGGACAGTACTGGGGTCAGTGGATCTGCACATGGACACGCCTCTTCCTGAATATTCATAAGCCATACTGGAATAGCGCTGGAAACTCCTGTCACTGACCAGAACCCCCTGCAGTCGGGAAGCGTAGAGTAAGGACGGATCCGGTCGTCTGGATACTGCAGAGAATCTGTGCTTACAGCTCTAGCGCTGCGGTCGCGCTGCGGTCGCGCTGCTGCACCCGCTGTGTTTCAGAAGGGCGGGCCCTCTTTCTTCCTGCGGGGTCCAGACCATCCTCCGTTTCTACGACAGCCCCATTTCAGCTGGCTTTCCCATTGCCTCAGCAAAAAAAAATAAAAAAGGTTCACGTTAAAACATTCATACCTCGGCCTGCTGAAACGATCCCGGGCGAGATGGGTCTGCTGCGCGTTTTCTTCTTCAAAAAACATTAACTTTTCTCCTCTTCCGGCACCTTCCTTAGTCGGTGCAGGTCCTCGTCAATAATGTCGTCGTCGTCGTCGGCGTCGGCGTCGTCGCCGCTGTAGTCGTCCACAGCCAGTCCGCGGCGTTTGCGCCTCAGCTCCTCTCGGAACTCGTATGCCGCGAGGCCGGGGTTCAGGGTGCACAGCCGGCCATAGGCGTCGGCGAGGGCCCGGAAGTGGGGGATAGAGAGCTGGGTGGGGCGCAGGGTGGGGTCCACATCGGCCGTCCTCAGCATGACCTCCGCCAGCTCCAGGCGCCGCGCCTCTGGGAACAGCATTCTGGGTGGATCAAATAAATAAGTAAATAACTTTAAACACTGTGGGTGCGCGGCTGACGCCGTGTGCACGAGCGCCGCATGCTAAAAAGCCCAAAGGCCCCTCCCGCACCAGAACCCGGCGATGTTCCGGCACATGCTGCCACTCATTCTCATGCCTCATAGCCAGAAGAGGAGATGCGAGCCGGTAACGTGGCCGCCATGGTTACGAAAGGCCCCACCCCCCTCCTTTCCCTGCCGTGACACGACATCCCAGTGAGTCATAACTGCCAATCTCCTCCCTCAGCTCCTTTTGTAATCCGGACTTGCGCTGGAAGACAATTGAGGTGTGTGTGTGTGGGGGGGTGGTGAGTTTGAGGGGTGCTCAGTCCTGTGGTGTTGACAGTGCACGTCATGCTTTATTGGTTGAGAACATACCGTATACACGGCAGTGCAAAAACAGGGTGAAGGGAGCGACTGAAGAGGCGCTTACTCGATACCCCTGTAGCAGTGCTTTCTCCGGAACTGGAAGACGTTCCTGACAACCTTCTCCACCAGCTTGAAGGGCTGTTGGATCTGGGGCTCAGCCAGTGGGGTGAAGTGAACCACCCCCACGTCCACCTACACACGAGGGGGGGGGAGAGGGAGAGAGAGAGAGTTCCGTGGGAGAAGGGAGAGAGAGGGAGGGAAAGGGAGAAAGAGAGGAGAGAGGTTAGAACAACACTTGAGACCAAACTGAAGAGGATTTTTCATTTTAAAGGAGGGAGTGGGATGGAGGAGCGAGGGGGGAAAAAAAGGGACACGGAGCCTCGAAGGCCGGCGGGTTCCGGTTGCCACAGTAACACCTGTGTGAAGGAGCATAAAACCCACCCTTTTTTGCACGCGAATGTTAAATAAGCCGCTTCCCTTCTGTCACGCTGCCTCCGCCGCGGGGACGCCGCTCGACAGCGGGAGAGTGACAGGAGACGGGCCGGCGGCGCGCTCCAGCTCAGCTCGGGAAAAGGCCGAGACAGAGCACCCCCACCAGCAGCAGCACAGAGCCTCGAGGAGGAGGAGTAGGAGGAGGAGCTGTGCTGTCTGCGCGCTCCTCCCTCCGGCCTAGGTGCTGAATTCAGACTTCAGGATCACTTCCCCGTTTAGCCGCCTCCACACCCGTCCCTCATCCGCCTTCTCGTCGGTCGGAGAGGTAAAGCTTCGCGGGGGACAAAAAAGGACGTCGCCGTGCTCTGGTGAAAGGCGCTGTGTTCGCAAACTGCCGGTGGAGACGGGCTCCGCATGGACAGCCCGCCCTTCTCCCTCACCGTCGCATGCGTAGCCTGGACGTTGGCGCAGGCTGGCGCGTGCCACATGGTCCACACCTCACCTAGCGGTAACCATGCCCGCGGCTGACTGAGCGCGGTCGGGGGAGCGGAGCTCCACGTGTCAACCGCTGTCTGCCGTGGATCGCGCCGATTTCACAGAAGAACGGACCGGACAGTATACTGGTATGGGCAAGGGCTGTTTTATAATAATAATAATAATAATAATAAATATAGACGCAAGTGACAATTAAGGGTGCAAGCCTATTGTGATGGACATGGATGAAGAGGAGAGTAAAAGTGTATGATAATAATAATACTAATAATAATGCATATTTATACATAATTTCACAATTATTTTCAACCCCAAATGCTTCACAGATGAACACTTGCATTAATAACATAGGCTCAATTCGTGTTTCATTGTTTCTTAAAAGTTTGCGATGCTTCCGGGGCCTGCTGTTTGACTGTTATTATCATACTGGGATTTGCTGTAGTTTTAAAATCACAGCCTATTTGACTCATATAACATGAAGGGCCAATCAAGTTCTCTTGCAAACCACAATGTGTTCAGCATTTGCTATTGTTCAGATCCTTATTGGGAAAAAGCTATGTGCACTGTAGCCTAGGTGAATCCTTTAGAGTCCAGTGCATTTCGGGGACAAATTCACGAGCAATTAGCAAAAGGGACGAGCATGTCAGATTCTAATTACAGTCTCAGCCGAGTGAAGATTGATGGGAAAGGTAACTGACAGAAGCCGCCATAAATCATTTACTTGTCTGCATCAATTGCATCGCGCGAGCATACATTAACAAAATTAATTCCGCTACCTGTCAGTTAAACGTGCGTGGGTGCTGGCTTTTAAAAAAATAAAAAATTTTAATGTTCAGGGCGATGCTATTAAAACGGGGCAATGCGTCGCGGAGACGGACAACGAGGTAGGCGACGGCACAGGACGCATTTTGCTCTCGTCCTCTTTGGAATAATTGCGCTGTTTATATTCCGTGCTCGTGATTTAAGAGGTAGACCGGCCCGGAGACGGCACGCGCACGATGCGGGCGGGCGGCAGAGTTTTCGGCCACAGCGCTGTCCGAGCCCCTTTATGGTCTGATTTACAGCTGATCATTACATGCGTCTCTGCCGTAATACATCCTGGACCCGCCATAAATCATCCTCCGGTGACCTTTCCACCAAAGACGCTCGCCCTTAAAATCTGGAAGTGTTATCGCCTTCTGCTCCCCCCCCCCCCCGCCCACCCCGCTGTGACTCTCCTGCCACGTGGCTCAATTCCGTTTGAAAATGCGCCCAAATGCACCCGTGGCGTCCGTAACACCGGCTTTCTCTCCAATTTATTTATTTTCCTTTCTTCATGAGTATTCGGGGAGTATCACTTATCCATCCGCCAATCGCTGTTTGCATTAACAGTCAAAACAGCCCTTAAATTCTGCCATTTATCTTAATGTAACCCTGCTTTTTTGAACAAAGTCCTCTTGGTCCTCTTTGATGGATTTTTAGGTTCATTTGCCTCATTGCAGTGGTTGTTTTTTTTTTGTTTTTTTTTGGGAGACGGAACCATACGGTCTTTCAAACAGTTTGAGTGCTGGGTATCTTCACCTTCATCCACCCCCACTCCCGTACCCCCGATCGATTAAATTCAAATTGATTGCGTTTGCCCACCGCACCCCAAAAACAACGGGCGCAAATAACAAGCTACATCTCGAAGCTCGCTTCAACCGTGGCGTGTTTTGTTTCACAGTACTTGTCCTATGGTAAAACTTTGCAGCTTTCGCCCACAAGCCACCTGGTCACCCGCTGAAGTGTGAGTGTCATTTTTCTGTCTTTGCCAAAAAAGAGACTGCGACCCCCCCCCTTTATACCATAAATGGATGGAGAGTGAGAAATTAAATACGATTCTCACAAGAGGGGGAGTAGCAATACCTTCAAAGGACTGCCTGCATTATCTCAGCCATGAAGTGGAGTGCTCGCGACGAGTTCAGACAGCACATGCTAGAAGGGACTTGATTCCCAAGCAGCCCTGAGTGCAATTATATGCATCCCAGACAGTCTGCCTGATTCCTCAAAGACTTATGGGAAGCTGAGGCTCCATGAACCCCCACAGTGAGTGGAGTCGTTGGGTCTCATTTGCGAAACATGTGTGCGATCAGTTTTGATCGAAAACTGTTCTTAGGAATGTTTCTATCACAGTGCTTTGCTGTGCATAGCAATGTGCACTGATTGGATCATAACTGGTATGAAAAGTAGGGTTGGGTATGAAGAACCAGTTCTGACTGGGAACCGGTTCCAAATGTCCAAGAACCGAGAATGAATTAAGAACCCTTTGTTTAAAATTTGCTTATAGAATCCTGAAAGCATATTTTCTCCCGTGTTCGCAAAACGAATGAAATTCATTGAGCATTAAAAAGGTCTACAAAAAAAGTTTTACTCGACTGTCAGGACCTGCTGCTCTAACGTCCACATCCCTGGTTAGGTTGTGTGTCATCACAGCATGTAGACTGTTGTTTACAACATGGCTGTCCGGAGTAAACGGTCTAAAGGTAGCCGTACAGATACAGCCAAATTGAATCACTGTGGTAAATTTATTTTGCGCAAGGAGGGAAGAACCTCCAGTATGCCAAATCATTTACTGCAACATGGTGTTAATCTTCAACGTTGCACTGTTTTTGGTGTCCTGAGTCCCATTCACAACATCCCAGATTCAGCTAGCGCTAGCACTAGTAGCGCCTGACACTACACACAAAACAGCTTACATCCAACCTTTATATGGCAAGATAGAGAATTATATTTGTTTCTCTTTGATATGAGTTCACGGAGCAGAATCACTCCTTCTCCTTTTTTATTATGCTCTATTATTTTATTTTTTTGGAATGAAAGAAAAGACACATGTGTTATTATATACAATTTACATTTTTGTAGCATCCTAAATCTGTTAAGAATAAAGGTAGAATAAGAATTGAAACGGGATTCAATAAGAACCGGATTCGATAACCGGAATCAGAATCGGAATCGATACAATCCGAACGATACCCAACCCGAATGCAAAGTCGCTAACTCTTACGGTCCAATCAATGCACGTTGCTATGCAATTCCTGAAACCCCTCTCCGCCTTTCTGAAGCCTCTGTCTGAATAAATAATTACACCTTACCTTATTTCTGGGATTCAAAAATGGCTTACAGTCTTGGCAATCGCTTTGCATTTGAGAATAAACATTCAATATAGAAACGTGAATCAATATTTGGGACAGAGTCTTACAAGACATTAAGCATAATGTAGTCAAGTAGTTATTTCTCATGATTTTTGGAGATTTTAGAGAGTGTGGATGTGGACATACCATACAATTTGAAAGGCATTTTATTTCACCTTCAAATTTTTTTCCGAGTTACAAGGAATCGCTTTGACGGCTACGGCGCTGTTGCCGAACACCAATACAGCAGGCAACAGCTTGGGTGTCTGTGAATAACAGCCAGTTTCCGCCAAATCTTGAGGGAGACGCCACTGTAAATAAGTATGAAAATCATGCATAGCCTAATAACGGGACATAAGCACGCCCCATCTGGAGCACAGACGTCTTCAGTGGGAGTGCTGGAAATGACACAGAACCCGGAGATGACACGATAAAAAGAGCACGCTTATAATAGCCTGCCATCTCTTCACACATCACAGCCTCACACGTTGGCATTCCCTGGGTACATGTTAACCGCAGCTCCACCCCCCTCCACCACCCCCCCTTATTTAATTCCAACTGCACAAATAATCAGCGTCAGCACCCAGTATCTCCTTGGTGAAGTCGGACACACACACACACACACACACACACACACACACACCGTCTGCAAGGAAATTATACCTCATCCCACAGTAATAAGCCGAGCCATTTCACCTGCAGGCCAACGCCTTCTATTTACCGCACTACGCTGCATTGTGCCAAATATTCACCTACGTACGGTTCCTGGAGAGTGGAAATCTGTTTCTGAACAGCGGAGGGGACGGCGTTGGGCTCTGACTTATGCTGAACCCAAAACCCATAATTTGTGTTCCCACCTTTAATTAAATCCTTGCAGCTGGGTTTTCTTTCTTTTCAGCACAATTTCAGACTGCGACGTGAAGACGGAAAAAACTGCGTCTTTGTCGTGAAACCAAACCTCGTATTGCAGGAGCTCTCTAGTGAGGCCGTTTTTTTAATGAGCGCCAAAACTCCTTTGCCGGACCGGGATAGGAACGTCGCACGTGTCGTCTCCCAAGACGCCGTCTGTAATTTTCACATGCGGTACTAGTCTTGCACCGGAGGGGGATCTATCCCACAATGCGCTGCGCCTCTAATGAGGCGGGTGGCGGGGGATTCACTGGGGACTTTGGGACAGTTAACGTGTCCCATTTTCGAGGAGAGCCCAGTCTCTTTTATTTCTCTTCCTTTTGCCCTCTTTGTCGTTCATGAATCAGGGAGGTCCCCCCCCCCTCCTTACACATGAGAGAAGGGGGGTTGGGCGTCTGAGACTTACTACCGGCCGCACTCAGAACAGGGACAGGCTCAGACATATTTGGGTTCTTCTTCTGTCCTCTGTCCTGCGTTGGGACTGCCTTTTTTTTGCTTTGTGGGGGGGGCGGCGGTCCAAGCGGCGGGTGGTGCTGGCGGCCGGGCTCCTGTGCCTGGTGCCGGCGTCGTGGTTCATCGACGAGGTCATCTCCAGCTTCCTGGACTCCAACGTGCCGGAGAGCAGCAAGTTCGAGCCGGTCAGCGCCATCTACGTGGCCTTCAACCATGGTTTATTCAACCATGCTGTCAGTTCTTCGAGAACAAAAATCTTTGCTCAGTGTTTTCCAAAATAATTTTCTACGTCAATCAGAAAATTTGAAAGACTGAAATTTGGCGGTGTGATAAGTAGTGGAGTGTTGTTCAGCAGCAGCAAAAACAACATAATAATATTCAGAAGAAAAGATGCGAAAAGACCATTCGGCCCAACTTGGCTCCTTATGTTGAATATACTCTAAGGCAAAAGTTTGGTTTTGATGGATCTGCAGAATCGCCGACAGTAATTGCCAAGTGTTAAACAGTCTGCAATTCAACAACTTTGTAGATGTTCCCATTTTCATCATATTATGTTGGCATCCATATATAGTTAACCATTTAATCAGGTATTGGGTTTTTTCACTTTCCAAATTAGCCAACTGTGTGCATTAAGAAAATGAATCCCATGTACTTTAAACTTGAACCGAATAGGCATTTTGCTGGTGAGCTGATGGTCAATACCCTTGTCTAGGACAGTGGCTCTCAACCCTGGTCCTGGAGTACCCCTGTGTATGCTGGTTTTCGTTCCAACCAAAATTGCAATACCGGAATTTTAACAAGCTGTTAATTCTTCTTAATTAGGTGTTTTTAATGTTTAGAAGGATTATTTACCATCTTAAGCCACATTATGTTAGCAATAGCTATGCATGCCATGAAGAATAAAATTCACATGTTCATTTGGCTATGCTTATTGTGTTATATTGCAAACAAGTACGGAAAATAGGTAACAACTGAGGTGAATAGGCTCCTAATTAAGTAATTGAACACAAGTTTAAGTTCCTTCATTCTTCTTAATTATTTACCAAACGGTTAGTTTTAGTGTGTCCACAATTTCATTATGAGCCTATTGATTCACCTCAGTCTTTAATTTGATCAGTTAAAAAATGTTTTACCTCTTTTAAATTGTATACAAGACAGCACAATTGGACTTTTATTCGTCATGGCATGCATAGCTATTGCTAACATAATGTAGCTTAAGAGGGCAAATAATCCCTCTGAACATTAAAAACACCTAATTAAGCTTGTTAAAATTCTTGTATTGCAATTGTGGTTGGAACAAAAACCAGCATAAACAGGGGGTATTCCAGGACCAGGGTTGAGAACCACTGGCATAGGACATTGTTTAATGCATTTAGTTGAATTTTCTCTTTGACAAGAAGATAAACAATAAACTACTGCATTATGCAGCAACACAACAGATTAGTAATGATGTCATATGCCAACCATGAGCAGAGCACACTAGCTCACCTCAAGCAAGAGTGGCTACTTATTATCATGTGTTTTGACTTAACTGCTGAAAGTTTGAAGAGAAGCTTCATTCCTTCCTGGCCATAAAATAGGAAGATTTCAGTTGTGTAGGGTGTATTTTTTCTACACACTGTATCATGACTCAAGAAAACAGAAGGTTATACATATTACTATCTCTCTATGAATTTCACTTTTTTTATCCCCTGGTAATGTGAGAGTTCAAAGCAGCATTAATTGATTTGCACTAAACACTTTCCCTTAAAGTTAACGAGTTTAAGAACGGCTGACATTTACGCCGCTAACGAAACTGCAGCCTGTTCAATTCAGGGGGTCGGCTCACGGGGCTAGCGTGACGCACGGGTCGTTCTCAAAGCAAAGGCAAAGAGAGCAGCCCCCTTTTCAAAAGCGCCGAGCAAGTGCGCAGGAATGGACCGCGACTGGAATGCCTCCGAACGTCCTGTTGCTAAGCAAATCGATCACATGGACGGATCTGTGAAATCTTCGACCCCCACCCCTCGCCCGGTCTGTTCTTTTTCTTACTCGCGCTTCCCCCTTTTTTAAGATGTTCAGATTTTTCTGCAAACAACTTGACGCGTCGCTGCACTCGTTATGCGCCAGCCAAGAGGTAAGAGGGTTTTATAGCACTCCTCTTTCACTCGAAAGGTGATCAATTATTCACTTTAATGGTCACCGGAACTTATTAGAAGAAAGAAAAAAATAAGAGCAAGCACAGGCAAGCCGCAAGACAGCGGGAAAAAAGAGCTGTAGCTTCACGGAACGTGCTCTTGCCGCGGGGGAGGCAGGGAGAGAGAGAGCCGTAAAGAGAGAGAGATGTGAACATATATGAATATATCCCCTCAAAGTTTGTAGCGTACGCTTAGTAGAGGGAGTAACAGAAAGGTTTTTAACGGCGATTACGTGCGCATGCCGACAGGATAGGTCGCACAGGCAGGGTGACCTGCCGCAACTCTCCGTCCGTCTGAGGATGCTGTCACTTTAAGTGCGAACGTCGGGGCTCGCCGATACCCGAAACTCGCCTCCACTCTCCGGCGGGAGCAGTTCTGCGAGGAGCGGGGGAGAGAGAGGATGCGGTCGGACTGAAAAGGTGCGCGGGAAAGGGGGGGGGGGAGAGTGTCGTTTTCCTTAATGAGTAGCGGGGACCTGGTGTCACCCTTCGCCTGGTGCTTTCCTTTGTTCCTTAAGAGAGGGAGGGGAGGAGGCAGTGGTGGCGGTAGGGGGTGGGGGGGTAACATATGGTTCCCGTTCTCATTTTCGGTGTCTTCCACAGTCCCGTGGAGCCAGCGGTGAGGAGCGACCCATCAGGTCCCGCTCCGGAGCGGAGCGCTGACGGGCGAGAGGAGGTCCGACCGGTCCGCGGACGACTCGAGGGCGAGCGGGACGGCGGAGGCGGGACCAGAGGCGGGGGGGGGCGGAGGAGACGGCGACGGGGATGGCGTCGGCCGGCGTACAGATATTCGCCTTCATCCTGGCCCTCCTGGGCATCTTCGGAGCCACCGTGGCCACCCTGCTCCCCAACTGGAAGGTGAGCGCCGACATGGGCGCCAACATCATCACCGCCATCTCCCAGATGCAGGGGCTGTGGATGGACTGCACCTGGTACAGCACCGGCATGTTCAGCTGCACCATCAAGTACTCGGTGCTGTCGCTGCCCGCCTACCTGCAGACGGCCCGCACCACCATGGTCCTCTCCTGCGTGCTGGCCGCCCTGGGGCTCTGCCTGGCCTCCCTGGGCCTCAAGTGCACCCGCTGGGGGGGCGGCCGGCGGTCCAAGCGGCGGGCGGCGCTGGCGGCCGGCTCCTGCCTGGTGGCAGCCGGGCTCCTGTGCCTGGTGCCGGCGTCGTGGTTCATCGACGAGGTCATCTCCAGCTTCATGGACTCAAACGTGCCGGAGAGCAGCAAGTTCGAGCCGGGCGGCGCCGTCTACGTGGCCTTCGTGTCCTCGGGCTTCCTCTTTCTGGGCGGGGCCATCTTCTGCGTGTCCTGCTCGGGGAAGAGGCGCGGCCCTCCGGACCCGCCCACGCTGGGACCTCCGGACAAGCTACAGCAGCAGCAGCAGCAGCAGCAGCTACAGCAGCAGTTTCAGCAGCAGCAGCAGTTGCAGCAGCAGCAGTTACAGCAGCAGTTGCAGCAGCAGCAGCAGTTCCAGCCGCAGTTCCCGCAGCACCTGCTCCTCCAACCGCCCCCGCAGCACCAGTACTGCACGCTCTCCCCCCTGGACAACCGGGCCGGCTACAGCCTGCAGGATTACGTGTAGAAGACCCCACCTCCAGCTCCGGCGCCTCGGGTTTCCTGGGGAACCATTTGCGAGACGGAGGGAGGAGACATGCTCTCCCCTTCTCCCCTCCCCACCCCCCTTCTCCGTATCGCGAGGCGTATGGGTATTCCCCGAGCCGACGTCTCCGAGCAGACGGGAGGCGAATGTCGAGCGCGCTGGCGAGCGCCGATGCCGCTCCTGCAGCAATCTGAAGAGGGGGGGGGGGGCTGGACGGGACAGAGCCATCGACTAACTGCAGATACACCGAGCGCTAGTAAATCACGCCGAGGGGGTGTGAGGAGGTGGGGGGGGGGGGTCACGGACGAGCTGCAAAAGGAAGCCGTTTTTTTTCTCTATTCACCAAAGGTTTGAATTGAAAAACAAGAGCAATCATTTAGTTATAATTTTATCACCTTCTGTTCAAACCAGCCTCGCAATGTCATTCTGATAAGGCAATAGTACGCGGTTGAGCCTTGCCTGGCATTTTGTAGTCTTTGTAGAACGTTTGCCAAAAATCATGATTCCTTCAGTAATATTTTGATAGCGGGTAGAGTGGAGAATGCTCTACCTTAGCATGCTGCCTGGAGCCTGTGAATTATGCAGTGGAATGCCTGCTAGAGGTTTGGAAGGTACATACAAATGCCTGCACCTGAAGAGCTGTAGCTAGTACATTATGCTAAAAGTGTCTGATATTGTGTCCATAACGGCATGCCAGGATATACTAAAAAGAATTATGCTGAGCTTCAGATTAAAACATGCATAGGCACACATGCATAGGCACACGTGCAAGCACACATACACATACACACACAGACTTACACAGACTTACACACACCTACCTACAGACACACACACACGCGCACGCATGCACACACATACAAACGATCTAGCTCTTCTTTCTTTAGGCTGTAATGATGGGAAGCCCTCTGTTGCTGGATGCCTGATATAAATGCTGTTGTTTGATATATTTTCTGATATTTAGCTGGAAAAAATAAGCTGTCACTGCTCATTTACCACACACACACACACACACACACACACACACACATCCACGTGCTCTTATCACGCTCGCCCTTCTCACTGCCATGGTAACGGAATTCTGAGCCCAAATATCTTCATTGTGCGTGTCCATGTGTCAGTGTGGAGACGGGGACGGGTACGGCGCCACCCCCCCCCAAGGCCATTGAGGGTGAACATCTGCTGTTATCCCCCCCAGGTCTGTGGGGATCAATGCAGCGAGACAAAGCCTTCACCCCCACACATGCAGGGTCTGTCCCCCCTGAAATCCCCTTACCCCCCCTCACCAAATCCCCCTGTCCTTTTCATCGTGGGAACCCCAAAAAAAAAAATCGAAACAGACAGGAGTGGAGTAATCTTCCTTTATTTGTCAAATGCTGTTTCTATCTGCTGCTGAGTTCGAGAAAGGAGGGAAATGCTTTAGGAGGGAAATGCTTTAGGAGGTGAACGGACGGTAAACCTGTGTGAGGGGGAAAGCGCGCCAGTTCAGGCTGAGCCAGCGAGCTCTGTTGATGTGGATTGGGGTGGTGTGTGTACAGGACCTTCGAGTCCTCGGTTTGACTGGAGCGCAGGTTCGTTTGTGTTCGTTCTCAAGGGCATGCGAGGCATTCCTACATTCGCCCTGTTCTCCACTGTCGTTTGGCCCTGGACTCTGAATAGGGACGTCTGTTCCCACAGCGGGAAGAGGGCAGGGCGCCGAGAGGTGGCGGTTCAATGCGTACGCCCACACACGCACGCACGCACGCACGCAGACATACTCACACAAACACACACACTCTATAACACAGTCGTACACACACACACACACACACACACCTCCCTACTTAAAGGAGCGCTTCTCCAGACCAAAACGGCAGTTCAGCTGACAAGCCCCGGCAGTGATGTATGGCGCGGTGAATTCTTTGCCTCCTGCGGATTCCCACGGGGGCCGAGCAGATGGCAGGGCCCTGCTCGCCACAGCAGCGGGCCCAGTAGGCATCGCCCGGGATCTGGCATCCCTTCCCGAAGAGGAATAAATACAAAAAACCGTGGACAGTGCTGACTCGGCAGAGCCCGTCACTCAGTCCAAACAAAAGGGCAATAAAAACGGGGGCCCCTGAACGAACAAAAGGCTAAAAGCATTCTGGGTTCCACAAAACGAAAATGAGGAATAAAATGTGCCAAATCTGGTCTCGTAACAGCGAAAAAGGAACATTTTCCCCATCTCTTGAAAAGCACAACACAGGTGGGTGTGCCAGAATAATCTCGGGACCGAGCTCTCTCTTCCGACGGAATGACAACCGCTTTGAAGGACTGCTCGTTCACAACCCGTTCGTTGGCTCATTATGCGCTGTATGCATTCAAAACCCCTTTTGTGGCAGTTTTGTTCCCGTCCGTTTTTGCTGAACACACGTTCTTGAACCTCGAGAACACATTCATTTACCGGCGTGTGTATAGAAGAGGTCCCATCGCTTTACACCTTTAGTGTAGGTGTAACACTGGCTTGAGATATTCTAAGGCAGTGAAGGCCACAAAGGACACTGACTAATAAAGCGTGGACAAGTCTGCTGTGGTTTTTCTGGCAATATTCATGGATGCAATTTCCCCCTCCTTCCCTCCCAATGTTTTCAGTGGAAAAATCTGTGAAAAGAGTTTCTTCTATTTGGCTCTGTAACTTGTTGTTCTGCACACTACTTCATTAGCTTCAAATGGCCTATGCACAAAAGAAAAGGGGCCGCCTACTCACAACTACTGTACAGCACAAGACGGCCATCATTTATTAGATTCTAATAGACAGAACTGTGGGTAACGTTTGTGGATATTTACGCTTTTGTTATGTTCAGCAGAGAATTGGAGGGCTGCAAGCCGCTCAAAGTGTTCCTTTGCCATTGTCTCGGTGTGCTTCTGCAAGTAGTTATATTTTTACTAATAAAATGATTTTGTAGAAGCCGTGTCTCTTTACGAAATCGCGTTTGTGTGTTTCTTGGCTGGAAATTTGGAGACGGCCGCACAGAAGCCGCCTGCCAGGTGCCCGGAGTGTCGAGCGTGGGCTGCTCGCCGATTAAAATGCTCATATACTGTAGCCTCTGTGAAACAACCCAACATTCACCACATAAAATGAAAACAAGCTCATATAATAACATGAAATATGTGAAGAATAGAGGGAGGAACTTACAGTGCCCACCAGAATTATTGGCAACCCTGGAAAATATGAGTAAAAAAGGCTATAAAAAAATTTCTTTGTCATTTATCAGCATGGCCTTACACTTAAAATATGAGAAGCGATTAATCTTTCATTTAGGTAAAATTATTCAAACAAAATTAAATAAATTTATATTTTCTCAGAAAAACATGTCACAATTATTAGCAATGCTAGAAATAGTTACAAACAAAACCTAAATGAAGTATATTCCCATTCATATTTAGATTCTTTTTTTATAAACCTATTTCCACCATTAGTATTTGCACCATTAGTGCTATAATTGAGAGATTTAAATTGATGAACTTGCCTGGAAGAGGACGCAAGTGTAGTTTGTCCCCACGCACAGTAAGGAGGATGGTTCATTTGGCAAAGATTTCACCAGGTTGCCATTTGGATGCCAATAATTAGGAGACACTTCTTCGAAATAAAAATAATATTGCATTAAAGATGTTTTTCATCTGATCAATGGTATCACAACATAGCAACTATGCATTTTTCTGAGCATAAAAGACATTTGATAAACAATAAACTGAATTTAATCCTGCACTTTTTACTCATATTAATTGAGGTTTCCAATAATTTTGGTGGACACTGTATATCAGAGATCCTTTTCAGTTTTTTTTTTTTTTTACATTTAAAAAATGTTTTTTTACATTTTCTTTTGTGTTCGTTCTCTAGTTTTGAATGGCCAGTAATTAAGCAATCTGCACACACTGCAACATCCTCACTCAGCAGGGCGTGGACTAGCATGTCCCCTCCAACGCATGGGCAGCTAGCTGGCGCTTCTTCCCCGCAGTCTGCCAGCCGAGCCACGCAGCCGTCTTGACGGGAGGCTGCGATTTGCACAGCCGCGCCGCAGGCGGATTGATCAGAGGAATCGCTGATGCAGGCGAGGGAGGGGAATAATAACCTTACGGACTGAAACCCACCCTCCTCTGGCATGGTTTTGGCCAGCTGTGCATGACCCCAGGACTGATTCCTAGGGGGGTATTTCACAAAGTGAGATTAAGGAGTTAGCCGGCTAACTTTTGTAAATATGACATCCGATTGGATGGGTTACTTCAAAATATTTACCAAAGTTAGCCGGCTGACTCGGCTATCCCGCTATGTGAAATACCCACTTGGTTACAGTGAACTGACAGGACGGTGAAGTAGCGCTTTATCAGGCCTCCTGGGAGCCTTCCTCTGCGGCGCGTTTTTCTCCTCGCTACATCTCGTTTTACATCCCGGTGCGAACACTTGTGATCATCAGCTGTCACAACCCCACAGAACGGGATATGCGCTTGACTTGAATGCCAGGCCAAGAACGCGCTGGCTGCAGCCGCGAATGTATGTCGAGAGGCTGAGAAGCGAAATGCGACCGCCGGTTGAGTCTAGACGGAGGAGACTCAACCGCTGGGAGCGTTAATCTTCAACTTAAATTAGCTTCGTTTGTACAGCAGGAAGCTCAGTCACATGGAAGTCCCACATTACACACCAGCGCTTTTGTGGTTAGTTTCTGTTACACTGATCTGAGCTACAAGCCCTTGGAAAAAAGGAACCCCGTTTGTGAATGAAATGCCTCTTAAAGAACTACTTTCAAAGTGGAATTTCATCAAGGTAGTGCATGAAGATGCACCTTTTATGAAAACAAACATCCGGCCGGTGTTGGGCAATTTAAGTCCTCTGTAGTTCCGTTTTGGGTTATGCCATGCTGTCAAGATGAAAAAAGCGCTCTCCCCCATGGCAGAGCGCTAATGAGATCCGCTCCTCTGCGTGTTTATCCTACCCTCTCTTCAAAGGCTTTCATCTTTTGCTGCAGCTGTTGTGGCAGACCACAGACACCGGCTCAGATGCGCAATGAACACTTCAAAAGTCCCGGCCTGTGACGGGGTTAATCTCATCACGTCTCCCTCTCGGCTTGCGAGCTCTTTCCGGACCCGGATCGTGATGGTGCCGCCTGTGACCCTCCGGCCCACGGGTCGACGCCCAGGGGACGAGAGGGTTTTTACCCGGGACGATGGCGTCTTGCTGCTCACCACCGACCCCTGCTGGTCAGTCGGACGCCTTTGCTAGCCTCGCCTCGTCGAGCAGGACGCGGACAGACGGACTTGCAGGCGTCTTCTTGCGACTCAAACTGCGTGCTTCAGGGGAGGGGCGCCAGCTTGTCACCACGCCCCTGAATCCACCTTGAGTTTGCAGCAATGAGGGCTGATAAATACGAAAGCGCATTTGAAAATGGGGGTTGAATCATAAAAAAACTAATTTAAGAAATCTCCCTCTCACTACCCTTTGTCAATGTTTACAGACTAAAGATATAGCCAACCTCACCAGATTCCGCCATCAACGTGCAAAAGAACAGTCATTCCTAGCTTCTGAGCGGTATCACGTCTGCGGGCACACATCTCTTCTGGAGTCGAAGCATTCACAAAAAGGCGTATACGCACCTCACGCATGTGAAAAACGTGAAGTGGACCCCTTAATGCACATGTACTCAAGCGCATTCTCTCTCCCGCACCTGGACTAAAATCTGCTGTACTTCTCCGTGCCTCATCTAAATTTTAAGAAGAAATCTTTTTATAGACTCCAGCAGACACAGCGTATTATAGGCATAGGCTCTTTTAAGAAAAGACCTTGACCATAATGATAATAAACAACATAACAAATTAAGTGCCTGAAAATATTTTCCCCCAAAGGAAAAAAAAAGAAAACAAAAAAAAAGAAGCTTAACAGGGTTCAATATAAAATGTCTGCAGGAACTGCATGAATAATAAAAATCGAGCACTAGCCTTGAAAGAAAAAAAAAAGAACTGCAATGGCCCCGAGGTTGACAAAAGTTGCGGAAGTGTGGATGAATAGCTTTTCTGCAGTACATACACACGGCAAGGACATGGTAAGCGTTTTCACATTGTAGCCAACAAGCAACAACATTATTCCATCAGTGTGAGGCTGGATATTCTTCAGTCATGACAGAACATAGCCAGAAACTGTTCCTGTACAAGAGCAAGGCAGCAAAAGGCTCATTGTAATGCTACCAATGACACGCCGAGACAGCCTGGCATTTATAAAACCACATTTCTAGCTGGGTTTCGACTGCAAAAGCAATTATCTTTTCAGTGAAATTAATCACAGCCCGCCTGATTGTTTACATGTTTATTTCTCATGATTGTAAAGGTGTTGGCTGTTAGCGAGCTTCTGGGATCATCAAAATCCACCATTCCACTGGAGGAGTGTGTTTAATTTATTTATATTTCATGAATACCAACAAGCTACCTCGGTGAAGCCAATTGCGACAGGCTTATGAGTGTCGTGTGGGTCTCCAGATTTAGCCTCTTCCTGCACTGAAACGTCACCTCCCTCCTGTTAATGCTCCCCCGGGAGCATGCTGTGGTGATTTACTGAATATCCACTGAACAGAGCTAAGCAGCCAGCCTTCCAGAGGGAGGCCTAATTGTTGTCGTCAATCCCAGAGTGCACTGCGGCACCTTTTAAAATATAGAGGATCAACTGAATCGCATCCATCGACAGTGGAAAGGGGATATACGCTGCTCAAAAAAATTCAGGGAACACTTAATCATCACAGTATAACACCAAGTCAATTAAACCAAACCAGTCATGCTGGATGATGTTGCAAGGAAGCGTAACATTCGCCGCGGCATCTCCAGACTCTTTCACATCTGTTACATGTGCTCAGTGCTCTCATCTGTGAAGAGAACAGGGCGCCAATGGCGAACCTGCCAATTCTGGTGTTCTCTGGCAAATGCCAATCGAGCTGCATGGTGCTGGGCTGTGAGCACAGGTCCCACAACAGGACGTCGGGCCCTCATGCCACCCTCATGGAGTCTGTTTCTGACAGTTTTTGGGTTGTTGCCCTTCTACGGCCCTGTCCAGCTCTCCTTGTGTAATGGCCCATCTCCCGGTATTTCCTCCACGCTCTTGAGACTGTGCTGGACGACACAGCAAACCATCTTGCGACGGCACCTATGGATGTGCCATCCTGGAGGAGCTGGACTACCTGTGCAACCTGAATGGGCTGCAGGTACCGCCTAATGCTACCAGTAGTGACAAGGGCACTAGCAAAATGAAAAACTAGAGAAAAATCTGTCAGGAAGGATAAGGAGAGAGAAATGGTCTGTGGCAATCACCTGCAAAACCATTTACTTTTTGGGGGTTGTTTTGCTGTTGCCTCTCCTGTCCATCTGTTGTCACTTTCATTTGCACGAAAGCAGGTGAAATTGATTCACAATCGTTTACGCTTCCTAACTGGACAGATCGATATTCCAGAAGTTTAATTCACTTGGTGTTATACTGTGTTGATTAAGTGTTCCCTTAATTTCTTTGAGTAGTGTATATCCTATGATAAGGATGATATACAGGCTACGTTAGCTCTATCCTAGGTTCTAACGTACATAACTAGTTACTACCGTTGTGCACTACTTACGCACTAGCTGACATACTGGTAAATTTTTTGCTTTCCAAAATTAAACTGAACATTGCTGTTTATTATAAAATTTGACATGGAAAAGGGTAACATTAAGTCCTTATTGTTGACACTCTGAAGCGAGTTCACAAAAGATGACTGAGATGTAGACAGGGGTCTTGCGAGCTTGAGCAAAGAGGTATTTCACAAAGCAGGATTACTGAGTTAGCTAGCTGCATAACTGCAGTGAGTAAAACCTGGAACAGCTCTTTTTTTTACTTCAGTTTGTGTTGCAGGTTGAGGACGCAGAAGCAGCTGCAAGCAATATCGAGCGGATCTGATAGCATCCTGTAGCTAGCTAGATAGCGTTCCTGTTGGTGAGAGTTGGTGACTAATAGCTTCTCAAGCTGCTTTCTGATCAATGTCCAGTGACTGACATGATCTCCCTGGACTCCAAGCCAGCTTTTGAGAGGCGATTAACTGCTGTGCTTCGCAAGCTGGGGTTTGTGTAGCGTTGCGATCATACAGTTCTGTGGTTGCGATAGACCTGTCTTCTTTTGATAGGCAGTTGAGTGGACATGTACGGGAACGTCATTTACCGGTACTTTTATTTTATTTTTGACAGTGTGAGTTGTACCTTCAAAGTTGCAGTCCAGAAAGACCTGGGAGTCATACTGTTTCTGCTTCCATATACCCAAATAAATCAAAGGAAACGTAGCAAACTCTGTATATATCTAGAATATTTTTTCAGATGTTCCCATCTCATGATGCAAATCTTAACTGCAATTTCCTTTTCCTTATTTAAAATCACTGCCTGAAACCATTTCAAGCAAGACAGCGGTAGTGACTATAGGTAAATTTGATTGAATTATGGTTTCATGCAATTTTCTTAAATAACGTCATGAGGAAAATAACCAAAATTGGTGCTAATTGTATGGTATATATATTTTTTAAAGTTCCTGAAAGTCTGAACACCCCTTTCACCTTCTCCACATTTTATTACATTACAGACATATTCTACAATAGATTGAGTTAATTTTTTTGTCTCAAAATTCTACACAAAATAGCCCATAATGACAAAGTGAAAACATGTTTTTAGACATTTTTGCAAATGTATTAAAAATCGAAAACTGAAATCCTTCATTTACATAAGTATTCATACCCTTTGCTTTAACATATTTTTTAAGTATCATATTTAATGTTCGGTCGCATATCCTTTGCATGCTGTCACTTCCTGAAGTCTGTGACCCATCAACATCAAAAGACTCAATATCTTATTTCCAGGTACTGTTACAAACGATACTATAAGCTCTCTGCATTTGAATGGATCTCTATGGGAATTGGGGGGTGAGACTAGATTCAGCTGTAAATTACACTGGTACAGCCTGAAAAGTACCCGGTTTCTTTTTCATTCTCCCCACCATGAAAGATTCATGGCCAGATAGACAAGTCACAGCCCCAGCCTTAATTGTAATCTACAAGAAACCACAATGAAGTCAATAGCATTTAGATTGATCATTCAGTGTAGTGCTTTTTCTCCTCCTCTCAACACTGAGATTTATTGCAACTCTCAGCAGACAAACACACACGCACACTCGCAAGCACACACACACACCTAACAATAAGAGTTTATCAGACTTTTGATTACACTTTGCAGACATGGTTATTGACCAATGTAATTTTTGATAGACAGTGATGCATTAATTCATACCATGATCTGAAAGAGCTTTACAATAAAGGTGAACAACCACCAGCAGTGCGCGTGCCTGTCACCCGCATGGGTGATGCACAGCAGCCATTTTGCGCCAGAATGCTCATCACATATTAACCGAGATAGAAAGCGAGGAATTATTAAGCCAATTATACAGGGGGGTAATTATAATCCGAACTTGAACTGTGTAAGAGCTTCAGTTGCTGTGCTGTATTTTGTTTGAAAGCAGAGTGGGTATTTTTAGCTTTTAACCTGGGACTATGATATATTGGGCACAATTAAGCCTTCCAGCGTATTCTCACAGCTGCAGTCTCGCTGGACTGGTCTGAAACGAAATACGAACACATTTCCCGTGCTCTTGATATCTTAATCGTGCACCATTTACCTGCCGAGATGAACTATAGGGGAAACACATCTGTCTATGAGCTAGAGGGGAAACATGTCTGTCTATGAGCTAGAGGGGAAACATGTCTGTTTATGAGCTAGAGGGGAAACACGCCTGTCAATGAGCTAGAGGGGAAACACGTCTGTTTATGAGCTAGAGGGGAAACATGTCTGTCTATGAGCTAGAGGGGAAACACGCCTGTCAATGAGCTAGAGGGGAAACACGTCTGTTTATGAGCTAGAGGGGAAACATGTCTGTCTATGAGCTAGAGGGGAAACACGCCTGTCAATGAGCTAGAGGGGAAACACGTCTGTTTATGAGCTAGAGGGGAAACATGCCTGTATATGAGCTAGAGGGGAAACATGCCTGTCTATGAGCTAGAGGGGAAACACGCCTGTCTATGAGCTAGAGGGGAAACATGCCTGTCTATGAGCTAGAGGGGAAATATGCCTGTCTATGAGCTAGAGGGGAAACATGCCTGTCTATGAGCTAGAGGGGAAATATGCCTGTCTATGAGCTAGAGGGGAAACATGCCTGTCTATGAGCTAGAGGGGAAATATGCCTGTCTATAAGTGAGGTTTCCTGTTGCATGTAGATGCATTAAATCTGAAAATGTAGCTCACTGATTCTTGAGACTTCGGCGAAAACATGTCCCACTAAGAAAAGTGTTAATTGCGTTGAAAATTAATAACATTTTCTTATTTAAAATAAACAGGGTTGATCATCTGAGGGTTTTTTTTCCATATGTTTGTTTTTAATTTTATAAATTATATGATTATATGATAGCCCAGTACTCCCAAAATCAGTTGTCCTCAAACAAGAAATTATCCTTTCAATTTGATTAAAATATATATATATATGCCAGATGAAAAAGTAGAGTGAAAACCCTCTTTAAAACTAAAAGCAGTGAATTTTCAACAATATTTATTGTTATTTTGTGGTTGCTCAAAATGTGTCCCAAGTTTTTGTCAACACCGTCAGATATTTATAAAAAAGCTATATTTATTGATGTTGCCACTGTCACAACCATGATGTGTCAACACTGTCTCTTTTGTATAGAAATAATTATTTACAATTGTGACATACATTAATGCATTTTATGTAGAGGCCAGAGGCAGCTAGCAACCGAGGGAAAACAAGATGGCTCCTGTATACAACTCATGCATGTCATGTAAAAAAAATGTGTTTTTGTCACCACCGTCAGATGTCAACACCGTCAGGTTTTCTGTCTGACGGCGGTGACACCTAGTTTGACGGTGTTGACAAAAACATCCAAATCATCCTTAATGGAGGCTTGAATATAATTTATGATCAAAATAAATAATAATATGGTTTGTAATGTTTCATTAACCTCTTTATTTATAATATATATAATGTCCCCTCTATTTCTTCCACACGCAGGCCTACAATATTTCCTTACTATATGTATCCCCAATGACTAAAACCATAAATTAATTTAGTTGCACCATTTCATAATCATTTCACCAAAGATTTTACCAAAAACATTTCACCAAATTAAACATAATTAAATTCATAGTAATTCCATTCAATTCTAACTTTCCTTTTATGTATTTTATGAAGTTATGGCTATACAGCATCTATCAGTGGAGGAGTGAAGGAGAAGAAACAGGGAATACCAAAAAAAGCGGAAAAGGTTCAATTTTCTGAAGAAAATGTGAGTGAGTTTGCTTGCTAAGTCTAAAGCGTATTAATTGCTCATTGTGCAATGAGAGCAATAATGGTAGAGAGGGCATTAGGGGCAGAGGGGGTCAGGGCCAATGGTAGAGAGGGCATTAGAGATAGAGGGGGTCAGGGCCAATGGTAGAGAGGACATTAGGGGCAGAGGGGGTCAGGGCCAATGGTAGAGAGGGCATTAAATTCAAAACAATAACATCTTAAAATGAAAATATAAAATGTGAATAAACAGCTAATATAAAATGCTTAGGGTAGAGGGGGCCACCGTCAGATCTGTGTCACCACCGTCAGGTCTCAGTCACCACTGTCAGGTCTCAGTCACCACTGTCAGGTCTCAGTCACCACCAGATGGAACTTTCTTTGTTTTAAATTAATATGCTTACAATCTGTTCCTCCAATGCAGTTGATTTATTAAAGTAATTGTCTCTTAAAAATTTTAAATGTGTTTTTTTTAATGTCCAAAATTGTTATTTTGTTTATTTAATGCTAATGATAAAAGTTGCCTGATGTAAGAGTTTTTAAAGGAGTACACGTAAAATGGTACAAAAAATGAACAAAAGTGAATATTCAATATTTAACAGCATATATATGTGCCTATGGTGTAGACACAATGATTTAAAAGCTCTAAATCTATATAAGACTAATAGTCTTATAGGAATAGGAATAATTAGCTTTTTATTGCGTCTGACTGTGTTGACAAAAATGAAGTAATGACAGGAAAAACACATATTTTATGAAAAAAACGACAAAATCAGGAGGTTGTACCGATATATTGCTTGATTGCTGAGACCTTGTTCTTTCAAAAGTAAAACCTGTTTTATCCAAATTCTCAAGAATCAGTGAGCTTTCAAAGCTTGTAACATATGTCTAAATAAACATAATCACTTGAAAACCACACAACCCAAACACATACAAAAAATGCACCTGGTACTTTTACTGAGTAAGCAAGGTCAAACCTTCTTAAACTATGATTGAACTCCTGTACCCACTGCTGTAGCCCAAGATCAACTTGAAATGAGCTTAAAAAAACACTGCTCGCGATCCTCCACAGGCATTGCAGAGGTAGAAATATAATGCATCTGTTGTGCTCGCCCACCCTTTCCACAGGAAGAGTAGCTGATACAGGCATTTACTCAAGGTGCCTGGTGACCAACTCCGACAACCATCCACCTAATGTACACCTCACTCTCGCCTCACATCCATCTCTGTTCACGGTCTCTCACCTGGCAACCCGCTCTGCGCCATGGGAGGGTGTGGGGGGGGAGATCGCGCGGGGGAGGGGCACTGCACTAACGTTCCGAAAGTGCGCGCGCGCGGAAGAAAGGCCTTTGTCTTCCCTTGGCTTGTGTTATGCGAGGCGATTCGCGTTAAAATGGGGGGCTGTACCGAAAAAGGCTAGCTTACCTAGGACTGTACGCGGGTTTCAGAAGTGGCCCTGTGGCCAAATTAGGTTGCAACGTACATTGAGGCCTGCGTTGTAAGTGTCCCAGCTAAACAGAGGGGATGGGCTGAGCTCAAGCTGCTGGGGGTTGGAGTTCAGACCAGTTTCTGACGTGGTCCAGCTTGAGCCACCGAAGAGGCTGCCAACCTCACGCAGGTCTCTCTCTCTCTCTCTTTATCTTTCTCTTTCTCTCTCTCTCTCTCTCTTTATCTCTCTCTCTCTCTCTTTATCTCTCTCTCTCTCTTTATCTCTCTCTCTCTCTCTCTCTCTCTCTTTATCTCTCTCTCTCTCTCTCTCTCTCTCTCTCTCTTTCTCTCTCATCTTCCCTCCCTGCCTCCCTCCCCAAAAATGTATAGTAAGTACACTCACACAACCCTCAAGGGTGAGGGCAAACACTAACCTCATAATTCCGGAAATGGGCAATGCAAAACTGTGACTTTGCAAAAAGGTCACTGACTAAAGAGTGGCCAAACTACTAAACTTTAAAACAGGCACTATTGCTGAAAATAAATACATAAAAACTAGAATGGCAATCAGAGATGCAGACACCCACGCGCGAGTGGGCCAAGCACTGAACTCTATGATATCGAACGGACGTAACCGCTTGCTTTTATTGCCGAAGCGCAGGCACGTGCACAGAGAGACGCTAACATATGCTGAAACATATGCCCCCTGCCCTGAGACGGCAAAAGTGCCCTCTTACCTGCAGGCTGCAGCGGTTTATTTACTTGACATTTTTGTAAGATTTATGTTCCCATGTTGTTCTGTGTTCGGAGTTAGCAGCTGACGACGTGTTTCAAATTCGCTAACGTTTCATTTTTTCAGTTTACATTATGTCAGAAATAGCTATACATAAAGAATAAGTCACATTGTGCGATACTGAAAACAATGGCAAAAATATGTATAAGTCCTTTCATCATTTTGTCCCTTAAACTTATTAGCACAATGCAGGTTTGGCTTCTTGTCATTTCCTTCGTCTTTGAATTCTTAATTATCTACCAAATGGTTAGTTTTAGGGGCCATGTGTACACACTTTCACCAATTAGGAGCACATTTATTTATCTTATTTATCTGCATCTCAATTTCCCCTTAGGCTATAATGGAGAATGGAGAGTCAACACTAGACTTTTGGTTGGTCGTATTGAACATGTGATGACTAGCTGATGGATAGCCTACAAAGACCATTATGAAAAGGTTAAACTACATGTAATTACGGCAGTACGTATTTCCAGGTACTCTTAGAAGCGATACTATAACCTCTGCATTTGAATGGATCTCTATGGGAATAGGGTTTAGGACTAGATTAAGCTGTATATTACATGGGAACAGTATGGAACCCATGGTTGGCTAAATGGCTGTAAGTCATCAAGGGTCTTGGGTATCAAACGAGCTTTAAACCATCACTCTGCTGCCAGATATGCAGTAGATATGGATGGATCTATTGAATGGTTGTTTCTCCTGATCTTTCCATAGAGTTCAATAGGAAAATGAGCCAAGAGAAACAAACCTGCATATCTGGCAGAAGAGTGACGGTTTCAGGCTCGTTTGATACCTAAGACCTGTTTTTACTATTCTAAAATGTAGAAAACAGTAAAAATAACAAAACAAAAAAAAAACCTTCTATGAGTAGGTGTGTCCAAACTTTTGACTGGTACTATATATCAAAGCATTTCAGCAGCAATATCAAGAGGCTGTGCATTAGCTTAGACAAGACTACATCCTGAAATTATCCTTTTATTTAGATTAGATATAGCTATTTAATCTTTAAATAAATAGCACATAGCTACATTCATAGTCATAATTGTAATTGGTGTCATACCTTTAATTTTCTCTACCATCATGAAAATCTTTTTTTGCGTCAAATTTTTAATTGACGATAAAATAATGCAAAAGAGGTAGCGGCTTAAAAGCCTGAGTCCGTCTGTTCTGCTCCCGAGCTGCAAGCGCACTCTCCATTGTTTGTAAACAGGAAACTCATCTATAAATGTGACCCGCTCTGCAATAATGAGTCGGATGTCGCATAATGTTTACACGTACAGGGCGATTGAATGTTGTGGGGTGATTTTTATTCTGAAAAATTAATTATTTTTTATTAGTTGGTTTTGCTTCTTTTATATCCATATACTCAGATAAAACCGAAAGTGGCTTTTTGACATTTGTGAAAAATATATTATTTCAAAAGACCATAAAAAATCAATGCAATACCCTAGATAAACTCATTTGAAGCTTATTTTATGCCCTTTCAAGCCATTTTTGTTTTGGCCACATCAGACTCATTTTTGTAGAGCGGGTCACAAATATAAATTTTGAGGACAGTCTATTGTTTTAAATATCATTCAATGTGTATTTCGCATTATTGTCTGTGGGTTTTGAATGAGGTAGCAAACATATAATAAAAAAGTTGTAATTGCACCTCAATATCCATCTGCCTTATAGTTCTGTTAGCTGACGTTAGTTCCTAGGCTATATTTTGCATTCTACCACACAATTTCTAAGGGAATTTCTAAGGGAATCGAAATATGTGAATCACTGTGGTTTGATCTTATATAAAACTAACCCCTCTGAACTAAATAACTACTGGACAGAGGCAAGCTGGCAAGTAAAAATTACAAGTGACAGCACAATCTCATAGCAGCTAGCTAGCTATTTGTGTCTGAGATTATTGGTTCGCTGCTAGATCGATTTTCTTTTACAAACAAATCGAATAGATAACATTTAACACATGTATAATGAGCTAACTAGCTACATAAGCAACTCAACAGAATTTCAGTAACATCCATGTAGTTGACGACTCATTCCAGAGGGTTAAAACATTCATACCAGGGACTTCCCCGTCAAGGGAATCGGAAATGTTTACTTCAGCTACTAGAGCAGGGGTGTCCAAACTACGGCCCGCGGGCCAATTGCGGCCCTTGAAGCTTTTTAAAGCGGCCCTCGAAACATTTCAGAAGAATTATTAAATCTGGCCCGCTGCTACAAATGAGAAAAAAAAATGCTGTTGTTTTTTTAACACTAGGGGGCAGCATAGTAAAAGCCCAACTCTAAAAACAGATCAGCAAACAAAAAAATTATCTTATGCATTAGCTAGCCAACGTTCCTGTAGCCTACAAATCGTGTTCTTATCAACATGGCGACTGCAAAGAATCGAAAGGTGGATAGTGAATGTAGGAAATTCCAGCCGCGATGGCAAAAGTAATACTTTTTCAGAGTACAGAGGCAAGTGTGTCTGTTTAATTTGCCAGGAATCAGTAGCGGTGATGAAAATAATTTAACGTTAAGAGACATTATGAAACTAAACATGATGCGTCTTTTAAGGCATATACTGGAGCAGCCAGAGAAGAGAAATCAAAGCAGTTGGCGGCAAGCCTATCATTGCAACAAACCCAGTTTTTTTGTGCTAATCAAACGCAGCAGAATGCTACGAGGGCTAGCTACGAGGTGGCTAAGCTAATAGCGAAGTATGGAAAGGCCTTTGTAGAGGGTGATTTTATTAAAAGAGTGCGTCACAAAAATTGTGGAGATTGTATGCCCAGAAAAGAAACGACTTCTGCAATGTTAGTGTTGCGAGAAACACAGTGGGCCGGCAAATCGAGGATTTATCAGCTAACATCAAGGCGCAAATATCAGACAAAGCTCCGTTGTTTCTTTTCTATTCAATTGCGTGTGACGAGAGTACCGACACAACAGATTCGGCTCAGCTACTAATTTTTTTGCGGGGGGTTGACAATGATTTTTGCATTACTGAAGAGCTCCTCGACCTTCGGAGCCTGACTGGAACAACGAAAGGAGCTGATATTTTTGAAGCTGTGTCAGTTGCTATTCAAAATCGGAATCTCCCTTGGGACAAGTTGTGTGGAGTTACAACAGATGGTGCTCCAGTCATGATAGGTGAGCGTAACGGAATGGCTTCCCTGGTTTGCAGAAAAGTTCATGAGTCTGGGGGCTAGGCTGTTAAATTGCACTGTATTATACACCAGGAAGCATTATGCGCCAAAGTCACGAAACTGGGCGATGTCATGAATACAGTCGTGAAAACTATTAACATAATTTGTGCGAAAGCACTCAATCACAGAGAATTTCGGGCATTCCTGTCTGAAATGGATACAGAATATGGGGACGTGATCTACCACTCTGATATACTCTCACATATGTGAGCAAACATTTTCCCTGATGACGCTAAACAAGAGCCGTTTGCGATCAAAGATAACAGACAGTCAACCTTTGCGATGTCCTGCGAATCGCATCTACAAACCTCACGCCCGACATCACAGCGATTCTTCAGTCCAAGGCACAACAACACTGTTCTCATTAGAAATGTCACTGGTGAGTGAAATTCTTAAAATCTCTTCAAGCTCGCCTTTTAATAAGGTATAATACTATTCGCCTAATTTAAATAGAAATCTAAGTGATGTTGGCAACTGTATGCCACATGTCTGAGCGCACTTGTATTTATTTTACACACACACGCACACATAGCCTATATATATATATATATATATATATATATATACATATATATATATAATAGCCTGTGGCCCGTGGTAGTCATCATTTTTCTCCATCTGGCCCTCAGTGAAAAAAGTTTGGACACCCCTGTACTAGAGCTTCTGCACTCAAGTGCTATCTGGATCCATACCATAGAGTGTAGAAAAAAGATCCATACCAATATAGTTCAGTAACCATGGAAGTTCAAACTATGGTCATGCTCCTTGTAGGCTATTCATCATTTGACTAACCTGTCTTTTGTTGGCTCAACAATGAGTAAAACAACACAATTATAACTTCGCTATTGAATCGTGTCAAGTAAAATCATGCATTGATTTTTATTCTTATATGTACTGTGGGTATAACTGGGTTAAAAATATGACTGTAAACCCCTTAGTACGGTATCAGGAGTTTCTCCAGTATAGGCTATTGGAAAATTGAGAGTTGCAGTGCACTGGACGCCATGGCTCCTCCCGCCTTTCCAGTTCCTATCCGCTCAACGACAAGACTTTGACAAAATCTGCAAGTGTTGCTCTCCCCCGTGTGCGCCCTCCTGTGGTCAAAAGGTGTAATGTCAATTCCTCCCATGTCTAATTCAGGTCTTTAGCCGCCTCTCAACCTATGTGCAAAGTTCTACCCAAATTGGATTAGAACTGTAAGGCTGTTACGGACAGACAGACAGATGGACGGACAAACAAACGGACGGACGTGAATGAGTGCAATACCCCTGCTCACAGCGCACACAGTGTAATAATGAAAACCAGAAGCTAATTGGACCCAAGCAACAAAAAGTCCAACAACAAGTCCACTAGCAAGAATACAGGAGAAAGTGCATTTAGTTTAATCCATAATAACCATCAAAGGAATGTCCCATTAACAATGCGTTAGCACACTCTGGAGGATATACAAGCAACACTTAAGGAGAAACAGCTTTGAACCACACTAGCGCAAGTGACCCTTTCCATGTACTAATGGGATAGTTTTTGCATAACGTGTACCGGAGCGTGTTTGTATGTGTGCGCGCGCCTGTCTGTTTGTTGAGTGTTCCTGCGTGTGTCTGCTTGCATAATTTGGCACAAGATTCTCGTGACAAATTACAGTGAACTGCTAATGAGACGAGCAGCAAGCCCACCAGGATTAGGCCTGCTTGTGTCACCACGGTGACGAGCCTCCGATACTTCAACAGTGAAGGCTGTTGGTGTGAAATGGCACTGAGGAGACTTGAAAAATTCCCATCTTTGTACACCCGTGGGAAAAAAATCAAATTAACAATTAAAGCTTCAGGGAATTAAGGCGGCTCATTAAGAATGAGAATTAAGCACTGTGGAACTCGCTATGTGTGTGGCCAAACCTCTGAGAGCTCATGACTGTTTAATACTGCGGGCTTTGCTGTTTGCTGTGGAGAAGTACTGAGTTCACCTAGGGAGTGCAGCAGCAGTTCATCGATTCGTCCTTGTCAATAAAATAATTGACAGTAGCAACGATTACAACAATGCATTTTCGCTAACGCGCATATTTATAAAAGCATCTTTGGACGGCCTGTTTTTGGATACCGATTGAATTAGTTGTATGAAACTCTTATCAGGTCCGTATCCGTCAGAACACATTGCTCTGGACTGATCTCAGTTGACGGGTATCACTGCCCATAATGTGATGCAGTCTATGTACTGATTGGCTGTGAAACTGATAGGTAAAGCCCCTTGCGTTCTCAGTTTTCCTTCCTCTTAATCTCACAGTGTTCTTCCGCTCGCATAACCCAGCTCTACTGCCATGCTATCAAGGAGCGGTCTCAACCAGCAGCCTACGCTGCCAGCAGTGACATTTAAAAAGCCTGTCATTTTGCTGAGACGGCCCCAAGCACACAGAAGTATCCATGTGTATGTGCATGTACATATATACACATTTGCATACGTATATACTGTACACATATGCCCACCGTGCTGGTTTGCGTATATTTATAGTTGCCTTTTTCCTGTTTGGATTCTAATTTGCATAGGACTTGTGCTTGGCCTGCTCATTAAGATCAACATTACGATAATTGAGAAATGCTAGATTTAGTGTTTCTGTGTGCGTGCGCACAAAAGAACACTAAATATATCTTAATTATGTATGTGTTTATTAATTATGTGTTTCTATGTGTGTGCTTATGTATATACAGTAAGTACACACATATATATATATATATATATGGTATTCTGAGATACTTACTTGCAATCATAATTACAGTTGTGGTTACAGTTACTGTTAGGCTAATTTGGGTAATCAATCCGAAGGAGTACTTAACAACACAATGTCTACATTACTGTGACATCTGGGTTTAAATTGGCCAGGGTTACTTAGGTTACTGGTACTTAACCTGTTGCTCCTAAGAAAACACTAGGCACCCACAGACAAGAAACTGTCATAGGTGAAATACTCCTCTCCCGAAATAAGCTCTTGTTCTCTCCTGTAGTACTGTGTGGAGTGGTACTGTGTATTTATGGAGTCACTGGCACCAGTAACTCGAGAGGCACAACTCATTCCAAACTGGGGAAGTTGAAGAGAAGGTACGTGGTCCTACCTGAGGTTTGGGGATGAAGGCACGGCCGGGGATGGTGAAGCAGCTCTTGACTGTGCAAAGGTACTGCGCCATTACGGACAGCCGGCTCCTCTGTCTGCTGCCAGTGCTGGCAGTCAGCCTCTAACCAAAAAGAGAGGGAGAGCGTGAGTTACACCACACACACACACACACACACAAAGTGACAAACTGAGCATGCTCACGCCTGCCTCATCTTTCTTCACTGGCTGTTAACAGCTCACGTCAAGGTTAGCCCTCAGGGATAAAGCTCTAAAGAACGTGGACTTTAGGTATCCTCATGCACATTTTTATGCTTATGATGCACTTTTTTTAATGCTATTTTAATCAGTAAACTGAATGTGCGCTATTTTTTCCTCTGTTTTCCTCTGTGGGTCCGCACGCTCCACTTTACCTTTGTAAACATCCAACCTCCCGGACTATGGATAATTATTTATTTAAACAGCGGAAAGACGGTATTATTGTCATGCTATGACAGCCCTGTTAACTTACTGCGTTTAGAGCATCTGCCAAATCAATAAACAATAAAACATGTAACAATATACCTACGGTAGCAGATGCGGCACTCGCTACAGACATTCAACAGTCCGTGTGAATGTCACCTCACTGGGGAAGTACACGGCAGTCACAATGGCGATTCTGAGGGGAGTGGCCACCAGCTGCGTATTGAAAGAACACAAACCTCTGCGACCTCCTTCTGGAAGGTGAGGGTGAGCCGCGTGCGTCCGAAATGGAAGGGACCGTTCCGGTTGGAGATGTTCTCAAGCCACTTGATGATGAGGGGGGTGGAGACGCTGAAGGGCAGGTTCCCGATGACGTGCAGGTTGGGGGGCTCTGAGGCCACAGAGAAGGCAATGACGGCGGTGATATCGGATCCAAAATTGCATTTTTTTGGGCTCTGCACCCCATGATAACTCAATAACACTATAAACATGACTTATGTTGTTTTGTTTTTTTCCCCCACAAAGCCTCACTCTTACATCACTGCCACAAACCACCACTAACACTAACTATGTACCCCAAACTCCTGTCCTGGGCAATGCTTGCAGAATGGCAGAGCCCTGGTAATGTAACTTTTCTTAAACAGTAATATAACTTGAGTTCTAACCTATAGTGTCTGTTGGTAGGCCATCTATGGCAAATATAAACGTCATCCCACTCACCATCCTCCCATTTCCGGGCAATGTGTGAGGGAAAGCCCCTGTCCATCCTGTAGGTAAGAATGTCGCCGTGAACGATCCTCACCTTCCCTGGAGCCGCCTCTGACAAAAGCTGCGGAGACACATGCTTGGTAAATCCACGGGCATTCGGCTAAACCCACACTTAAGAAATAAAATGATCAGCTCTCGCATGGCACTCATATGTGCATGAATAAACCAATAATGCAAGATATAAAGTATACGTGGCCAATACACTACAAAGAGGTCAAAATATATTTGGTAACAGTTTACTTAAACTGGGTCATAATACTTCAAGAGCTACATAGTACAACACAATTATTGCCATAAGTATCCATAAACCTGACAACCAGCTTATGGTATCATCATCTTTCTTGAATGTGCATTATGCAGGTTTTTTACCTAGAAAATATAAAATAACCATGCTCAGCCTTATTTATGACACACTGGTAATCTGTATCGGAAATTTTTCGTTTTTTGCCAAAACCTTGTTTCTCTGCCTGTATTTATTATTCTAAGATGTGTTCGGACGTTTCTGGGATTGGCGTTCTTTTCTGTCTGGGGAGGGGTGGGTGTGGCTACAGAGCCTGTGGGGTGGGATCAGGTTACTTTCAGCAGAGCGTTTGTTGGCAGCTAGCTACTACAATGTCGGAGGTGAAGAAATGGAGGTACAGAGAAGCCAAACAACAGGCCTGCAGGTCGTGTTCAAGAAGAAGAGTCAACCTAGGATTTGCTTTTCCTCAATGGCAACAGTTTTTCAAGGGGATGAAAAGCGACGCAGTGTTGGGAGTGTTTTCTGTTTGACCTGGAAGTAACGTTACCTCTAGCTATCCAGCTAGCTACATTAGGTAGCTA
This sequence comes from Ilyophis sp. 1 JC-2022, assembly GCA_022702515.1. Lineage (NCBI taxonomy): Eukaryota > Metazoa > Chordata > Actinopteri > Anguilliformes > Synaphobranchidae > Ilyophis > Ilyophis sp. 1 JC-2022. Next base: position 24,824,482 of record CM040406.1, on the reverse strand, counting down.
GATGGCTGAAGTTGCATACCTTTTGAATCAAATTCATGTAAGAATTTAATATTACATTGCATTTTAGAAAATAAATAATATTTGTATAGATGAATTATACATGAATTTCATGACTTTTTCATGAAAAAGTAATTTACTTTACAATGATATTAGCTAGCTATGATAGACAAGATATGATCTGCTCATGCTACTTATTCCACACATGATTCTGTCTGTACATTACAGTTCTAAATTAATGTTCACAATACCATTAGCTAAATACTGAACAAGGAAAAACACCACAAGATAGCTGCAACTGCACTGGGGTGTATGAAATATACTTTTTCACCCAGTGGCCAGAATGGCTTGCGGATTCTAAAAATCACATTTCACCAGCCACATTACCTTTTACCTTTTACAATATAACACAACCTGGTTACCTGCCAAAGTGGCTGGTAGAGTAGAAAATCTACCAGGCACAATCAAAATTTTACCAGCATTTGGCTGGTGTCGGATGTTGATTTCACACCCTTATAGTGTATAAAAATAGTAAAAAGCATTATAATCACCTTTTGACTCTGAAGAAGACGCTAAGTCGAACTGTCAGTTTTATTTAATAAAGGCGCTTCATTCTATTACGAGGGCATTACGATGAGTATACGGGTATATTTTTCTTTACATGCACTGAGAGCACCTTCTCTCTTTTATAAGCTTTGACTGAAAGGCTCGAGAGCCTTTATTTCATTGTTATAAGACTTCCTTATTACTGTTACCATCCATATAGAACAATAAATGTTGCTAAAAATGTTATTTTCATTTTATCTTCGCTTGACATTTTGATTGCTGCTCTCAAGCATGTTTCTTTCCCCCCGGAGGTCAGTGGACGGGGTTTAGGACTGAGAAAGAGACTTCCTTGATTGCAAACACAGGACCACTCTTACGAAAAAGTACTATAGGATTCCTATGATACTTTGGGACAATTCCTACAAATTCCTATAAGATTTCCCATAGCAATCCCTATAGGATAAACAATAGGCTACTTCAGCCTATTATAGGATCTTATAGGAATAGTTTAAAAAATACATTAGGCGAACTATAGGGTATATAACATACTATACATGACTATAGGATTCACTATATAGTATGATAGGAATCCTATATTATTTTTTCATAAGGGGGGTAAAAATCCTGCATAGTGCACCTAAGGGAAATAAGGGATTATTTCACTCATAACGAAAAGTTTATTAAATGTGCAATAGCATTATGCCCGTTCTTATAAACCGGTCAATATGCTTATAATATTTACACTATTTTGAGCTGATAAAGACATCATGTACAACCACTTCAAATAAAGTGTTACATACTACTCCTATGCTTCAATGTAATCTTAAAGCCTGTTTAAATCAGAGTCCAGCGTCACACTATTCAAACATGGATTGCTGGAACGAGACCTTAAACAGACAATTACCCATCAGAGTGCAGACTGCAATGGATAATTATAATCAAAAGACTTTCAGAATTCCACTGTTCCCTCGAACACAATTTCCACAAACAAACTGAAATGACAAATACAGCCATTATACACGATTGTTATAGTAGCACAACCAGCAAACTGGAGTTCCTTCATTTGCTCAGTGTGATTTCACCGCCTGTTGTGTAAATGGCCAGTTTCTGAAATTCATCAAACCTGAATATAAAATAATTGAATGCAGTAGGCCCAATAGCCTGTATACATTCAAACAACTGGTTTTAAGATGATAATTCACTAATGCAGCATCTGACACACATTTTCACGTTTTTCATCTTCAACTGCAAAGAGTTCACTGAGGGGAATAGGACAAGCATCAATTGAACCGGAGCCTTTGAGCTCTCCTGAGGATATTCATGTGCTCTGGAGTGCCCCCTACCTGCAAACCAGAGATGAAACGGGTATCTTTCTCCACCACCAACAGGTCTGCAGCGCCAGCGTTGAGGATGGACCGGGTCAGTCCGCCAGGGCCCGGGCCCACTTCACACACACATGCGTCCTTTAGGCTGCCTGCCTGCCGCACAATTTTATCTACATGGAAACATGAACGGAAAAACCATCACAGATTAGATAACAATATTAGAACATCGGATTGCTTGGTAACACTGCAAATAAATGCCACAGCACATAGACAATGCCGTCATAAGCACGATACAACAACTTAGTCACTTGTCAGATATAAATTATATTACACCTGTCATCATTGGCATGGCAGCATATAACAGCTTATGGCAGCATATAACAGCATATAACAGCTTATGCTGAAACTTGTTGGTAACTTAACATTTTTGCATGGAGATAAGTGTGCGATAGCATGAAACGGTTATGGCATTTGTTATGACTTGCAATACACTGTCCATAAGCATGACGTCAGCTTTATACCATATCGTTCTAGCAAAGGGTTAACACTACATAAAGATCAAATGTTACATTCTGGTTTCTGATCATGGTTATGAAGATCATTTTGATCGAAAATGCCAAAATCACTGTGCGCCCACTCAAAGTGTGAAGTAACTATTCAACAACAACAAAATTAATGACGTGTTTTCTCCAAATCATCAGACTAATTAAAATACTTTATGCTAATTACTTAAACAAATGTTGCTGTTGTTTGCTGACATTTTTTCTCACAAGGAAGCTCACAATCACGTTTGTGTGTTATTTGCATTTTTTCCAGTTAATGAGCCAACACCATGACTAACCAAACACTGAAATCACACATCTTTGTTTTCTTGATTGCATCTGATCCGGATGAATATTATTATGCGTCATCTTCATTATATTAATGATGAGGGGGGGACTTGACCATAATAAATGCAAATAAAATCTTTATCACAAAATGGATTACAAAATAGCAGAGAATTGTTTTTTTGCTGGATTAAAAGCTTTCGAAAAGGACTGGTCGCTGGTAGAGCATTGTATTGAGCCCGCAATCCAGGCTGCAACCCCTTGAAAACTACATCGTAAGAGAGTGGTGTCCCAGTAGCAGACATGAGATCGATTCACACGCAGCGCCCTGGCAACACCGTTTTCTGATTCTGAAATACTATAAAGATGTGAGCCAGACAAATAATGTTGTTGCATAACATAAACCAATTCCTCTATTAAATAATTCCCCCAGGACTACCCTGACAAAAAACAACTTTTACCCGCATAACTCGTATGTGGTTGTGAGCACTCGTAGGCATACCTAACAAATTTTGTGAACATGGCAAAGACGAAACCGCGGTACGATTCCACTGCACTCTTCTGCGCTATAGACACTCAGCACCATATAAATAACCTGGTTTTGACATTTTTGATATCCAAGTGACGGCATCTCTGAACGCCTGGCAATCCGGCCGAAGCGCCGTCTTTTCGCGTTAGCGCAAAAGCAGTAACGAGGCCTCCGGCGCTTTAAAGGAGGAGACTGAAATGGCCGGCTCACCAGTGAGCCTCAGGTCCAGGAGAAAGTTCTGAGACAGCTGCTTCTCTGCCCGCAGGTTATACAGGCGGATGATCTCTCCGACGGTCGGAAGAGGGGGCAGGCGGAAGCCCGCCATTTTTCTTGAGGCCGCCATCCCTCGCAGTCCTTTGGGGAAAACAGAAAAATAAGAATAAAACAGTAGCTCTTCTCACAGGAACATGTGGTGAATACATAGCTCAGGTCATCTTGCCTCACTGCCGAAAGCAGCGTCGCTGACGTGTGTCCTTTCCTATGACCGCTGCTATAGTGTATCCAGTTAGAACCATTTTACTTTGTGTGTGCTGGTGGTTTATTTAATATAGGCGACACTTAAAAGATACAATCTAACAGAGCAAGGATGCAAAAAGATGCTGGCCGAAATAAAACGCCCTTAATAGCACATATAATCACCTACAGCTCTTAGGGCTGTTCTCAAGATATCAATTCTACAATAAATTGTAGCCTAACTGATCCACATATCTATAGAGGTTTCTGAATGCAAACATTTTTAATTCCTTCTATACATGCACATTTGTACGGTCAATTGAAGTGTTGTTTTAAGTGCAATGTTTAAGCCTGAAAACTTTAAGCCTGTGTGGGAAGTGTTATTCTTTAGGGCAGCTCATATAACCTACCTGTCATTTACATCTCCACCTTCAGATTTTCACTCCTAGTGTAATTTTACACTGTTATGCAGGTAGTCTACTACTTAGTGAAGGGCACCATAGAATGTTCCATCAGGAAATTAACCCAGCAACCTTCTCATTTATAAGGATACATTCCTAGTTACGCTAAGTGCAACACCACACTGTCACTACAGAGGCATATGAAACATTCTCCATGCATATGTTGCACTGCATAGACAAGTGTACAGTTGAAGTCGGAAGTCTACATACACTTAGGTTGAAGTCTTTAAAACTCATTTTTAACCACTCCACAGATTTCATGTTAGCAAACTATAGTGTTGGCAAGTTAGGACATCTACTTTGTACATGACACAAGTAATTTTTCCAACAATTGTTTACAGACAGATTATTTCACTTTTAATTCACTATATCACAATTCCAGTGGGTCAGAAGTTTACATACACTAAGTTGACTGTACCTTTAAATTTTTAAATTTTTAATATTTGGTTGCATATCCTTTGCATGTCATGACTTCCTGATGTCTGTGACCCAACAACATCAAAAAACTCTTGATATCTTATTTTCTGGTACTCTTACAAGCGATACTATAACGTCTCTTCATTTGAATGGATCTCTATGGGAATTTGGGGGGGGGGGGGCTAGATTTAGCTGTAAATTACACTGGAACAGTATGGAAACACATGGTTGGCTAAATGGCTCCAAGTCATCTAGGGTCTGACATATCAAACAAGCCTTAAATCCTCACTCTGCTGCCAGAAATACAGTAGATATGGATGGATAACTTGAAGGGTTTCTTCTCCTGACTTGTTTTTCCATAGAGTTCAATAAGAAAATATGTCAGGAGAAACAACCCTTAAAGTGATCCATCCATATCTACTGCATATCTGGCAGCAGAGTGATGGTTTGAGGCTCGTTTGGTACCTCAGACCCTTGATGACTTATAGCCATTTTTACCAACCATGTATTCCATACTACAAGAATGGATTGAAAATTTAAAATATTGTTGCCGATTGCCACCCAGTGGTAATCTGGCCATTGTGCAAATCAGGAGCGGCGTTTCTCAATGAAATGTAGCACAGCTCTACTGTGTGTGCAGGATATCCAGCCATGGCTAAAGTGACGTTTGAAACAGATTGGCCCACAGTGATAGTTTTATAGTTGTATAACATGGAGTTGCATGAATAACATCGCTAGTAGGCTACAGCAGTATATGAATTGTCGAACGTTATATTTAACTTCGGTAACTAGCATATCAAGCGTGTTATACCAGCTTGTTAGGTTACATAGTTACAAGATAGCTTACCTAAGGTTAACGTTATAATTTTAGAAAACGTTACAAATACGGACCGACATATGAAAACATTACTAGCTAATGTTAATCAGATCAGTAGGCTAATGAAATTACCAGGTAGCCTACGGTATTTTAGCGAATGTAACTTGTGCTACTGTAGGCTACTTAGCTTAAAACGTGCTTATCAAGCTAACTAATTTCGCCATGTAGGCTAATTCACGATGATCGCGTAATTTCTCAACACCTGCCTACTTCAACTCAAATCCAACTTGTGTCTTTTACAGTGGAATTTAGCAATGTAATTTCTACAAAGGCATGTTAAAATATCTAACTAGCTATTTTACAGTCAACATAAAAACACGCGTTTCTCACCAGGACGATGACGTTGTTGCTGGAAGGAAGATGACGTTTTTAATTGACAGCAGTCTTATCCATAGAGCTGGCAAGCATCACAACTCGCCACCAATCATGAATGGGTTGCTTTCACGTAGTCAGCGCTGCGTAGGCTGCGCAAAACTGGTCCAACTGAAGGTCAGAGATGTATGTATAATTCAGAATATTAGACAATATGTGCAACTTGAAGCCATATATAAATGGCTGATATAAACCAAAATAATAGTATTGATGCACAGGAACCACTCATTGACAAAGTTCTCCGATTATTCATAACTAGTAGGCTAATGCTGCAGAGAAACCAAATACTGTAAAGCAATAGTATACACATATTGTTTCAAGTGATACATTGAGATACATTCCATCATTGTAAAAGTACTGAAATTTTAATTGTAAAAATGTTCATGTTTATACACACAAAATGTACCTTACCTTTTTACCTATGCAACTGACATTATCGGTTGGTTGGCTATATAAGTAACGTAAGACTGTCTGCTGAGTGCTTTAAGCGCAAGAAAATAACACCATTTGTTCAGTTAGCACGTCACCACGTTTTTGAAATTTGCTTTCAAGTCTGAGCTGTAACATTAAAAGGCAATATTAAGATTTTTCAGGACTACAATAATTACGTAGCCCTATAATCTGCATAAATGTACCATCATGCATCTGTACAGTATTTTTTTATAGAAAAAAGTGGCGTTATTATATCTTAAATAGCATCATAAACTATCTACGCAGTTATATCTTAAGGAAACTAAAAACGTGTTGCAAAAAATTCACAAAAGGTTATTGTGTAGCCGGTAGGTTATATAAAACCACAATCGTGAATGGTTGAACAGTGGACCCGGTCGTTCGTTGTTTTGTATGGAGGGTAGTACGCTCTGGTTTCTCTTCATATCGTATAAATCTTTCGCCTTTTACTAAAGATTTCCGTGGAGAGGAACGTTCATGAGTATCAACTAATTTTTCGATGCCCTGCCTCACGGTGGGGCTTCTTTCTGGTGTGAAATGTAGAAAATGTATTGCGCTTCATTTGTATGTGTGAATCGTGTTTGTAATGCGTTCCTGTCTCTGGGTCATTGTGACGTTTTGTTCACTATGTCATCTTCTGTGATTACGCTGATATTAATTTGCTTTCGCGTGTGGTGGATGGACATGTGTGGATGTGAGTTTGTTTTTCAACGTGTTCTGTACAGATACAAACTTCTTTTTAAATGGCATTTTACAAAAGTGGAGAGAAATGCCTGTGGGCAGTGTTTTAGTTGGAGAATTGTAAAAATGGTATACCAAAGCTGAATCAATTTGTATAAGCGGTCAAATATGTTTTCACCAACTCATTTTTATGCAAATTGTTTTTTATTGTTGTTGCCATTAGATGTATTTGTATCGGCCATCAACTGTAGGCCTACAGTGGTTACAATCCTTAAACACGTTATTGGTGTGCTTGGACAATCCCCCGTTTTTCACATCCATGTTTGTCATTCTTATAGATGTGCCATAAGCCAAAAATAAACAAAATAATAATAATTACCCTTATGGGATTCTGGTGGCAAGTACACTAATCGTGCATATAGCGACGCCTGTATAGGCTACAAATGTATATGCATGGAAGGTATCGGGCTTGGCGACACTAGTTCCACGCGACAGAATGTGCAACTGCAACGCTGTAGGCTACTACTGCAACTGTGATGGCTAGAAAGGTGAAGGGATCAGACTTTTGTCGTGCTCTCGCGCTACAAGGCCGTATATTGTGCAATGATACCCAGTAGTTTTCAAACTTGCATTTAAACAAATTATGTTTAAAATCTAAAGAGTACACTCGACTACTAGGCTACATAAATCTAAATATGTAGGCTATCTTAAAAAAGTGTTTCCTCGCGGTTTTACTAAAGATTTACGTAGCCTATAGGTTCAACTAATTTCTGTTGCCCTAGCCTACCTTACCGTGGGGATTTTCTATCGTGTACAAAAGGCTAACATTTGTCTGCTTGGGCGTGTGTCAATTAGGTTATATTTTAAAACACAGGCCTGTTTTATAAGAGCCTTTCATATTCACGAGGTAAGATGATCGTGGATCAGCGTTTAGCAAGAGGTTTGCACGCTGTAGCCTACAGCGCTGTAGGCCTACTGCACAACAGGCCGTGTGTTGCATTACAATTTACAATAACCTATAACTAGGCTACCCAGCATGCCTGATTTCCGAAATTGTAACAGATAATTCCGTTTAAAGTTACGACAAATAGTTCATGGATCAAGCCCTTCTTCCAAAAATAGCTATTTTTCCCCCCATTCCTCACGCTTTTACAGCCAGAAATGCGGTGACGCTTTCAAAGGCATAACCATTATCGAACCCCATATCGCGTTGGACCGGGTCGGCTGTTATAGTATATGAGCATTAGTACACTCTGGTTTCTCTTCATATCGTACAAATCTTTCGCCTTTTACTAAAGATTTCCGTGGAGAGGAACGTTCATGAGTATCAACTAATTTTTCGATGCCCTGCCTCATGGCGGGGCTTCATTTTGGTGTGAAAAACAATTAACTTATTGTCCTCGTATTTATGAAACCCGTTGATGATGTAGACTGCATTGTCAATTGATCAATTTAATGTCTTGTTTGCTATGGTTTGAATGTTAAACATAAATATATTTTTTTCGTAGCTATGTGAGATTTTGTAAATCTAATAAAAGACAATTTTGCCAACGATTTTTGTGCATATGAACATTTATGCTTAGGCGGACCGAGTCAGGGGCATAAAAGACTCCACCAAACGCCACGCAGTATTCTCCACTCTGCAACAATCTCCCTCAGATGTCATCCTTCTCCAGGAGTGCGGGATCCCTTTCCGCACTATGGATGACACTCTGAGGGAAGAGTGGAGAATGGGGGACTCTCTCTGGTCCGGCTCGAACGTCGCTCGAGCCGATGGGGTCGGCACATTGACCAAAAACCCTTTAGTTAAAATCACGGGGAATAACATCCTGGAAAGTGGGCGAATCCTCGTCACTGATTTTAGTGTCGGGGGTTCCCCACTTAGAGTGGTCAATGTGTACGGCCCAACCAGCGTTGCAGAGAGAGTTTCCCTTTTCAAACAACTCAGAACCACCATTCATCACAATACACCGGTTGTCGTGGGGGGGGATTTCAACTGTGCCCTCAGGGATGAGGACCGCAGCAGACCAAGGAGAGATCGGTCGAGCGACGAGCTGCGGTCCATCATAGAAGATTTCTCCCTCCACGATGCTGGGGGCGCCTCTCCCCCACAACATACATGGGTGAGTTCCTCTGGGAAATCCTCCTCCCGTATTGACATGTTCCTGCTCTCCCCAGGCCTGAGAGTGCACGCATATTCCATCCAGGCAGCGCACTTCTCAGACCACCACATGGTGACCGTGTCCCTGGCATGGGAGAAGTCCACGACCATTGGTAGGGGTCTTTGGAGAATGAACACCAGCCATCTCCAGGACCCCAAAGTACGTCTCTCCTTCTCGAGGCGGTACCTGGAGTGGGTGAGTTTAAAACATCTCTTTGACTCCCCGATAGAGTGGTGGGAGATGGTTAAAGAGCGAGTGCAGGGCTACTTCCGGGCAGTCGGGCGGAGGAAGGCAAAAGAAAAGAGGGCAGCTTATGAAAAAGCTAACGCTGCCCTCCAGAGACTTAGCCTCCTCCAGTCCCGAGGCCTGGAGGTTAGCAGCGAGATTGCACTCGCTAAACAGAGCCTCTCCGCCCTCTATCGGGAGGAGCGGAAAAAATACACTTTCCGCTCCAAACTCCAGGGCCTCGAGGAGGATGAGAAATGTACAAGGTACTTCTTCCGCAGGGCACGGTCCAAAAGTAATAACATTTCTTCCCTCTATAACAGCAGAGGGGTGGTGGTGTCTGAAGAGGCGGAGGTCCGGGAGGTGGCCAGGGACATGCTTACCCGGGTTTCTCTTCAGCACTAGTAGATCTTTCGCCTCACACTACTTGTGAGTGTGGGACGAAGTATCTCTTGGCTGGATTGTGTCTTTGGGTGTGTTTGTCTCTTTCTCTCTCTCTTCTCTCTCTACCCCTTTCCTCTCCTTTCCTGAAGGTCTGGTGGAGACCCGCAGTAGCAGTGGCTTGACCACGGCTGTGGGTAGAAGCCAGACCGGCGGACAAGGCCGGACAGCAGCGCTTGGGACGAGGCAGGTAGCAGTGGCTTGACCACGGCCTGCTAGACCTCAAACGCTGAGCCTTTTGGGGCGAGGCAGGTAGCAGTGGCTTGACCGCGGCCTGCTAAACCCCAAAAGCCTGAAGGTCTGGTGGAGACCCGCAGTACCAGTGGCTTGACCGCGGCTGTGGGTGGAAGCCAGACCGGCGGACAAGGCCGGATAGCAGCGTTTGGGGCGAGGCAGGTAGCAGTGGCTTGACCGCGGCCTGCTAAATCTCAAGCGCTGAGCCTTTTGGGGCAAGGCAGGTAGCAGTGGCTTGACCGCGGCCTGCTAAACCCCAAAAGCCTGAAGGTCTGGTGGATACCCACGGTTGTGGGTGGAAGCCAGACCGGCGGACAAGGCCGGTCGCGACCAGCTTTTGGGACAAGCCAGGACAGCACCAGGAGGACCCACTGCCAGAAGACTCCAGCGCTCCGGGGATCGGCGCTACTGCTGCGGACGCTTGACGCCAGAGGACCGAGGGGAGTGCGGAACCTGCCTGGAGAGTAGGCCCGGAAGGGCTGCTTTCTCTCCAGGCCTCACCAGCCACCTGCTGGGCCTTCGCCCTGGTTTTCCGCCTCTCTCTCTTTGCTCCTTAGGCCCGCAGCAGAACCATCAGGCCAGACCCGGAGGACGAAGCTGACGAGCAGGCAGTTTGGGGAGGACCAGACCGGAGGACTCCCTGAGACGGAAGGCGGCGATCCAGACCTCCAAAACCAGCTGAGGATCCACGCTTGCCGCCTGCACCAAACAGGGAAGTCCCCACGCAGCGGGGTGTGGGGGTCAGCCCGGCTGATCCCCTTTTTGCTACGCCGCTGCATATCTGGTCCTTCTGGAAGGAACACCATCTCCTGAGTGCTGTTCTTTCTTCTGTGCCTTTCCCACTAGCTGGAGACCGGCCTTGGAGGAGGAAGGGGGATGGCAGCCAGAGCTGTGCCAGGGACGCGACGCCATAACGCCGTCCGTATGACATGGATCCAGAGGGCCGAGGAGGGTGGCGGCAGCACCAGTGTGGGCCTCCCGGCAGGACAGGGAGCTGAGGGCGCAGCCATAAGGGGCGCCCCCGAGCCAGTGACCCCTGCGGAGGCTAGGCGTGCTGCTGGCCCAAACCCAACTCGACCGGAGACGAGAGTGACAGGTTTGACCCGTCTTGAGTTTAGTAGGGCAGTGCTACAAAGAGGTATGGGCTTTGTGCCAGCTGACCTCAACTGCCTGGTGAAGGTTCCAGGTCAAAGGGATATTTTTGAAATAAGTTTCAAGAATCCCAATGTCCTGGAAAGGTTCTGGAACCTCTATAGAGAGGGGAAGGACAGGAGCCCCCTGAACAACTTTGGCGTCGAGCCCCTGTCCGACACGGAGAACAAAGTGGTCACTGTGCAGTTCTATAATGAGACTGTGCAGGACCACGATGTTTCGACGTGGTTGGGCAGGTATGGCGAGGTTAAATCCGACGCCAGGAGGATCCTTGACGAGGATGGTGTGTGGACCGGGGCCAGGAAGTGGCTGGTCCAACTCAGACCCGACCCCTTTGTAGTGGGGGGGGTATGTCATATCCCCAGTACCATCACACTGGGGAGGAATAGGGGTGTGGTGTTTTACAACGGCATGCCCAAGCTGTGCAGGAATTGCGGCGAGTTAGGCCACTTAGCCGCAGCCTGCACAGTGGTCAAGTGCAAGACGTGCGGCGGCGAGCACGAGACCAGGGCATGCCGGGACCCAAAGCCCTGTAACCTCTGCGGGGAGAGTGGGCATTTCTTTCGTGACTGCCCGCTCTCCTATGCAAACAGGGCTAGAGGCACCGCACCCCCCGCACCACCGACTGCCCCCCCCCGACCCTCGAACCCTACCCCTACCCCAAGATCCACACCCCCTACCCGACCGCCGACCCCCATCCCAGCGCCCAGAACTAGAACACCAGTCACGTCCCCCCCACAGTCTGGAACAAACCTCACCGCCACTTTAGACACTGCACCAAACCCTCTGAACACGACCCACACTGGACCTCCCCCACCCACAGAGCCTCCAGAAAATATATTACCCCCACAAACAGTCACTACCATTAAAGAGGAGCCTGACTCCGACACCCCCATCATGTTGGAGGAGTCAGACTCCTCGAGCACAGACACCGACCCATCTGACACACCAACACCGTGGCAAATACAAAAAAGGAAACGGAAGGGCAAAAGCAACAACACATCCCCAACAGAAAAACCCGGTCAACCTCCAAACCCAGCAATAGCCCGCCAAAACATCCAACCAATACGACAAACACAGCCAAGAATCATTAACCCCAGTCAAACTACTACCTCCCAAAGCAGGCCAGAACCTCCACCACGCCCAAGCAAACCATCCCCACCACACACTCATCAAAATGAAACTCTCTCACAATCCATCACTTTCCAAAGCAGGCACACAAATGACCGGTCACTCCCTGGCCCTGACCCTCAACACACCAAGAGCACACACCAGCTCCCCTCTCAGGGACCCTCCGAAGCAGGGGGGGCGCCTGGGGCGAAGACATCATGTCCCACCTCTCCAGGACGGAACCTGCCAGGCAGTATGGCGGGGAGAGCTGTGGGCGGACCGAGTCAGGGGGTGAGTAGGCGCCTCAATAACCAGGACATAGTACTTGAACGGCTAAACAAAATATGCCGTGAAATCGCCAACAACAAACCCGGATCAAACGACAAACATAAACAATAACTATAACAATGACATTCACTTTTACAATCACCACCGTCAACACCCGCAGCATCAAAAATCCTATCAAACGCCACGCAGTATTCTCCACTCTGCAACAATCTCCCTCAGATGTCATTCTTCTCCAGGAGTGCGGGATTCCGTTCCGCACTCTGGATGACACTCTGAGGGAAGAGTGGAGAATGGGGGACTCTCTCTGGTCCGGCTCTAACGTCGCTAGAGCCGATGGGGTCGGCACATTGACCAAAAACCCTTCCATTAAAATCACAGGGAATAACAACTTGGAAAGTGGGCGAATCCTCGTCACTGATTTTAGTGTCGGGGGTTCCCCACTTAGAGTGGTCAATGTGTACGGCCCAACCAGCGTTGCCGAGAGAGTCTCCCTCTTCCAAAAACTAAGAACCATTATTCAATGCAATACACCGGTTGTCGTGGGGGGGGATTTCAACTGTGCCCTCAGGGATGAGGACCGCAGCAGACCAAGGAGAGACCGGTCGAGCGATGAGCTGCGGTCCATCATAGAGGACTTCTCCCTCCACGACGCCGGGGGCGCCTCTCCCCCACAACACACATGGGTGAGTTCCTCTGGAAAATCCTCCTCCCGGCTTGACATGTTCTTGCTCTCCCCAGGCCTGAGAGTGCACGCCTACTCCATCCAGGCAGCGCACTTCTCAGACCACCACATGGTGACCGTGTCCCTGGCATGGGAGAAGTCCACAACTGTTGGTAGGGGTCTCTGGAGGATGAACACCAGCCACCTCCAGGACCCCAAAGTACGTCTCTCCTTCTCGAGGCGGTACCTGGAGTGGGTGAGTTTAAAACATCTCTTTGACTCCCCGATAGAGTGGTGGGAGATGGTTAAAGAGCGAGTGCAGGGCTACTTCCGGGCAGTCGGGCGGAGGAAGGCAAAAGAAAAGAGGGCAGCTTTTGAAAGAGCTAACGCTGCCCTCCAGAGACTTAGCCTCCTCCAGTCCCGAGGCCTGGAGGTTAGCAGCGAGATTGCACTCCTCTATCGGGAGGAGCGGAAAAAATACACTTTCCGCTCCAAACTCCAGGGCCTCGAGGAGGACGAGAAATGTACTAGGTACTTCTTCCGCAGGGCACGGTCCAAAGGTAACAACATTTCTTCCCTCTATAACAGCAGAGGGGTGGTGGTGTCTGAAGAGGCGGAGGTCCGGGAGGTGGCCAGGGAGTTCTACGCGGGCCTGTATAGTGTAAGGCCAGCGGACGAGGCCCTCATGGACACCTTCCTGGACGGCCTGGACAGACGCCTGGGGGAAGAGAGCATGGAACCGGAGTTGAGCACTGAGGAGCTCACCCTGGCCGCGCGCTCCCTCAATCTACACAAGGCTCCTGGTCCTGACGGGATCCCAGCTGAATTTTATCAGGCTTTCTGGGATCTCCTGAAGGAGGACGTGGCGGATGTTTTCAGGGCTGCGTACAGGGAGGAGCGGTTGGGGGCTTCACTGAGGCAGAGTGCAGTCGCTCTTGTTCCTAAAAAGGGGGACCTGAAGGACCTCCGGCACTGGCGGCCGATTAACCTCCTCTCAGTGGATTACAAGATCATGGCGAAGGCGCTGATGAGGAGGTTCCAACACCTGATACCATCGGTGGTCGGCCCCAACCAAACATGTAGTGTGCCAGGGAGGTCCATAAACGACAACCTGCTCCTCGTGAGGGACTTAATAATCCACTCCGGGGAGCGCAGGTCTCCCTTGGGCCTTCTCAGTTTAGACCAGGAGAAGGCCTTTGACAGGGTAAGCCACGTGTGCCTGGAGAGGGTGCTAGAGAGGTTTAATTTTCCTAGCTCCCTCCTGCACTGGACCAAAATATGTTTGAACGACATCTCGGGGAGGGTGGTTGTGAACAAGCAGCCCTCCTCCCCTTTCGCCATTAGGTCCGGCGTCAGGCAGGGATGCCCTCTAGCATCCCTCCTGTACGTCATCTACCTTGAACCGTTCCTCCAGGCTATCAGGGCCAACCCGGGCATTGCTGGCTATCCACTGCCCGGGGCCCGGGGGGAGCGGCTTAAGGTGATGGCGTACATGGACGACATCACAATCGTCGGCACAGATAGTCGCTCAATAACCACTGCCAACAAGGTGTTGAGTGACTTCTGTGCGGCCACGGGCGCCCTAGTCAATAGGGACAAGAGTGAACTGTTCCTGTCTCAACATTGGTGTGAGTCACTAACCGTTTCCTTCCCTGTGCGCAGAGAGAACATCAAGCTCCTGGGGGTGACCTTCCAGTCAAATGGAGGGGGAAAGCTGAGCTGGGAGGGAGCCCTCCGCCACGTCCAAAACAAACTCCGGAGCTGGAGCGTGCGGCCTCTGACTCAGACGGGTAAGATCCTGGTCCTGAAGGCAATAGTCCTACCCATTTTTCTCTATGTGGGGAGGGTGTTCCTCCCAGACAAGGCCACTAGCAAACTAATTGCTAGAATGGCCTTTCGCTTTGTCTGGGGGAGTAACATGGAAAAACTGAAAAGAACCACCCTCCTCAAAGAGGAGAGGA
The DNA here is from genome assembly GCA_022702515.1 of Ilyophis sp. 1 JC-2022. Classification (NCBI taxonomy): domain Eukaryota; kingdom Metazoa; phylum Chordata; class Actinopteri; order Anguilliformes; family Synaphobranchidae; genus Ilyophis; species Ilyophis sp. 1 JC-2022. The sequence goes on along the minus strand of CM040406.1, from coordinate 24,809,313 downwards.
ATGGGGGCAGGGGGGTTCCAGACATAGTTAATATCATTTTGGTGCAGGGTCTGGCCACACTGGTCCAGAATACTCGGAAGGTCGAGAAGGCCTCTGGTACCTTTGCTAGGTACTATGCCACTCCCTTCCTGAGGACAATGGGCCTGTGTGCGCTAGACCTGACCATACCCTATAGCTGGGACCCCCCACATGTATATCGAGCCTTGAGGGACTTTGCCTTGAGGACAGGATTGCACAGGGCCGGGCTGACCTCGTGGAGCTATAAAATCATCATGGCTCATTTACGATCTTCTGAGACCATGACACTCCCGAGGGGCAACACGGCCCTGGACCCGTCTATAATCTGGGCAAATGTCCTTAACAAATGCATTACAAACAAGCAGAAGGACATTGCCTGGATGTCTGCTCATATGTGTCTCCCCACCAGGGTCTTCATGTATAGGCGGCACTTAGCCCTGACCGAGCGCTGCCCCCACGGATGCACTGACTCAGAACATGTATACCATCTGTTCTGGGAGTGCTCCGTGGCCAGACGGGTCTGGGGCCTTGTTGTTTCCTCTGTCTCCCATAACAGGTTGCTGCCCAGATCCTCCCTGGCTGCTGAGAGTGTCCTCTACGGGCCTAGAGGAGGATGCAGAACACCTGAGCTCCAGCGTCAGTGGAGGATCGTAAACACTGTCAAGCAGGTCCTGTGGGAGGCGAGGAACATCAAGGTCTATCAAAAGACAACAGTGGACCTTGTCACTCTCAGGAGGAGGACGCAGAACCTCCTCCAGGACGGCGTTATGGTGGACTTTGCGAAAAATCAGCGTCTGGCCAGAGAGAAATGGGGGGTGGACCACTGGAAAGAACTTGTTATATAGTCCACCCCCCCCCCACCACACACGGAGGAGAGAGAGAGAAAGAGACAATGAACAATTTACCCACCCGACACAGCCCGGGCACTCATGTGTCTTTGCGCACTTCACCGTATGCGTCAACATTGTTTGTTTTCCTTTTTTTCATTTTCTGTTTTTGTCTTGTAAATATTGTCATCTCTGTGGTGTCTCTCGTGCCTTGAATGTTTTTTAACTGGGGAAGTTCCCCCTTAAATTTATCTTTTTTATTGGAATAAATGTGATGAAGTGTAAGTTTGAACTGTAAAGAAAAATGAAATGAAATGTTTTTATCAGTGTAAATGTGTTTTATTGGAAATGTATTTTTAAAAACCAATAAAAGACAATTTTACTAAAGATTTCCGTGGAGGAGGCTCAGTCTCTTTCGAAAGCTGCCCTCTTTTCCTTTGCCTTCATCCGCCCGGAAGTAGCCCTGCACTCGCTCTTTTACCATCTCCCACCACTCTATCGGGGAGTCAAAAAGGTGCTTTAGACTCACTCACTCCAGGTACCGCCTCGAGAAGGAGAGGCGTACTTTGGGGTCCTGGAGATAGCTGGTGTTCATTCTCCAGAGACTCCTACCAATGGTTGTGGACTTCTTTCATGCCAGGGACACGGTCACCATGTGGTGTTCTGAGAAGTGCACTGCCCGGATGGAATAAGCGTGCACTCTCAGGCCTGGGGAGAGCAGGAACATGTCAATTCTGGAGGAGAATATTCCAGATGAGCTCACCCATGTGTGTTGTGGGGGGGAGGCACCCCCGGCGTCATGGAGGGAGAAATCCTCTATGATAGACTGCAGCTCGTCGCTCGACTGGTCTCTCCTCGGTCTGCTGCGGTCCTCATCTCTGAGGGCACAGTTGAAATCCCCCCCACGACAACCGGCATATTGCAATAAATAGTGGTTTATGAAATAGGGAGACTCTCTCGGCAATGCCGTTTGGGCCGTACACATTGACCACTCTAAGTGGGGAACCCCCGACACTAATATCTGTGACGAGAATTCGCCCACTTTCTAAGATGTTATTTCCCGTGATTTTTACAAAGGGGTTTTTGGTCAAAAAACGAACGGAGTAGACTACCTGGCAAAGGTACCAGCTCTTAAGAACAAAAACGTTATAAAGCTTGCCTGGGTCTCTGAGTGACAAGACCCAGATGCCAGCACGTGGAAGAATCCTAGGCTATCAGAAACACATCATAGGCTCATAAACTTTTTCACACCAACAACAAGGCGGAGCAACAAAACATTCGTTGATAAGCATAAATGTTCATATGCACAAAAATCGTTGGCAAAATTGTCTTTTATTAGATTTACAAAATCTCACATAGCTACGAAAAAAAAATATTTATGTTTAACATTCAAACCATAGCAAACAAGACATTAAATTGATCAATTGACAATGCAGTCTACATCATCAACGGGTTTCATAAATACGAGGACAATAAGTTAATTGTTTTTCACACCAAAATGAAGCCCCGCCGTGAGGCAGGGCATCGAAAAATTAGTTGATACTCATGAACGTTCCTCTCCACGGAAATCTTTAGTAAAAGGCGAAAGATTTGTACGATATGAAGAGAAACCAGAGTGTACTAAATGCTCATGTACTATAACAGCCGACCGGGTCCAACGCGATATGGGGTTCGATAATGGTTATGCCTTTGAAAGCGTCACCGCATTTCTGGCTGTAAAAGCGTGAGGAATGGGGAAAAAAAGAGCTATTTTTGGAAGAAGGGCTTGATCCATGAACTATTTGTCGTAACTTTAAACGGAATTATCTGTTACAATTTCGGAAATCAGGCATGCTGGGTAGCCTAGTTATAGGTTATTGTAAATTGTAATGCAACACACGGCCTGTTGTGCAGTAGGCCTACAGCGCTGTAGGCTACAGCGTGCAAACCTCTTGCTAAACGCTGATCCACGATCATCTTACCTCGTGAATATGAAAGGCTCTTATAAAACAGGCCTGTGTTTTAAAATATAACCTAATTGACACACGCCCAAGCAGACAAATGTTAGCCTTTTGTACACGATAGAAAATCCCCACGGTAAGGTAGGCTAGGGCAACAGAAATTAGTTGAACCTATAGGCTACGTAAATCTTTAGTAAAACCGCGAGGAAACACTTTTTTAAGATAGCCTACATATTTAGATTTATGTAGCCTAGTAGTCGAGTGTACTCTTTAGATTTTAAACATAATTTGTTTAAATGCAAGTTTGAAAACTACTGGGTATCATTGCACAATATACGGCCTTGTAGCGCGAGAGCACGACAAAAGTCTGATCCCTTCACCTCTACAATTTACAATAACCTATAACTAGGCTACCCAGCATGCCTGATTTCCGAAATTGTAACAGATAATTCCGTTTAAAGTTACGACAAATAGTTCATGGATCAAGCCCTTCTTCCAAAGAAAGCAGAGACTTTACTTCCTGAGAGTGCTCAGGAGGAACCACCTCTCCCAGAAGCTGCTTGTGGCCTTCTACCACTGCTCTATAGAAAGTGTGCTCACATACTGTTTGTGTGTGTGGTACGCCAGCTGCACAGCAGCAGAAAAGAAGGCGCTCCAGAGGATCATCACCACTGCCGGGAAAATCATTGGCTGCCCTCTCCCCTCTCTGGAAGTTCTCTATAGCTCTCGTTGTCTTACAAAGGCAAAAAATATCCTCAAGGACTCATCACACCCAGGACATTGTTTGTTTGAGCTGCTGCCCTCAGGCAGGAGATACAGGACTTTTAAAACAAGAACAAACCGGTTAAAGAACAGTTTTTATCCCAAAGCAGTAATGGCACTAAATAATAAATAGATGCACTAAGGCTGGTTTTTTCTAAAGTGCAATATGGGGGATGTGCAATAGTGTCCAGTATAAATGTGTGCTTTTATTTATTTATTTATATTATATTTTTATCTTACTAGAATTGGTTTTATAGGGGAGATGTGCAAAAGGGGAGTGTTCCAGTATGAATGTGTTTTTTATTTTTTTATTTTATTTCATTAATGTTTTTTATAGCTCTTTTTTTTTTATACTGTGGAGGATGCACTTCTTCAATCTCGTTGTTATGAAAATTGACAATGACAATAAAGCATATCTATCTATCTATCTTTCTAGCCATCACAGTTGCAGTAGTAGCCTACAGCGTTGCAGTTGCACATTCTGTCGCGTGGAACTAGTGTCGCCAAGCCCGATACCTTCCATGCATATACATTTGTAGCCTATACAGGCGTCGCTATATGCACGATTAGTGTACTTGCCACCAGAATCCCATAAGGGTAATTATTATTATTTTGTTTATTTTTGGCTTATGGCACATCTATAAGAATGACAAACATGGATGTGAAAAACGGGGGATTGTCCAAGCACACCAATAACGTGTTTAAGGATTGTAACCACTGTAGGCCTACAGTTGATGGCCGATACAAATACATCTAATGGCAACAACAATAAAAAACAATTTGCATAAAAATGAGTTGGTGAAAACATATTTGACCGCTTATACAAATTGATTCAGCTTTGGTATACCATTTTTACAATTCTCCAACTAAAACACTGCCCACAGGCATTTCTCTCCACTTTTGTAAAATGCCATTTAAAAAGAAGTTTGTATCTGTACAGAACACGTTGAAAAACAAACTCACATCCACACATGTCCATCCACCACACGCGAAAGCAAATTAATATCAGCGTAATCACAGAAGATGACATAGTGAACAAAACGTCACAATGACCCAGAGACAGGAACGCATTACAAACACGATTCACACATACAAATGAAGCGCAATACATTTTCTACATTTCACACCAGAAAGAAGCCCCACCGTGAGGCAGGGCATCGAAAAATTAGTTGATACTCATGAACGTTCCTCTCCACGGAAATCTTTAGTAAAATTGTCTTTTATTGGTTTTTAAAAATACATACCAACAAAAACTTTACACTTAGACATTTCACTCAACACACTTCATTACATTCAGGTTATTAAAATCACACAGGTTAGGGGGGGGTTCCCCGGTTAAAAAAACATTCAAAAACACTTAAGACACCACATAATAACAATATTTACAAGACAGTGAAAATGGAATGAAAAAAACCTCCATCAGGAGGGAAAAAAATCAAATGTGTTCAAAAATCAAATATTCACGCGGACAGTGAAGTGCGCGAAAAGGACACATGAGTGCCCGGGCTGTGTCGGGTGGGTCAAATGTTCATTGTCTCTCTCTCTCTCTCTCTTCCGTGTGTGGTGGGGGGGGTGGACTATATAACAAGTTCTTTCCAGTGGTCCACCCCCCATTTCTCTCTGGCCAGACGCTGATTTTTCGCAAAGTCCACCATAACGCCGTCCTGGAGGAGGTTTTGTGTCCTCCTCCTGAGAGTGACAAGGTCCACTGTTGTCTTTTGGTAGACCTTGATGTTCCTCGCCTCCCACAGGACCTGCTTGATGGTATTGACGATCCTCCACTGACGCTGGAGCTCCGCTGTTCTGCATCCCCCTCTAGGCCCGTAGAGGACACTCTCAGCAGTCAGGGAGGATCTGGGCAGCAACCTGTTATGGGAGACAGAGGAAACAACAAGGCCCCAGACCCGTCTAGCCACGGAGCACTCCCAGAACAGATGGTATACATGTTCTGAGTCAGTGCATCCGTGGGGGCAGCGCTCGGTCAGGGCTAAGTGCCGCCTATACATGAAGACCCTGGTGGGGAGACACATATGAGCAGACATCCAGGCAATGTCCTTCTGCTTGTTTGTAATGCATTTGTTAAGGACATTTGCCCAGATTATAGACGGGTCCAGGGCCGTGTTGCCCCTCGGGAGTGTCATGGTCTCAGAAGATCGTAAATGAGCCATGATGATTTTATAGCTCCACGAGGTCAGCCCGGCCCTGTGCAATCCTGTCCTCAAGGCAAAGTCCCTCAAGGCTCGATATACATGTGGGGGGTCCCAGCTATAGGGTATGGTCAGGTCTAGCGCACACAGGCCCATTGTCCTCAGGAAGGGAGTGGCATAGTACCTAGCAAAGGTACCAGAGGCCTTCTCGACCTTCCGAGTATTCTGGACCAGTGTGGCCAGACCCTGCACCAAAATGATATTAACTATGTCTGGAACCCCCCTGCCCCCATTCCTCTCCTCTTTGAGGAGGGTGGTTCTTTTCAGTTTTTCCATGTTACTCCCCCAGACAAAGCGAAAGGCCATTCTAGCAATTAGTTTGCTAGTGGCCTTGTCTGGGGGGAACACCCTCCCCACATAGAGAAAAATGGGTAGGACTATTGCCTTCAGGACCAGGATCTTACCCGTCTGAGTCAGAGGCCGCACGCTCCAGCTCCGGAGTTTGTTTTGGACGTGGCGGAGGGCTCCCTCCCAGCTCAGCTTTCCCCCTCCATTTGACTGGAAGGTCACCCCCAGGAGCTTGATGTTCTCACAGCGCACAGGGAAGGAAACGGTTAGTGACTCACACCAATGTTGAGACAGGAACAGTTCACTCTTGTCCCTATTGACTAGGGCGCCCGTGGCCGCACAGAAGTCACTCAACACCTTGTTGGCAGTGGTTATTGAGCGACTATCTGTGCCGACGATGGTGATGTCGTCCATGTACGCCATCACCTTAAGCCGCTCCCCCCGGGCCCCGGGCAGTGGATAGCCAGCAATGCCCGGGTTGGCCCTGATAGCCTGGAGGAACGGTTCAAGGTAGATGACGTACAGGAGGGATGCTAGAGGGCATCCCTGCCTGACGCCGGACCTAATGGCGAAAGGGGAGGAGGGCTGCTTGTTCACAACCACCCTCCCCGAGATGTCGTTCAAACACATTTTGGTCCAGCGCAGGAGGGAGCTAGGAAAATTAAACCTCTCTAGCACCCTCTCCAGGCACACGTGGCTTACCCTGTCAAAGGCCTTCTCCTGGTCTAAACTGAGAAGGCCCAAGGGAGACCTGCGCTCCCCGGAGTGGATTATTAAGTCCCTCACGAGGAGCAGGTTGTCGTTTATGGACCTCCCTGGCACACTACATGTTTGGTTGGGGCCGACCACCGATGGTATCAGGTGTTGGAACCTCCTCATCAGCGCCTTCGCCATGATCTTGTAATCCACTGAGAGGAGGTTAATCGGCCGCCAGTGCCGGAGGTCCTTCAGGTCCCCCTTTTTAGGAACAAGAGCGACTGCACTCTGCCTCAGTGAAGCCCCCAACCGCTCCTCCCTGTACGCAGCCCTGAAAACGTCCGCCACGTCCTCCTTCAGGAGATCCCAGAAAGCCTGATAAAATTCAGCTGGGATCCCGTCAGGACCAGGAGCCTTGTGTAGATTGAGGGAGCGCGCGGCCAGGGTGAGCTCCTCAGTGCTCAACTCCGGTTCCATGCTCTCTTCCCCCAGGCGTCTGTCCAGGCCGTCCAGGAAGGTGTCCATGAGGGCCTCGTCTGCGGGCCTTACACTATACAGGCCCGCGTAGAACTCCCTGGCCACCTCCCGGACCTCCGCCTCTTCAGACACCACCACCCCTCTGCTGTTATAGAGGGAAGAAATGTTGTTACTTTTGGACCGTGCCCTGCGGAAGAAGTACCTAGTACATTTCTCGTCCTCCTCGAGGCCCTGGAGCTTGGAGCGGAAAGTGTATTTTTTCCGCTCCTCCCGATAGAGGGCGGAGAGGCTCTGTTTAGCGAGTGCAATCTCGCTGCTAACCTCCAGGCCTCGGGACTGGAGGAGGCTAAGTCTCTGGAGGGCAGCGTTAGCTCTTTCAAAAGCTGCCCTCTTTTCTTTTGCCTTCCTCCGCCCGACTGCCCGGAAGTAGCCCTGCACTCGCTCTTTAACCATCTCCCACCACTCTATCGGGGAGTCAAAGAGATGTTTTAAACTCACCCACTCCAGGTACCGCCTCGAGAAGGAGAGACGTACTTTGGGGTCCTGGAGATGGCTGGTGTTCATTCTCCAGAGACCCCTACCAATGGTTGTGGTCTTCTCCCATACCAGGGACACGGTCACCATGTGGTGGTCTGAGAAGTGCGCTGCCTGGATGGAATAGGCGTGCACTCTCAGGCCTGGGGAGAGCAAGAACATGTCAAGCCGGGAGGAGGATTTTCCAGAGGAACTCACCCATGTGTGTTGTGGGGGAGAGGCGCCCCCGGCGTCGTGGAGGGAGAAATCCTCTATGATGGACCGCAGCTCGTCGCTCGACCGGTCTCTCCTTGGTCTGCTGCGGTCCTCATCCCTGAGGGCACAGTTGAAATCCCCCCCCACGACAACCGGTGTATTGTGTTGGATAATGGGTCTTAATTTTGTGAATAGGGAGACCCTCTCTGCAACGCTGGTTGGGCCGTACACATTGACCACTCTAAGTGGGGAACCCCCGACACTAAAATCAGTGACGAGGATTCGCCCACTTTCTAGGATGTTATTCCCCGTGATTTTAAATGAGGGGTTTTTGGTCAATGTGCCGACCCCATCGGCTCGAGCGACGTTCGAGCCGGACCAGAGAGAGTCCCCCATTCTCCACTCTTCCCTCAGAGTGTCATCCATAGTGCGGAAAGGGATCCCGCACTCCTGTAGAAGGATGACATCCGAGGGAGATTGTTGTAGAGTGGAGAAGACTGCATAGCGTTTGATGGGGTCTTTGATGCTGCGGATGTTGGAGGTGGTGATTGTGAATGTAAATGACATGGTTATGTTATTGTTTATTTTTGTCGTTTGTTCCAGGTTTATTATTTGCAATTTCACGGCATATTTTGTTTAACTGTTCAAGTACGGTGTCCTGGTTATTAAGGCGCCTACTCACCCCCTGACTCGGTCCGCCCACAGCTCTCCCCACCGCACTGCCTGGCGGGTTCCGTCCTGGAGAGGTGGGACAGGCTGGTTTTTCCCCAGGGGCCCCCTTTTCGGAGGGTCCTTGAGAGGTGGGCTGATGGATGCTCTTGGCGTGCGTGGGGTCTGGGCCAGGGAGTGACCGGTCACTTGTGAGCCCACCTTGAAAGGTGATGGGGCGTGATAGGGTTTCTCTCTGATGTATGTGTGGTGGGGATGGTTTGCTAGGGCGTGGTCGGGGTTCTGGCCTGCTTTGGGAGGTAGTAGTTTGACTGGGGTTAATGATTCTTGACTGTGTTTGTCGTGTTGGTTGTATGTTTTGGCGGGCTATTGCTGGGTTTGGAGGTTTACCGGGTTTTTCTGTTGGGGATGTATTGTTACTTTTGCCCTTCCGTTTTCTTTTTTGTATTTGCCACGGTGTTGGTGTGTCAGATGGGTCGGTGTCTGTGCTTGAGGAGTCTGACTCCTCCACCATGATGAGGGTGTCGGAGTCAGGCTCCTCTTTAATGGTAGTGACTGTTAGTGGGGGTAATATATTTTCGGGAGGCTCTGTGGGTGGGGGAGGTCCAGTGTGGGTCGTGTTCAGAGGGGTTGGTGCAGTGTCTAAAGTGGCGGTGAGGTTTGTTCCAGACTGTGGGGGGGACGTGACCGGTGTTCTAGTTCTGGGCGCTGGGATGGGGGTCGGCGGTCGGGTAGGGGGTGTGGATCTTGGGGTAGGGGTAGGGTTCGAGGGTCGGGGGGGGGTAGTCGGTGGTGCAGGGGGTGCGGTGCCTCTAGTCCTGTTTGCATAGGAGAGCGGGCAGTCGCGAAAGAAATGCCCACTCTCCCCGCAGAGGTTACAGGGCTTTGGGTCACGGCACGCCCTGGTCTCGTGCTCGCCGCCGCACGTCTTGCACTTGACCACTGTGCAGGCTGCAGCTAAGTGGCCTAACTCGCCGCAATTCCTGCACAGCTTGGGCATGCCGTTGTAGAACACCACACCCCTATTCCTCCCCAGTGTGATGGTACTGGGGATATGACATACCCCCCCCACTACAAAGGGGTCGGGTCTGAGTTGGACCAGCCACTTCCTGGCCCCGGTCCACACACCATCCTCGTCAAGGATCCTCCTGGCGTCGGATTTAACCTCGCCATACCTGCCCAACCACGTCGAAACATCGTGGTCCTGCACAGTCTCATTATAGAACTGCACAGTGACCACTTTGTTCTCCGTGTCGGACAGGGGCTCGACGCCAAAGTTGTTCAGGGGGCTCCTGTCCTTCCCCTCTCTATAGAGGTTCCAGAACCTTTCCAGGACATTGGGATTCTTGAAACTTATTTCAAAAATATCCCTTTGACCTGGAACCTTCACCAGGCAGTTGAGGTCAGCTGGCACAAAGCCCATACCTCTTTGTAGCACTGCCCTACTAAACTCAAGACGGGTCAAACCTGTCACTCTCGTCTCCGGTCGAGTTGGGTTTGGGCCGGCAGCACGCCTAGCCTCCGCAGGGGTCACTGGCTCGGGGGCGCCCCCTATGGCTGCGCCCTCAGCTCCCTGTCCCGCCGGGGGGCCCACACTGGTGCTGCCGCCACCCTCCTCGGCCCTCTGGATCCATATCATACGGACGGCGTTATGGCGTCGCGTCCCTGGCACAGCTCTGGCTGCCATCCCCTTTCCTCCTCCAAGGCCGGTCTCCAGCTAGTGGGAAAAGCACAAAGGAAGAACAGCACTCAGGAGATGGTGTTCCTTCCAGAAGGACCAGAAATGCAGCGGCGTAGCAAAAAGCCCGCTGCGTGGGGACTTCCCTGTTTGGTGCAGGCGGCAAGCGTGGATCCTCAGCTGGTTTTGGAGGTCTGGATCGCCGCCTTCCGTCTCAGGGAGTCCTCCGGTCTGGTCCTCCCCAACTGCCTGCTCGTCAGCTTGGTCCTCCGGGTCTGGCCTGATGGTTCTGCTGCGGGCCTAAGGAGCAAAGAGAGAGAGGCGGAAAACCAGGGCGAAGGCCCAGCAGGTGGCTGGTGAGGCCTGGAGAGAAGGTAGCCCTTCCGGGCCTACTCTCCAGGCAGGTTCCGCACTCCCCTCGGTCCTCTGGCGTCAAGCGTCCGCAGCAGTAGCGCCGATCCCCGGAGCGCTGGAGTCTTCTGGCAGTGGGTCCTCCTGGTGCTGTCCTGGCTCGTCCCAAAAGCTGGTCGCGACCGGCCTTGTCCGCCGGTCTGGCTTCCACCCACAGCCGTGGGTATCCACCAGACCTTCAGGCTTTTGGGGTTTAGCAGGCCGCGGTCAAGCCACTGCTACCTGCCTCGCCCCAAAAGGCTCAGCGCTTGAGATTTAGCAGGCCGCGGTCAAGCCACTGCTACCTGCCTCGACCCAAACGCTGCTATCCGGCCTTGTCCGCCGGTCTGGCTTCCACCCACAGCCGCGGTCAAGCCACTGGTACTGCGGGTCTCCACCAGACCTTCAGGCTTTTGGGGTTTAGCAGGCCGCGGTCAAGCCACTGCTACCTGCCTCGCCCCAAAAGGCTCAGCGTTTGAGGTCTAGCAGGCCGTGGTCAAGCCACTGCTACCTGCCTCGTCCCAAGCGCTGCTGTCCGGCCTTGTCCGCCGGTCTGGCTTCTACCCACAGCCGCGGTCAAGCCACTGCTACTGCGGGTCTCCACCAGACCTTCAGGAAAGGAGAGGAAAGGGGTAGAGAGAGAAGAGAGAGAGAAAGAGACAAACACACCCAAAGACACAATCCAGCCGACAAACACTTCGTCCCACACTCACAAGTAGTAAAATTGTCTTTTATTGGTTTTTAAAAATACATACCAACAAAAACTTTACACTTAGACATTTCACTCAACACACTTCATTACATTCAGGTTATTAAAATCACACAGGTTAGGGGGGGGGTTCCCCGGTTAAAAAAACATTCAAAAACACTTAAGACACCACATAATAACAATATTTACAAGACAGTGAAAATGGAATGAAAAAAACCTCCATCAGGAGGGAAAAAAATCAAATGTGTTCAAAAATCAAATATTCACGCGGACAGTGAAGTGCGCGAAAAAGACACATGAGTGCCCGGGCTGTGTCGGGTGGGTCAAATGTTCATTGTCTCTCTTTCTCTCTCTCTTCCGTGTGTGGTGGGGGGGGTGGACTATATAACAAGTTCTTTCCAGTGGTCCACCCCCCATTTCTCTCTGGCCAGACGCTGGTTTTGCGCAAAGTCCACCATAACGCCGTCCTGGAGGAGGTTTTGTGTCCTCCTCCTGAGAGTGACAAGGTCCACTGTTGTCTTTTGGTAGACCTTGATGTTCCTCGCCTCCCACAGGACCTGCTTGATGGTATTTACGATCCTCCACTGACGCTGGAGCTCCGCAGTTCGGCATCCACCTCTGGGCCCGTAGAGGACACTCTCAGCAGTCAGGGAGGATCTGGGCAGCAACCTGTTATGGGAGACAGAGGAGACAACAAGGCCCCAGACCCGTCTGGCCACGGAGCACTCCCAGAACAGATGGTATACGTGTTCTGAGTCAGTGCATCCGTGGGGGCAGCGCTCGGTCAGGGCTAAGTGCCGCCTATACATAAAAACCCTGGTGGGGAGACACATGTGTGCAGACATCCAGGCAATGTCCTTCTGCTTGTTTGTAATGCATTTATTAAGGACATTTGCCCAGATTATAGACGGGTCCAGGGCCGTGTTGCCCCTCGGGAGTGTCATGGTCTCAGAAGATCGTAATTGAGCCATGATGATTTTATAGCTCCACGAGGTCAGCCCAGCCCTGGGCAATCCTGTCCTAATGGCAAAGTCCCTCAAGGCACGATATACATGTGGGGGGTCCCAGCTATAGGGTATGGTCAGGTCCAGCGCACACAGGCCCATCGTCCTGAGGAAGGGAGTGGCGTAGTACCTAGCAAAGGTACCAGAGGCCTTCTCAACCTTCCTAGTATTCTGGACCAGTGTGGCCAGACCCTGCACCAAAATGATGTTAACTATGTCTGGAACCCCCCTGCCCCCATTCCTCTCCTCTTTGAGGAGGGTGGTTCTTTTTAACTTTTCCATATTACTCCCCCAGACAAAGCGAAAGGCCATTCTAGCAATTAGCTTGCTAGTGGCCTTGTCTGGGGGGAACACCCTCCCCACATAGAGAAAAATGGGTAGGACTATTGCCTTCAGGACCAGGATCTTACCCGTCTGAGTCAGAGGCCGCACGCTCCAGCTCCGGAGTTTGTTTTGGACGTGGCGGAGGGCTCCCTCCCAGCTCAGCTTTCCCCTTCCATCTGACTGGAAGGTCACCCCCAGGAGCTTGATATTATCTCTGCGCACAGGGAAGGAAGCGGTTAGCGACTCGCACCAATGTTGAGACAGGAACAGTTCACTCTTGTCCCTATTGACAAGGGCGCCCGTGGCCGCACAGAAGTCACTCAACACCTTGTTGGCAGTGGTTATTGAGCGACCATCTGTGCCGACGATGGTAATGTCGTCCATGTACGCCATCACCTTAAGCCGCTCCCCCCGGGCCCCGGGCAGTGGATAACCAGCAATGCCCGGGTTGGCCCTGATAGCCTGGAGGAACGGTTCAAGGTAGATGACGTACAGGAGGGATGCTAGAGGGCATCCCTGCCTGACGCCGGACCTAATGGCGAAGGGGGAGGAGGGCTGTTTATTGATAACCACCCTCCCCGAGATGTCATTCAAACACATTTTGGTCCAGCGCAGGAGGGAGCTAGGAAAGTTAAACCTCTCCAGCACCCTCTCCAGGCACACGTGGCTTACCCTGTCAAAGGCCTTCTCCTGGTCTAAGCTGAGAAGGCCCAGGGGGGACCTGCGCTCCCCGGAGTGGATTATTACGTCCCTCACGAGGAGCAGGTTGTCGTTTATGGACCTCCCTGGCACGCTACATGTTTGGTTGGGGCCGACCACCGATGGTATCAGGTGTTGGAACCTCCTCATCAGCGCCTTCGCCATGATCTTGTAATCCACTGAGAGGAGGTTAATCGGCCGCCAGTGCCGGAGGTCCTTCAGGTCCCCCTTTTTAGGAACAAGAGCGACTGCACTCTGCCTCAGTGAAGCCCCCAACCGCTCCTCCCTGTACGCAGCCCTGAAAACGTCCGCCACGTCCTCCTTCAGGAGATCCCAGAAAGCCTGATAAAATTCAGCTGGGATCCCGTCAGGACCAGGAGCCTTGTGTAGATTGAGAGAGCGCGCGGCCAGGGTGAGCTCCTCAGTGCTCAACTCCGGTTCCATGCTCTCTTCCCCCAGGCGTCTGTCCAGGCCGTCCAGGAAGGTGTCCATGAGGACCCTGTCCGCGGGCCTTACACTATACAGGCCCGCGTAGAACTCCCTGGCCACCTCCCGGACCTCCGCCTCTTCAGACACCACCACCCCTCTGCTGTTATAAAGGGAGGAAATGTTGTTACTCTTTGACCGTGCCCTGCGGAAGAAGTACCTAGTACATTTCTCATCCTCCTCGAGGCCCTGGAGTTTGGAGCGGAAAGTATACTTTTTCCGCTCCTCCCGATAGAGGGCGGAGAGGCTCTGTTTAGCGAGTGCAATCTCGCTGCTAACCTCCAGGCCTCGGGACTGGAGGAGGCTAAGTCTCTGGAGGGCAGCGTTAGCTCTTTCAAAAGCTGCCCTCTTTTCTTTTGCCTTCCTCCGCCCGACTGCCCGGAAGTAGCCCTGCACTCGCTCTTTAACCATCTCCCACCACTCTATCGGGGAGTCAAAGAGATGTTTTAAACTCACCCACTCCAGGTACCGCCTCGAGAAGGAGAGACGTACTTTGGGGTCCTGGAGATGGCTGGTGTTCATTCTCCAGAGACCCCTACCAATGGTTGTGGTCTTCTCCCATACCAGGGACACGGTCACCATGTGGTGGTCTGAGAAGTGCGCTGCCTGGATGGAATAGGCGTGCACTCTCAGGCCTGGGGAGAGCAAGAACATGTCAAGCCGGGAGGAGGATTTTCCAGAGGAACTCACCCATGTGTGTTGTGGGGGAGAGGCGCCCCCGGCGTCGTGGAGGGAGAAGTCCTCTATGATGGACCGCAGCTCGTCGCTCGACCGGTCTCTCCTTGGTCTGCTGCGGTCCTCATCCCTGAGGGCACAGTTGAAATCCCCCCCCACGACAACCGGTGTATTGTGTTGGATAATGGGTCTTAATTTTGTGAATAGGGAGACCCTCTCTGCAACGCTGGTTGGGCCGTACACATTGACCACTCTAAGTGGGGAACCCCCGACACTGAAATCAGTGACGAGGATTCGCCCACTTTCCAGGATGTTATTCCCCGTGATTTTAAATGAGGGGTTTTTGGTCAATGTGCCGACCCCATCGGCTCGAGCGACGTTCGAGCCGGACCAGAGAGAGTCCCCCATTCTCCACTCTTCCCTCAGAGTGTCATCCATAGTGCGGAAAGGAATCCCGCACTCCTGAAGAAGGATGACATCCGAGGGAGATTGTTGTAGAGTGGAGAAGACTGCATAGCGTTTGATGGGGTCTTTGATGCTGCGGATGTTGGAGGTGGTGATTGTGAATGTAAATGACATGGTTATGTTATTGTTTATTTTTGTCATTTGTTCCAGGTTTATTATTTGCAATTTCACGGCATATTTTGTTTAACTGTTCAAGTACGGTGTCCTGATTATTGAGGCGCCTACTCACCCCCTGACTCGGTCCGCCCACAGCTCTCCCCGCCATACTGCCTGGCGGGTTCCGTCCTGGAGAGGTGGGACAGGCTGGTTTTTCCCCAGGGGCCCCCTTTTCGGAGGGTCCTTGAGAGGTGGGCTGATGGATGCTCTTGGCGTGCGCGGGGTCTGGGCCAGGGAGTGACTGGTCACTTGTGGGCCTGCTTTGAAAAGTGATTGGGCGTGATAGGGTTTCTCTTTGATGTATGTGTGGTGGGGATGGTTTGCTAGGGCGTGGTCGGGGTTCTGGCCTGCTTTGGGAGGTAGTAGTTTGACTGGGGTTAATGATTCTTGACTGTGTTTGTCGTGTTGGTTGTATGTTTTGGCGGGCTATTGCTGGGTTTGGAGGTTTACCGGGTTTTTCTGTTGGGGATGTATTGTTACTTTTGCCCTTCCGTTTCCTTTTTTGAATTTGCCACGGTGTTGGTGTGTCAGATGGGTCGGTGTCTGTGCTCGAGGAGTCTGACTCCTCCAACATGATGGGGGTGTCGGAGTCAGGCTCCTCTTTAATGGTAGTGACTGTTAGTGGGGGTAATATATTTTCGGGAGGCTCTGTGGGTGGGGGAGGTCCAGTGTGGGTCGTGTTCAGAGGGGTTGGTGCAGTGTCTAAAGTGGCGGTGAGGTTTGTTCCAGACTGTGGGGGGGACGTGACCGGTGTTCTAGTTCTGGGCGCTGGGATGGGGGTCGGCGGTCGGGTAGGGGGTGTGGATCTTGGGGTAGGGGTAGGGTTCGAGGGTCGGGGGGGGGCAGTCGGTGGTGCAGGGGGTGCGGTGCCTCTAGTCCTGTTTGCATAGGAGAGCGGGCAGTCCCGAAAGAAATGCCCACTCTCCCCGCAGAGGTTACAGGGCTTTGGGTCACGGCACGCCCTGGTCTCGTGCTCGCCGCCGCACGTCTTGCACTTGACCACTGTGCAGGCCGCGGCTAAGTGGCCTAACTCGCCGCAATTCCTGCACAGCTTGGGCATGCCGTTGTAGAACACCACACCCCTATTCCTCCCCAGTGTGATGGTACTGGGGATATGACATACCCCCCCCACTACAAAGGGGTCGGGTCTGAGTTGGACCAGCCACTTCCTGGCCCCGGTCCACACACCATCCTCATCAAGGATCCTCCTGGCGTCGGATTTTACCTCGCCATACCTGCCCAACCACGTCGAAACATCGTGGTCCTGCACAGTCTCATTATAGAACTGCACAGTGACCACTTTGTTCTCCGTGTCGGACAGGGGCTCGACGCCAAAGTTGTTCAGGGGGCTCCTGTCCTTCCCCTCTCTATAGAGGTTCCAGAACCTCTCCAGGACATTGGGATTCTTGAAACTAATTTCAAAGATCTCCCTTTGACCTGGAACCTTCACCAGGCAGTTGAGGTCAGCTGGCACAAAGCCCATACCTCTTTGTAGCACTGCCCTACTAAACTCAAGACGGGTCAAACCTGTCACTCTCGTCTCCGGTCGAGTTGGGTTTGGGCCAGCAGCACGCCTAGCCTCCGCAGGGGTCACTGGCTCGGGGGCGCCCCTTATGGCTGCGCCCTCAGCTCCCTGTCCCGCCGGGGGGCCCACACTGGTGCTGCCGCCACCCTCCTCGGCCCTCTGGATCCATGTCATACGGACGGCGTTATGGCGTCGCGTCCCTGGCACAGCTCTGGCTGCCATCCCCTTTCCTCCTCCAAGGCCGGTCTCCAGCTAGTGGGAAAGCACAGAAGAAAGAACAGCACTCAGGAGATGGTGTTCCTTCCAGAAGGACCAGATATGCAGCGGCGTAGCAAAAAGGGGATCAGCCGGGCTGACCCCCACACCCCGCTGCGTGGGGACTTCCCTGTTTGGTGCAGGCGGCAAGCGTGGATCCTCAGCTGGTTTTGGAGGTCTGGATCGCCGCCTTCCGTCTCAGGGAGTCCTCCGGTCTGGTCCTCCCCAAACTGCCTGCTCGTCAGCTTGGTCCTCCGGGTCTGGCCTGATGGTTCTGCTGCGGGCCTAAGGAGCAAAGAGAGAGAGGCGGAAAACCAGGGCGAAGGCCCAGCAGGTGGCTGGTGAGGCCTGGAGAGAAGGCAGCCCTTCCGGGCCTACTCTCCAGGCAGGTTCCGCACTCCCCTCGGTCCTCTGGCGTCAAGCGTCCGCAGCAGTAGCGCCGATCCCCGGAGCGCTGGAGTCTTCTGGCAGTGGGTCCTCCTGGTGCTGTCCTGGCTCGTCCCAAAAGCTGGTCGCGACCGGCCTTGTCCGCCGGTCTGGCTTCCACCCACAACCGTGGGTATCCACCAGACCTTCAGGCTTTTGGGGTTTAGCAGGCCGCGGTCAAGCCACTGCTACCTGCCTCGCCCCAAAAGGCTCAGCGCTTGAGATTTAGCAGGCCGCGGTCAAGCCACTGCTACCTGCCTCGCCCCAAACGCTGCTATCCGGCCTTGTCCGCCGGTCTGGCTTCCACCCACAGCCGCGGTCAAGCCACTGGTACTGCGGGTCTCCACCAGACCTTCAGGCTTTTGGGGTTTAGCAGGCCGCGGTCAAGCCACTGCTACCTGCCTCGCCCCAAAAGGCTCAGCGTTTGAGGTCTAGCAGGCCGTGGTCAAGCCACTGCTACCTGCCTCGTCCCAAGCGCTGCTGTCCGGCCTTGTCCGCCGGTCTGGCTTCTACCCACAGCCGTGGTCAAGCCACTGCTACTGCGGGTCTCCACCAGACCTTCAGGAAAGGAGAGGAAAGGGGTAGAGAGAGAAGAGAGAGAGAAAGAGACAAACACACCCAAAGACACAATCCAGCCAAGAGATACTTCGTCCCACACTCACAAGTAGTGTGAGGCGAAAGATCTACTCGTGCCGAAGAGAAACCCGGGTAAGCATGTCCCTGGCCACCTCCCGGACCTCCGCCTCTTCAGACACCACCACCCCTCTGCTGTTATAGAGGGAAGAAATGTTATTACTTTTGGACCGTGCCCTGCGGAAGAAGTACCTTGTACATTTCTCATCCTCCTCGAGGCCCTGGAGTTTGGAGCGGAAAGTGTATTTTTTCCGCTCCTCCCGATAGAGGGCGGAGAGGCTCTGTTTAGCGAGTGCAATCTCGCTGCTAACCTCCAGGCCTCGGGACTGGAGGAGGCTAAGTCTCTGGAGGGCAGCGTTAGCTTTTTCATAAGCTGCCCTCTTTTCTTTTGCCTTCCTCCGCCCGACTGCCCGGAAGTAGCCCTGCACTCGCTCTTTAACCATCTCCCACCACTCTATCGGGGAGTCAAAGAGATGTTTTAAACTCACCCACTCCAGGTACCGCCTCGAGAAGGAGAGACGTACTTTGGGGTCCTGGAGATGGCTGGTGTTCATTCTCCAAAGACCCCTACCAATGGTCGTGGACTTCTCCCATGCCAGGGACACGGTCACCATGTGGTGGTCTGAGAAGTGCGCTGCCTGGATGGAATATGCGTGCACTCTCAGGCCTGGGGAGAGCAGGAACATGTCAATACGGGAGGAGGATTTCCCAGAGGAACTCACCCATGTATGTTGTGGGGGAGAGGCGCCCCCAGCATCGTGGAGGGAGAAATCTTCTATGATGGACCGCAGCTCGTCGCTCGACCGATCTCTCCTTGGTCTGCTGCGGTCCTCATCCCTGAGGGCACAGTTGAAATCCCCCCCCACGACAACCGGTGTATTGTGATGAATGGTGGTTCTGAGTTGTTTGAAAAGGGAAACTCTCTCTGCAACGCTGGTTGGGCCGTACACATTGACCACTCTAAGTGGGGAACCCCCGACACTAAAATCAGTGACGAGGATTCGCCCACTTTCCAGGATGTTATTCCCCGTGATTTTAACTAAAGGGTTTTTGGTCAATGTGCCGACCCCATCGGCTCGAGCGACGTTCGAGCCGGACCAGAGAGAGTCCCCCATTCTCCACTCTTCCCTCAGAGTGTCATCCATAGTGCGGAAAGGGATCCCGCACTCCTGGAGAAGGATGACATCTGAGGGAGATTGTTGCAGAGTGGAGAATACTGCGTGGCGTTTGGTGGAGTCTTTTATGCCCCTGACTCGGTCCGCCTAAGCATAAATGTTCATATGCACAAAAATCGTTGGCAAAATTGTCTTTTATTAGATTTACAAAATCTCACATAGCTACGAAAAAAATATATTTATGTTTAACATTCAAACCATAGCAAACAAGACATTAAATTGATCAATTGACAATGCAGTCTACATCATCAACGGGTTTCATAAATACGAGGACAATAAGTTAATTGTTTTTCACACCAAAATGAAGCCCCGCCATGAGGCAGGGCATCGAAAAATTAGTTGATACTCATGAACGTTCCTCTCCACGGAAATCTTTAGTAAAAGGCGAAAGATTTGTACGATATGAAGAGAAACCAGAGTGTACTAATGCTCATATACTATAACAGCCGACCCGGTCCAACGCGATATGGGGTTCGATAATGGTTATGCCTTTGAAAGCGTCACCGCATTTCTGGCTGTAAAAGCGTGAGGAATGGGGGGAAAAATAGCTATTTTTGGAAGAAGGGCTTGATCCATGAACTATTTGTCGTAACTTTAAACGGAATTATCTGTTACAATTTCGGAAATCAGGCATGCTGGGTAGCCTAGTTATAGGTTATTGTAAATTGTAATGCAACACACGGCCTGTTGTGCAGTAGGCCTACAGCGCTGTAGGCTACAGCGTGCAAACCTCTTGCTAAACGCTGATCCACGATCATCTTACCTCGTGAATATGAAAGGCTCTTATAAAACAGGCCTGTGTTTTAAAATATAACCTAATTGACACACGCCCAAGCAGACAAATGTTAGCCTTTTGTACACGATAGAAAATCCCCACGGTAAGGTAGGCTAGGGCAACAGAAATTAGTTGAACCTATAGGCTACGTAAATCTTTAGTAAAACCGCGAGGAAACACTTTTTTAAGATAGCCTACATATTTAGATTTATGTAGCCTAGTAGTCGAGTGTACTCTTTAGATTTTAAACATAATTTGTTTAAATGCAAGTTTGAAAACTACTGGGTATCATTGCACAATATACGGCCTTGTAGCGCGAGAGCACGACAAAAGTCTGATCCCTTCACCTTTCTAGCCATCACAGTTGCAGTAGTAGCCTACAGCGTTGCAGTTGCACATTCTGTCGCGTGGAACTAGTGTCGCCAAGCCCGATACCTTCCATGCATATACATTTGTAGCCTATACAGGCGTCGCTATATGCACGATTAGTGTACTTGCCACCAGAATCCCATAAGGGTAATTATTATTATTTTGTTTATTTTTGGCTTATGGCACATCTATAAGAATGACAAACATGGATGTGAAAAACGGGGGATTGTCCAAGCACACCAATAACGTGTTTAAGGATTGTAACCACTGTAGGCCTACAGTTGATGGCCGATACAAATACATCTAATGGCAACAACAATAAAAAACAATTTGCATAAAAATGAGTTGGTGAAAACATATTTGACCGCTTATACAAATTGATTCAGCTTTGGTATACCATTTTTACAATTCTCCAACTAAAACACTGCCCACAGGCATTTCTCTCCACTTTTGTAAAATGCCATTTAAAAAGAAGTTTGTATCTGTACAGAACACGTTGAAAAACAAACTCACATCCACACATGTCCATCCACCACACGCGAAAGCAAATTAATATCAGCGTAATCACAGAAGATGACATAGTGAACAAAACGTCACAATGACCCAGAGACAGGAACGCATTACAAACACGATTCACACATACAAATGAAGCGCAATACATTTTCTACATTTCACACCAGAAAGAAGCCCCACCGTGAGGCAGGGCATCGAAAAATTAGTTGATACTCATGAACGTTCCTCTCCACGGAAATCTTTAGTAAAAGGCGAAAGATTTATACGATATGAAGAGAAACCAGAGCGTACTACCCTCCATACAAAACAACGAACGACCGGGTCCACTGTTCAACCATTCACGATTGTGGTTTTATATAACCTACCGGCTACACAATAACCTTTTGTGAATTTTTTGCAACACGTTTTTAGTTTCCTTAAGATATAACTGCGTAGATAGTTTATGATGCTATTTAAGATATAATAACGCCACTTTTTTCTATAAAAAAATACTGTACAGATGCATGATGGTACATTTATGCAGATTATAGGGCTACGTAATTATTGTAGTCCTGAAAAATCTTAATATTGCCTTTTAATGTTACAGCTCAGACTTGAAAGCAAATTTCAAAAACGTGGTGACGTGCTAACTGAACAAATGGTGTTATTTTCTTGCGCTTAAAGCACTCAGCAGACAGTCTTACGTTACTTATATAGCCAACCAACCGATAATGTCAGTTGCATAGGTAAAAAGGTAAGGTACATTTTGTGTGTATAAACATGAACATTTTTACAATTAAAATTTCAGTACTTTTACAATGATGGAATGTATCTCAATGTATCACTTGAAACAATATGTGTATACTATTGCTTTACAGTATTTGGTTTCTCTGCAGCATTAGCCTACTAGTTATGAATAATCGGAGAACTTTGTCAATGAGTGGTTCCTGTGCATCAATACTATTATTTTGGTTTATATCAGCCATTTATATATGGCTTCAAGTTGCACATATTGTCTAATATTCTGAATTATACATACATCTCTGACCTTCAGTTGGACCAGTTTTGCGCAGCCTACGCAGCGCTGACTACGTGAAAGCAACCCATTCATGATTGGTGGCGAGTTGTGATGCTTGCCAGCTCTATGGATAAGACTGCTGTCAATTAAAAACGTCATCTTCCTTCCAGCAACAACGTCATCGTCCTGGTGAGAAACGCGTGTTTTTATGTTGACTGTAAAATAGCTAGTTAGATATTTTAACATGCCTTTGTAGAAATTACATTGCTAAATTCCACTGTAAAAGACACAAGTTGGATTTGAGTTGAAGTAGGCAGGTGTTGAGAAATTACGCGATCATCGTGAATTAGCCTACATGGCGAAATTAGTTAGCTTGATAAGCACGTTTTAAGCTGCCTACAGTATCACAGGTGACATTCGCTAAAATACCGTAAACTGGCCTGCTGAGGATTATTGAGGTAGCTACACTGGAGTTAATGTTACTGGGACCAAAAAGCGCTCTCATCTCCCTGAGAGAAGGCGCAGAATGATACAGCACTGACCTGGCCTCAAGAGATGAGGACAATCGAGGCCTGACACCTACGTCACAATTTGGCCAGACACACCTACTTGTTTACGCCAACCGCCATCTTGGAGGACCAAATGGCGGTGTTCCATAACGTTATGCAAACCAAACTTATAGGCTATCACATTTAATCAGGAGGTTGCTTGATTTTCCTTTATTGCCATCATCGGAATTTGCTTTGTGCAATGCTTACAGGTAGCTCAGCAATATACAAAATATACAGTGCACAACATTACAAAACAATTTCTCAGTTTCGGCGGTGTACAGAGACCGCGGCACTGCATGTATGGAGGAGAGTCGTGGAGGTGGAGTTTGTGTGTTGGACTGCTTGGTGACACTAGACATCTCGGGACAGCAGGGGCTATTTTTAATCATGGCTGTATTGCACTTTCATTCACTTAATTCACTTGATTGATGTAATGATTCTGTTGGATGTCTTTGTTTGATATGTTTGTTTGTGTGTTGTGGGTCCCACTGTCTATGTCTTTATTGTTGTTGCTGGGGCTACAACTGAAGTTCCCTAGCGGGAAATAAAAGTTATTCTATTCTATTCTAATAATACCAACATAAACAAATATTATAAGGAGTATTGGGGGGGGGGGTATACGTACGAAGCAGGATTATTTACTGAGTAAAACCCGTAACCCTCCCAAATCGAGAACATGGACTGAAGTAAAAAGAGCTGTTCTGGGTTTTAGTGAGTTATCCAGCTAGTACTAACTCAGTAATTCTGCTTCGTAGTATTCCACCGTGGTAAGTAAAATGCTTGTGCAAAGTGATACGTTACATTACCTATTAACGGTAGGCTACAGTAGCCTACTTCAGCAATAAAACATATTTTAGCTCGATGGATAGAATAGAATAACTTTTATTTTCCCAATAGGGAACTTCAGTTGTAGACACCATAAAAGGCAAATCAGTTCAACACATAAAGTACATTTACCGTTACTTTCATTATTACTTTCAAATACATTGTTATTTGGTGCTTAATATCGTAACGTTACATTTTCTTTTCGCCCTCTTCTGGATTCTTTCATATTGCTCGCACCCTGCCTGGCCAGCACAGGTAATGTTTACAGTTTATCCAATCTATTTGTGAGACATCGTACAACGTAGCACCCCTAGCAATGTAATAATAGTTCAAATGAACACTGTTTTGATGTTCACAATATGCTTGACGTATCGCATTAGGTTAACATTAATGTTTCGCAGACGTAGCAGTCGTTCACATAAATGATATAGCCACTAATGTTTGCTAAACCTAGCGATTAATTCCCTTTTAATTTTCTAACATTAAGATAAGGCACCTAAATGTACATTAGGCCAGCTAGTCATGTATATATGAACTGGCTAACTTTATAATTTGTTCATAAAACGTAATTTACCATTAATGATCCGAGCCTATGCTGTAATGATCCGAGCCTGCTTGCTGTCTAAATCCAGCTCACTCCTCAGTGCTTTCAACCACCAGTCTCTTCTTTCGGTCGTAAAACTTAGTTCGTTCACCCTGCCTGGTGGCTTAGCTACTATGTAGCGTACTCAGATTATCATGTGAAAGGACATTTTCCCCTTTTCCCAGCTTTATTCGCACATCAATATACAGTGTAGAAGTTCGTCATTGTAGGACAGCAATCATAGTAGCGTAGCATGAAACTCGTTTCATGGAGTAGCAAACACTACTAGTTCAGTGGTAACGTTAAGCGTCTCTGTTAGGGTTGGTCCTCCAACATGGCGGCGTGTCCCTTTAACCATTGGTAACGACAGTGCTAGTTCTACGTGACAGGCCTCTATTGAGTACTCAAGTGAGTATGTCAGATGTTTGTGTAGTCTGGTTTCGGAAGTAAATTCCCTATGGCAGATAGAATGGGCTTTGGAAACTATCGACTATTTCTTGAAAATGTATTTATTGGAAGAGCCGAAACGTTCCTGGATTAGCCTGTGTGGTATAAGGATATAGACTATATATCGCATTTTCCGATTTTTATTTTTTTAAGTCATGGATTAATGGTTGTAGTTTGTCTTGTAGTCCACGTTTAATGGACTACATATGCAATACGGGTGGTTCTCGACCAATCAGATATCATCATCTCGTCCGGACATTTTTGGCTGTGCTGCCACTGAAGACGAGCTACCGTTAGCTTGCTAAGTTGAGAAGCCCGCCCAACAAGGTCAGGAACTACACTACGGTTAACTACATGAACATAACGTCGAGAAGACGAAGGAGATTGTTGTCGAGTTCAGGAAAAAACACACCCAGCACCCTCCACTGACCGTCAACAACATGGCTGTGGAGAGAGTGAGCAGCACCAAGTTTCTGGGTGTGCACATCACAGAGGACCTTTCCTGGAACACTAACATCACATCACTGGCCAAGAAAGCTCAGCAGCGGCTCTATTTCCTCCGCAAACTGAAAAGAGCCAAAGCCCCAGTCCCCATCATGCGTTCATTCTACCGTGGCACCACTGAGAACATCCTCACCAGCTGCATAATTGTGTGGTACGGGGCCTGTACTGCATCCTGCCGAAAGACCCTGCAGCGTATAGTGAGAGCAGCTGAGAAGGTCATTGGTGCCCCCCTCCCTTCTCTCCAGGACATTTATGACACACGCCTGGTCCGCAAAGCACTCTGCACTGCAGGCGACCCCACTCACCCCTCACACCGCTTCTTCAGTCTCCTGCCGTCTGGGAGGAGAATGAGGAGCCTTCGGGCAAGGACCAGCAGACTGAGGGACAGCTTTATCCACCAGGCGGTCAGGAAGCTGAACTCTCTTTCAGCTCTCCCCCCCCTCCCTTCTCTGCCCCCTGCCCCCACAGACTCTGGACTACGACACCTTTAACCCCCCCCCCCATAATCGCTGGTCCTGATCTGTCCCTGCCCCCCCATGCACAGACTATTGGCACCAGCCACTTTTATTTATTTATTTGTACTGTACTATTATATTTGATATAATTGCTGCTATTTGCACTGTAACATTACATCTATACTTGCACTGCGTCCATTTGCACTATATGTATCTTAGTTTTAGATTTACATGTATTTTATATTTTCACGCACTTTTAGATTTATATCTTTTTATATTGTGTATGTGTTTGTATTTTATGTTTATCTTTTTCTCTTTTTCTTTTATTGCACCGTGGATGATGAGAGGAACAAAATTTCAATCCTCTGTATGTCTTGTATATATAGTAGAGTTGACAAATAAATTGAACCTTGAACCTTGAACCTTGATGAAGCAATTCTAGCTTTTAGTCCTTCAAGCTAGCTAGCTAACGTTAGAAAAAGTGTTTAAAAACGGATATGTGTGCTACTGCTGGCTAACGTTATATGACAATGTTTGGAGACAATGCTACACTCGTCCGGAGGGAATTATGGGACGTTAAGTTTTTAAACGGGTAGGGCTGGTATATTCACAAAAAAATACTGAAACGTAAAATATACTCGAAGCTGGTCCTGAAAAACAACATAGTTTGCGAACGGGCGTTATATTGAACAATCCAGGAAATTGACGGTAAGACATAATCACTAGAAATGGTTTAAAAGTAAGTTTTAGTTAATGTCTACGCTCTAAATGAATGGGGAATTTACTTCTGAAACCAGTGTGATGTAGTCACTTGAGTACTCTATTATGGTAGCAGTGCAGATGTAACTTAACCATAGACTCTATAAAAATATGGACAAAGTCACTGTGACGTCACCCATTGCCTTCCCACGGCCTCTTAAAAACCGAATTGATTCTCCGGAATTTCTTTTTCGCCGCTGGTTTGAACAAACGTTGACGTTGTCGGGAGCAGGGTCAACCGGATATGGTCTTCATGGTCCACGGTTTGGGGTGGAGAAGCCCATGACCTGACCAAACCCACCATTTTGCAAAACGAACTCTCGGTAAACTTCCTCGGTAAAGTTGCTAATGGTTTATAATATAACATTTAATTTTCATCCTCGATTTTACTGTGTCATTTATTCACATTGAATGTGTGGTATTTGTCACATAATTAACGTTCATTCAGTTATCTTCAATTTATATTCAGCTAACATCAACTAATTTGATTAGCTAGATAGCATACCAGCTGAGCTCGGTAGCCAAGCATGACGCACCCCATACAGAAAAAAAAGTATTTTTAGTACATTTTCAGGAATGTATTTGACATACATTTAACATAATATGAGAATTGGCCGTTTCGTACATTTTGAGAAATGTATTTCAAATATATTTGCAATGTATTTACAATACATTTACAATGCATGTCAAAAATGTATTCTGAATGCATTTCAAATTTATTTTGAAATGCATGTCACAATACATTTGAAATGCATTTCAAATATACTTGCAATGTATTTACAATACATGTCAAAAATGTATTGCGAATGTATTTCAAATGTATGCAAGATGTATTTTGAAATGCATTCCACAATCTATTTGAAATACATAAAAATGTAAAATGTATATAAATTAAACTGCCAATTCTCATGTATTTAAAATGCATTGTGAAAATATAAAAATGTATTTCTGAAATGTATTTGACATTTGGCTGTCAGAAATGTGAATGAAACAAAAATAATTATGATTTTAACAAATGTATTCAGCAACAGCAATTGCATTTATGCATTTAATTTTTTTCACAGCAACACATCTTAAAAACTACATGTCTCACTTCTTTTGGATTAAAAGTTATTTTTTGGAACAACACATCAGTTTCAGTTTCTTTATCTTTGGTATGAATTTACCCAGTGACCATTGCAAGATGATGGGCATACTTAAAATGTGGAACTGATATCCAAAACAATAGCAAGTGTCCATATACATCAAGGAAAATACATACTAGAATGGCAATGTGATGAGAACGTTCTGGGTGGAGAAGTACATACTTGACTGATGATGGGGTACTCAATGTAGGCAAAAAAATGTCCTTCGAATGAGGCAGAGCACAGGCGTGTACACAGGCACAATCCGTCTGGAACACCTAGGGAGTTTCACAGTGGTGTAGCGACCATTTATGCTTGAGGAGTCAAAGGTTGTCCATCAGAAGTTCCTCTGGATTGGAATAATCATCCCTGGAGACAGGAAAGTATGAAGCATGTATTAGAAGTTATGTTTAATATATTTACACATTGCTTGGACAGGAATTAGAAAGGTAAGAAGACTCAGTCAGCAACTTGTCGATGCCTAAAGATAAACCATATGGTTATTGATCATTTTCAGATGAGAGAGAGTGAGAGTATGTGTGTGTGCGAGAGATATCTAGTGTCTAATATTGGCCTTTGATTAAGTATAAAACTGCTTATTTCTAATAAGCCTTGATAGGACTGGTGTACAGAGAGGAATGTAATGTTAAACATGTATGTTTAATCCAAGGTGTGCTTCTTCTAAGTCAAGGGAAAACACTAAATGTACGCTCTGAATACAGTTTCTCAAAAGAGAACCACAGGCATTAAAACTTTTCCCACTGTACAAGGATCTTCATAAAATTGTAAAAGAATGTCTGACACATAAAACAAGGTAAACGGGGCTTACCAGGAATTCTCTAATGAGAGCATCCTGTTTTTCGCATAGGATCACACACTGGATTGCGACCTCCCTCCTCTTTTTCACCATGGTTCTGTCCTTATCCCAGTGTTATCATTAGCACTTCGAATGATTTTACAACTGACAAAGCAATAACTTTAACATAATTAAATGGTTAAATATCCATATTTTACTGTTCAACTCATAAATCCCATCAAATAGAGGTGAATTAGTCACCATGTAATACATAAAGAAGGTTTATTTACTAACCTGCTGTAGACATTCAATAATGCTCTTTCATCTTTTAGCCTGCTGTGCCTCCCTTTATGTTGCAAAATGCCAAAAGTCTTGGGGTGTACTTTTCCAGAACACTCAGGAACTTTGGCTTGAGATTGATTGTGATAATTCTCATGAATCACTGCCTGGCCTAGAAGACAACAGAAATAATAATAAACCAAGTACAAGTGAAACGCCAATGCAATTATGACAAGAGATATTTGAGATAGAGATATTTTACATAGGTGCTCTCAGATAAATATTAGTTATAGATTTTAAGCTAAATTCATAACTCCAAAATTAATATTTAAGTGCAGATAAGTGAAATATCTCTCTAGTATGCATAAACATGTCAAAACAAGAATCTTAAACTGTACCATAAGAAAAACAAGTGTAAGCATGAAATTCAGGCTATTATACGGAGAGGCCAGCGTTTGATTTCTGAACCTGCCTCTCCGTAGCCTGGGAACAGAGTGGATTTTGGTTTTACCTCAAGTTAAATCTTAATTCAGGCTTGCATAGTGTGTTGAATGAGTTAACATGACTGATAACGTTAGGTAGACACATTTGTAACTCAGCAAATTTGAATTAACTTTATAAGTAATGTAATGCTCGCTTAAATTAATTTGAGAAATAGCTGAAGATGTCGGGTAACATTAAAGGGGTAGGAAACACTAAAACATATTTTTTGAGATGTTAACTAATATCTAGGTATTGCCTCAGATGGAAGAGAACAATAGTATGCATTATATCTACAATTTTTGGCAAAATGTTGAATTTCAGTATTTTAGCCATTACATCGCCTATTCTTCTCCTTCCTGTAGTGGTTCGTGGCTGTTTTTTATTTATTTTGCGGCTCTCGTCTCGTCCTGCTTTCACGATTGTGTATCAATCGGATTTTTTCCACGTTCCTTTTCGTGGTTTGCCGTCCTCCTTATTGTTTTCACCTGTGCTTCTACCTGCAGGGTATTTAAGTTTCTCCCCTCCGCTTCTCCGGTGCTTAATTGTCTTACGACATTGCATTCGAGCCAGGTATAGCCAGGTTACTAGCGAGCTCCTGCTATTAAACATTGTTTATGTTTAGGGGGGACTTGCTAGTTAGCTACTTAATCTGGTATAGGATTTGTTTTTTCTCCTGGTAGCGTTCTATTCTATTTAGCACTTTGCTGTTCTCTCAGAGACAGTTTTTTCTTTTTACTTTCGTTTTGGTTTTACACTTCTCCGGCTCTGAGCTAAGGCAGCCGAGGGTGTTCTTTTGTTTCCTGTTCTTGTGTCATTATTTGTGTTCGGGAGTTTTAGTTGTTATTTACTAGTTTTCTAGTTTGCCTGTTTTTGTGGGTTTATTTTCGTTTTTCCTGTTTTTTCTTTCTTTCTTTATTATTTTCTCTCCCTTAATTATTGGTCCTCATGTCTTGTGAGCTGATTTGTTCAGATCCCTCCCACCTTCGCGTTTGAATCTCCGAACAATTAAGAAACCCATTACACTTCCCGGGTTGAAAATGAAAAATGGGCTGTGTACCAGAAGTGTACTTTTGGTACGCTCGTACGTAATCAGTTTCACACTTTGTTACGCCCCCAATATAAATACATTAATGAGAAGTCCATATCCATTTGACAAGCAATATAGTTGTAGCCGATACTTAGTCTCTTTCAATTTATTATCTTTTTTCCGATTATGCTAGTTATTAACAATAAATTCGTTTTTTCAATTCCAGTAGTTTCAATTTACAAGCAATGACTGATGGCTCGCAAGTGTGCTTTCTCTGGGTGCAAGCGCATCAATATGGAGGTAGATTTCTATCAAAAATAAACAAGCACAAAAGTATAATCCACAATTGTATTTACCATCCACACACACACACCTCTCAATTTGTGTTCGTAGATATAATCCACAATTGTATTTACCATCCACACACACACACCTCTCAATTTGTGTTCGTAGATATAATCCACAATTGTATTCACCATCCACACACACACACACACACACCTCTCAATTTGTGTTTCGTAAAAATAATCCACAAGTATGTGTTTTCCATCCACACACAAACACCTCTCAATTTGTGTTTCGTAAATCATCATTTGGATGAATGCAAAAATTATATTCACAAATGCAAATAACATTTACAGATATGTTTCCAATGTTCACATGTACAAATCAAAAGCTTGGCTTGCGAACTGTCGAATCTACATTTGCCGATCAAAGGACACGCTTGATCTGCTTGGATTTACGGACAGAATTTTGAGACAAATATTCCGCTGTTTTTCACCGTGTCGATTCACGCTCGTTTAACTTGCAATTCGTAAACTAAACTTCTTCTTCTTTGGTGCTACATAACACGGCTGTTTGTGTGTTCGGCTTATCAGCGCCACTTTTAGAACAAGTGGCCAAAATTGCACATTATCTTAAAGAAGTGGATTCATGGTACATTTAATTAAAACAACCGAGTTCTGAGTTTATTTAGGTTGTAAAGTTAACCCCACGCTAATCTTGCGATGGCAAGTTTTTTAAACAGTCATTGCACAAAACTCCTATCAGATTGCATGTAGCTAGCTAGCTAGATTACATTGCACAGGGGTAGGTCCGTACATTGATGGGAACTAGGAAGTACAACACTATGAGCTAAAATAAGGAGAGCACTCCATGCAATTTGAATTATCATTTAAATTTAGGTGTCTTATCTACTAGCTAGCTAGCTGAACAAATAAAAGATTTCATAGGAGACATCGGTATCAGTGAGAATAGCTGTCAAATTAATTTAATTGGCTACAATACTTCACATGGTTGAGTTTGTTTTACATAATCTTTTCCATGAGGGGCGAAAGAGTTATGTAGCTACTGTGTACGGACCTACCCCTGTGTAATGTAATCTAGCTAGCTAGCCACTTCTTAAAGATAATATGCAATTTTGGCCACTTGTTCTAAAAGTAGCGCTGATGAGCCGAACACACAAACCACCGTGTTATGTAGCACCAAAGAATAAGAAGTTTTGCTTGTGAATCGCAAGTTAAGCGAGCGTGAATCGACACGGTGAAAAACAGCGGAATATTTGTCTCAAAATTCTGTCCGTGAATCCAAGCAGATCAAGCGTGTCCTTCGATCGGCAAATGTAGATTCGCCAGTTCGCAAGCCAAGCTTTTGATTTGTGCATGTGAACATTGGAAACATATCTGTAAATGTTATTTGCATTTGTGAATATAATTTTTGCATTCATCCAAATGATGATTTTACGAAACACAAGTTGAGAGGTGTGTGTGTGTGGATGGTAAATACAATTGTGGATTATATCTACGAACACAAATTAAGAGGTGTGTGTGTGTGGATGGTAAATACAATTGTGGATTATACTTTTGTGCTTGTTTATTTTTGATAGAAATCTACCT
This sequence comes from Ilyophis sp. 1 JC-2022, assembly GCA_022702515.1. Classification (NCBI taxonomy): domain Eukaryota; kingdom Metazoa; phylum Chordata; class Actinopteri; order Anguilliformes; family Synaphobranchidae; genus Ilyophis; species Ilyophis sp. 1 JC-2022. The sequence goes on along the minus strand of CM040406.1, from coordinate 24,777,718 downwards.
CCATACATCAACGGTTTAACGTTAACGTTACCAAGCGCTACTGATATTTCTGTCCCTCCAAATGCGGTAAGTTAAATTAAGTGTAGCCTACGGCGTCACGTTGGCTTGCTAACATGATGGTTGTCTTGTAGCCTCAAAGATATTTACTTTAGTTGTTTTCGTATCGTTAACCGTAGTTAACTGGCCGGTGATATTTCACTGCCTTTTGTGTATAAGCTATAACGTTAGGTAACTGTAAAAAGGTCAGACTGAATATTTGCTGACAAACGTTAATTTACTGGGCAGAACATCGATTTGAGCAGATTCTGAAGTCCCGTACCCTATAGCCTTCAGCTAACAGCGGTTTAGTTTCACTTGGCATTCGTTTACATATTTTATTGTCATGTTGTGTAGCATACAGGTAGCCTACGTTAGATGTAACGTTATAGATGGTTAAAAAAGCGAGTTAGTTTGAGAATGGAATGATGGTGTGACGTGATGCTTTGTGTTTACAGAGTAACTTAACAGCCGTTTATTTTCACTTGGTATTAATTACGTATTTTAGTTATTCATTTATTTAATTTATTCATTTAATTATTTAAAAAATATATTTCTGAGACACGACTACTTTTAAAACGGTTTTGACTCGCTTTAATCCATGTTTCTGCTCCAACCCCCACGTAAGCGTGAGTTGAAAGCAGCGACAGGCGGGAATCAAGCGACAATGACTGAGCGAAACGACTAGCTGCTCGAGTGCGACAAGAGACAGAAATGGACAGAATTTGTGATGTTCCGAACAGACAATCTGGTATGGAAGCATTTCAGGTTTAGAAAGAAGGAGGGTGTACTTGACAAAACCGCTGCAATATGCAAGATATGCCAATCAGATACACAGGCAACACCACAAACATGATAAACCATTTGAGCCGACGACACACCATTGACGTGAAGGACAGCAAGCGGGTTAGCAAGCTAAACTCGGGAGTCAAGATTTTCCTGGAGAAATGGCCAAACAGTTATTTTATTTGTTTTTATTAGTTTTTATACACATACCGTGTCCAGACAGTTAATTGTAAAGTGCTTTCTGATATTTTAATTTAAACCATTTTCTATTCAAAATCAAGTAGACGTTAGAGACAAAAAACAAAAATAGTAAGACTATTTCCAATGTCTTACGTTCTCCAAACCTCCCCCCCCCCCCCTCCTACATATCACAGACGAAACCTAAAATAAAATTTAAAAAAAACTGTTCTAAACGGGCAAAAGAGGTGACATCTGCTATAGCCACGTTCATCTACAAAGACCTTAGACCATACAGTGCGGTAGAAGAAGAGGGATTTAGTCACTTAATGAATGTCGTGGAACCTAGATACACCATACAGAAAACATTTTAGTGAATAAAGGAAAGGTATTAGGGTACCATGTCTAACACTGTTTATTGAAAAACAATGACCTCAATAGGGCAACTTTAGAAAATACACTGTTAGTCATGTTTTTTGCTGCAGACAGCCGCAAAATGTATGGCATGCCTTAACAATAAACATAATTCTGTGAACTTGGCGTAAGGTTATAATTGAATATTTAATTACTGCTGACTGTATCGGTATCAAATCACATTAGCATACCTATTACGTTTTTTAAAAGTATCAAAATTAATCGAATTGTATCGAATCGAACCGTGGTCAAATGTAAGATGTTATGATGCATCGAACCTCTGCCTAAAGAATCGTAATCGAATCGTTATGGGATTGAATCGTCCCACCCCTACTAGCTAGGGATTTTCTGAAATGTCTTGCGTTACGGAGAAAATGAATGGGAAATGTAGGCCTAACGTTACTTCTGGAACCCAGGCTAAGCTCCTTTCCTCTGGACCGTTAGCTATAACATAACAAATCAAAATCCACAAACATTTATGAGCAAATGGAGCAAACCGATCAATTTTCGGACAGTGACATTAACTAACCTAGCTAGCTATGTTAGCAACTAGCTAACATTATAGCAGGGTAACATTGGTGTTAACTAGCTAACGTTAATCATTCCCAATCAGTACCAGCACATTATCGATAACATGAATGTATAAATAACAATAAAATTATATTTATCAGATTTCATGATTACAAACCACCATCTTTCACTTTTTGCAAACGACCTTACATTGTTTTTATCACGCCCCAACATGTCTCTACCCTCTCTTCTGCGTTCAATTGAAACTTATGGAAGCCTTTCAGGTTACACTATTAATTGGGAAAATAGTGAACTGCTTCCAATATCTCATAAGGTAGATCTAGAGTTTCTACATACAATGCCCTTTAAGATTGTGAGTAATCAAATGAAGAGTCTGGGCATTATTGCTATGCAAAAATATGGTGATCTCAACTGGGAAAGTAAGATCCAACATTTACGTCATAATGTTGAATTCTGGAATACACTACCAATCTCTAGTCGGCCGCATCAACGCCATAAAAATGGTTATGCTCCCCAGATTCCTATACTTGTTTCAATGTCTACCGGTCTATATACTTACTATATTTCAAGAAACTGGATTCCATCATCTCATCATTTGGAACAATAAGGTGGCCAGAATATTGAAAAAAACACCTATGCAAGAATAAGTTAGAAGGTGGTTTTAGCCTGTCACAATTTAAACTTTATTATTGGGCAGCAAACCTGAGAGTTCTGTCCCTCTGGCGCAAAAGTCTAACATCAGACCCCACTCTAATAAATACAACTTTTTTGGCTTCAGATTGAACAGGCAGCTTTTTAACAATCCCGTCAAGGTAAAAATCCCACCCCACATAACCAGCCCTATCTATCATTCTAAACTCTTTAAGAACATGGAGGCAAATTCAGTCTTTTCTTAATTTGCCTAAAGCTTACACAGATAGCCCTATCTGCAAGAACCATACCTTTCCTCTTGGTTTAGATGATCCAATTTTTTCTACCTGGAAAGTTAAAAACATATCCACAATCGGTGACTTATATATTGAGGATAAACTGGCATCTTTCCAACAATTGCAACAGTCTAGTAGCCTACTATCAACGCACTTTTTTAGATACCTCCAAATAAGGAACTTCCTTAGGACTCCGTCATGGTTTGTGGGTTTTTATTTTCCATTGCGGTTCTCGTCCTGGTTTCCCGATTGAGAATCTATCGGATTTTTTCCACGTTCCAGTTTGCTTTCCCTCATTATAATTTTCACCTGTGCTTCTACCTGCGGGGTATTTAAGTTCTTCACTTCCGCTTCCCCTGTGCTTCTTTGTCATTCGACATTGCATTGAGTCAGGTATAGCCAGGTACTAGTGACCTTGTGGTATTAAACGCTGTTTATGTTCACGAGGGACTTGTTATTAGCTTTTATTTCAGGTATAGGTATTATTTCTCCTGTTAGTGTTCTGTGCTATTTATTTTATTCTTTGCTGTTCTCTCTGAGACAGTTTTTCTTTGTTTGTTTCGTTTTGGTTTTACATCTTTTCGGCCGCCCAAACTTATGTGCCGGGAGTGTTCTTTTATTTGCGTTCCCGTTTTGGCTCCAGTATTGAGCTCAGGAGATTTTGTTTGTGTTTCTACTAACATTACTAATTACTAATTTATCTTGAGTTTCTACCTGCAGCTGTCATTCTCCCTCTGTTAATAGTTACAGAGTAGACTTATACCTTTTGTCTACCTGTTTATTGGGAAAGTGAATATTCTAAAGGTACATAAGGATCGTACAAACAGTTGTCTTTCTTTAGCTATTTAACTCGGCATGGTTTATTCGTGAACACATGAGCTGAAACAGCTTGTCTTGGTCACACAGCGAACTTAAGTACCCCGGAAGTGACATCGCAATCATATGACAGTATACGGGCTATACCCAGCGCAACAGCGCTTCCCCCTGGATGGAGTGGTAGTCACAGCTACCCACATAAAACAATATGACACACAGTAACACATGAAGTCATATAATATACATATTTCTATGTCATATCCCAACACTCCCACTTATGAATTATGTGCTTGCTGTACATCTGTTCATATTTAAACAACAAAACAAAAACATGGTACACTCAAATGTGGACTTCTTCAACACACTTTACGCACCAAACATGGCCCCTGCAAATTTTCTCAGTTTTAGTTTGGAGACAGGCTTGGTCATCACATATGCAACCATTTCGTCCGTGGGACAATAAATCAAGGACATCTTTTCCTCCCTTATGGTAGACCTAATGAAGTGGTATTTGATATCCACATGCTTACATCTTTGCCTGCACACAGGGTTTTTAACTAGTGCAATTGTCCCCTGGTTGTCCTCGTTAATGACTGTTTTCTTATATACAATGGGGGAAATAAGTATTGGACATATATACATATTTCCAATGTAGCTATTCACATGAGATTTTGACCAGACATTGGTATTAACTCAATAAAACTACACAGCTAAAGAAATTGTAATGTTCCAATTCTTAAAAAAAGTTATGTGCAATAAAGTGAAATGACACAGGAAAAAAGTATTGAACACGCTAAATTAAATGTGGTAGAAAAGCCATATTTTTTATATTTGGTTGCATATCCTTTGCATGCCATGACTTTATAACTTGAAGGGTTTCTTCTCCTGACTTATTTTTCCATAGAATTCAATAGGCAAATCTGTCAGGAGAAACAACCCTTAAAGTGATCCTTCCATATCTACTGTATTTCTGGCAGCAGAGTGATGGTTAAAGGCTTGTTTAATACATCAGACCCTTGATGACTTAGAGCCACTTTGCCAACCATGTGTTCTATATTGTTCCAGTGTAATTTACAGCTAAATCTTGTCTCACCCCCCAATTCCCATAGAGATACATTCAAATGCAGAGCTGTTATAGTATCGCTTGTAACAGTACCAGCAAATAAGATATCAAGAGCCTTTTGATGTTGTTGGGTCACAGACATCATAAAGTCATGGCATGCAAAGGATATGCAACCAAATATAAAAAATATGGCTTTTCTACCACATTTAATTTAGCGTGTTCAATACTTTTTTCCTGTGTCATTTCATTTTATTGCACATAACTTTTTTTAAGAATTGGAACATTACAATTTCTTTAGCTGTGTAGTTTTATTGAGTTAATACCAATGTCTGGTCAAAATCTCATGTGAATAGCTACACTGGAAATATGTTTGATAATAAAATTGTTGACGTGTCCAATACTTATTTCCCCCATTGTACATAGGTATCCATACCTTCCAGCAGCTGCTCCAAATAAATACACTCCTGTATAGTTAGAGCTAGAGCCATATACTCGGCTTCGCATGTCGAAAGTGCTACTGTGGGTTGTTTCTTGCTTTTCCAAGAGACTAGTGAGCTGTCTTTAGTCATGCTCACACAATACCCTGTTGTACTGCGTCTATCGCTTGTATCTGCAGCCCAGTCGGCGTCACTATACGCCTGTAGACCCAGTTTCTCGCCGCTCTTTCTGAAACAGGGCTGTTTGTCAAGTACCCCTGAGATAACGCAAAACATGTTTCACTGTAACCCAATGCTCATCTGTAGGTTCAGCAAAATGCTGTGATAACTTGCCTACTACAAAACATAAATCTGGACGTGTACAGGTTGTCAAATAAATAAGGCTGCCGACAGCCTCTGTACTTCTTCACATCCGCCATTTTAGGCGCACCTTCGGTGTAGTCCAACTTTTGGTCACATGGTGTTTCTCTAACCCTACACTCCATCATGTCAAAACGTTCCAGTATCTTTAAAACATATCTCTTTTGTGATACTTTTACACAGCCGTCCGACTGGTTGAAATCCATGCCCAGAAAATGCTTTACCCTCCCCAAATCCTTCATCTTAAATTTGGTAGAAAGCATGTTTTTCACTTTCTCTAGACTCCTGATGTTGCTGGCTGCGATGATAAGATCATCGACCCAGATAGCAATTATCACTTTCTCCTCTTTAGACTCTTTTGCGTAGATGCAGTGGTCTGCCTGGTTCTGGGTGAAATCGTCATCAGTTAAACATTTATGCAACATTTCATTCCAGTTTCGCCCTGATTGCTTCAGGCCGTAAATTGACTTCTCTAGCTTACACACTAGCTTTTCTCCCTCCTTTACATAACCCTCAGGTTGTTCCATGTTTTTTTATATTTTTAAAATTTATTTATTTATTTATTTATTTATTTATTTATTTATTTATTTATTTATTTATTTATGTAAATGTCGCGATCGATGGGAGCATGCAGATAGGCTGTCTTCACATCCATCTGGTGTAAAATCAAATCTTCTTGGGCTGCCTTCTGCATTAATACCCGTATGCTTGTCAGGTTGGCTGTTGGTGAGAACGTCTCCCTATAATCTATCCCGCCCTCTGACTGTATCCTTTCGCTACAAATCTAGCCTTGTATTTGTCGTGTCCGTCAATGTCGCCATTAATTGAGTACACCCATCTTCCTCCCACTGTTTTCCTGCCCTCTGGCAATTTTGTCAGGGTAAACGTCTGGTTGTCCTCTAGGGACTTAATCTCCTCATCCATCGCTTTTCCCCACTTTTCCGATTCAGTGGATGTCATGGCCTCTTTAAAGGTCAGAGGTACACCGCAAACTGCTCCGTAGCAATAATCTATGCTGGTGAGTGTACTATCGTCCTCCTCACTATCTCCCTGAGTATAATCTTTCAGGTACCCCGGGGCTTTACGCTCCCTCCTGGGATATCTCCCACTGTCTGAGGCACGTGACGTCACCCTAGGGTGCTCCTCGCCATCCTCCTCTAGTGCTGATTGTGGACCGTCAGTCTGTACATCTGTGCTCAGCACACTAGGCTGTGGGGTCTCTACCTTTTCCTCACAATCTCTCTCCGGGTCCAGCTCTAGCTTCTGTGTCTGAGTCTCGCTTTCACAAGTTGTCATGGTGACAAACTTTACCAATCTGTGCTTCTGCACCTTCTCTTTGTCGGGGTAGTAAATTAGATAGGCGGGGCTGCTCTTGTCATGCCCTACAAAACGCCCTTTCTCACACCTAGAATCTAATTTTCCCCTGTCCTGCTGGTACGCATAGCACACTGCCCCAAATTTATGCATCCTAGCTAAATTGCACCTTTTCCCTGTCAGTGCTGAATATGGCGTAGTGCCCGTGTGCTTATTAAAACACCGGTTTCTGGTATGTGCTGCTTCTTGAATGGCATAATGCCAAAGGCTCTTAGGTAGTTCACTGTCGATGAGCATACATCTGGCCATCTCGAAAAGAGTGCGCCCTTCTCTTTCAGCTGTCCCGTTCTGGTGAGGGGAATAAGGACAAGACGTCTCGTGCCTAATTTTGTTATTTCTCAGTAGTGTTTGAAACTCCTTACTGGTGAACTCGGTCCCGTTATCTGACCTAATGCATTTTACAGTCCCATAAGGGGCTACATCTGCCAGATACTTCTCAGTGGCTTGAGGTGCATCGCTCTTTGCCTTCAGGAAATA